>JARWAU010000063.1:0-449185 GCA_029958995.1 Bombus sonorus
GTACAACCATATGACGTTATACGTTATAACGTAATACCATATAACGTTACACGTTATAACGTAATACTATATATCGTTATACGTTATAACGTAATACCATATGGCGTTATACGTTATTGGGAAATGCTATAGTACGTTACACGTTATAAAGTAATACTGTATAACGTTATACATTATAACGTAATACCATATGAGGTTATACGTTATAGCGTAATACCATATGACCTTATACGTTATTGGGAAATGCTATAGTACGTTACACGTTATAACGTAATACTATATATCGTTATACGTTATAACGTAATACCATATGACGCTATACGTTATAGGGAAATACTGTAGTCCGTTTCACGTTATAACGTAATACTATATAAAGTTATACGTTATAACGTAATCCCATATGACGTTATACGTTATAACGTAATACCATATAACGTTACACGGTTTAACGTAATACTATATAACGTTATACGTCACATGGTAGTAGCAAATAACGTTATACGTTATAAGGTAATGCTACATAACGTTGTACGTTATAACGTAATACGATATGACGTTATACGCTATAGGGAAATGCTATAGTACGTTACACGTTATAACGTTATACTGTATAACGTTATACGTTATAACGTTATACTGTATAACGTTATACGTTATAACGTAATACTGTATAACGTTATACGTTATAACGTAATACTGTATAACGTTATACGTTATAACGTAATACCATATGACGTTATACGTTATAACGTAATACCATATGACGTTATACGTAATAACGTAATACTATATATCGTTATACGTTATAACGTAATACCATATGACGTTATACGTTATAACGTAATACCATATAACGTTACACGTTTTAACGTAATACTATATAACGTTATACGTTATAACGTAATACCATATGACGTTATACGTTATAACGGAATACTGTATGACGTTATACGTTCTAACGTAATACCATATGACGTTATACGTTATAAGGAAATGCTAAAGTACGTTACACGTTGTAACGTAATACTATATAACTATATACGTTACATGGGAATAGTAAAAAACGTTATACGTTATAACGTAATGCTACAGAACGTTATACGTTATATCGTAATACCATATAATGTTATACGTTATAACGTAATACCATATGACGTTATAGTTTATAACGTAATACCATATGGCGATATACTTTATAACGTAATACCATATGACGTTATACGTTATAAGGAAATGCTCTAGTACGATACACGTTATAACGTAATACTATATAACGTTATTCGTTAGAACGTAATATCATATAACGTTATACGTTATAACGTAATACTATATAACGTAATACGTCATAACGTAATACCACATAACGTTACACGTTATAACGTAATACGATATGACGTTATACGTTATAACGTAATACTATATATCGTTATACGTTATAACGTAATACCATATGACGTTATACGTTATAACGTAATACCATATGACGTTTTACGTTATAAGCAAATGCTATAGTACGTTACACGATACAACGTAATACTATATAACGTTATACGTTATAACGTAATACCATATGACGTTATACGTTATAACGTACAACCATATGACGTTATACGTTATAACGTAATACCATATAACGTTACACGTTATAACGTAATACTATATATCGTTATACGTTATAACGTAATACCATATGGCGTTATACGTTATTGGGAAATGCTATAGTACGTTACACGTTATAAAGTAATACTGTATAACGTTATACATTATAACGTAATACCATATGAGGTTATACGTTATAGCGTAATACCATATGACCTTATACGTTATTGGGAAATGCTATAGTACGTTACACGTTATAACGTAATACTATATATCGTTATACGTTATAACGTAATACCATATGACGCTATACGTTATAGGGAAATACTGTAGTCCGTTTCACGTTATAACGTAATACTATATAAAGTTATACGTTATAACGTAATCCCATATGACGTTATACGTTATAACGTAATACCATATAACGTTACACGGTTTAACGTAATACTATATAACGTTATACGTCACATGGTAGTAGCAAATAACGTTATACGTTATAAGGTAATGCTACATAACGTTGTACGTTATAACGTAATACGATATGACGTTATACGCTATAGGGAAATGCTATAGTACGTTACACGTTATAACGTTATACTGTATAACGTTATACGTTATAACGTTATACTGTATAACGTTATACGTTATAACGTAATACTGTATAACGTTATACGTTATAACGTAATACTGTATAACGTTATACGTTATAACGTAATACCATATGACGTTATACGTTATAACGTAATACCATATGACGTTATACGTAATAACGTAATACTATATATCGTTATACGTTATAACGTAATACCATATGACGTTATACGTTATAACGTAATACCATATAACGTTACACGTTTTAACGTAATACTATATAACGTTATACGTTATAACGTAATACCATATGACGTTATACGTTATAACGGAATACTGTATGACGTTATACGTTCTAACGTAATACCATATGACGTTATACGTTATAAGGAAATGCTAAAGTACGTTACACGTTGTAACGTAATACTATATAACTATATACGTTACATGGGAATAGTAAAAAACGTTATACGTTATAACGTAATGCTACAGAACGTTATACGTTATATCGTAATACCATATAATGTTATACGTTATAACGTAATACCATATGACGTTATAGTTTATAACGTAATACCATATGGCGATATACTTTATAACGTAATACCATATGACGTTATACGTTATAAGGAAATGCTCTAGTACGATACACGTTATAACGTAATACTATATAACGTTATTCGTTAGAACGTAATATCATATAACGTTATACGTTATAACGTAATACTATATAACGTAATACGTCATAACGTAATACCACATAACGTTACACGTTATAACGTAATACGATATGACGTTATACGTTATAACGTAATACTATATATCGTTATACGTTATAACGTAATACCATATGACGTTATACGTTATAACGTAATACCATATGACGTTTTACGTTATAAGCAAATGCTATAGTACGTTACACGATACAACGTAATACTATATAACGTTATACGTTATAACGTAATACCATATGACGTTATACGTTATAACGTACAACCATATGACGTTATACGTTATAACGTAATACCATATAACGTTACACGTTATAACGTAATACTATATATCGTTATACGTTATAACGTAATACCATATGACGTTATACGTTATTGGGAAATGCTATAGTACGTTACACGTTATAAAGTAATACTGTATAACGTTATACATTATAACGTAATACCATATGAGGTTATACGTTATAGCGTAATACCATATGACCTTATACGTTATTGGGAAATGCTATAGTACGTTACACGTTATAAAGTAATACTGTATAACGTTATACATTATAACGTAATACCATATGACGTTATACGTTATAACGTAATACCATATGACGTTATACGTTATAACGTAATACCATATAACGTTATACGTTATAACGGAATACTCTATGACGTTATACGTTATAACGTAATACCATATGACGTTATACGTTATAACGTAATACGATATGACGTTATACGTTATAACGTAATCCTATATATCGTTATACGTTATAACGTAATACCATATGACGTTACACGTTATAAGGAAATGCTAAAGTACGTTACACGTTATAACGTAATACTATATAACGTTATACTTTATAAGGTACTACCATATGACGTTATACGTTATAACGTAATACCATATGACGTTATAGTTTATAACGTAATACCATATGACGTTATACGTTATAACGTAAGACCATATGACGTTATACGTTATAAGCAAATGCTATAGTACGTTACACGTTTTAACGTAATACTATATAACGTTATACGCTATAACGTAATACCATATGACGTTATACGTTATAACGTATTACTATATAACGTTATAAGTCACATGGTAGTAGCAAATAACGTTATACGTTATAAGGTAATGCTACATAACGTTGTACGTTATAACGTAATACGATATGACGTTATACGCTATCCGGAAATGCTATAGTACGTTACACGTTATAACGTAATACTGTATAACGTTATACGTTATAACGTAATACCATATGACGTTATACGTTATAACGTAATACCATATAACGTTATACGTTATAACGTAATACTATATAACGTTATACGTTATAACGTAATACCATATGACGTTATACGTTATAACGTAATACCATATGACGTTGTACGTTATAACATAATACGATATGACGTTATACGATATAGGGAAATGCTATAGTACGTTACACGTTATAACATAATACGATATGACGTTATACGTTATAGGGAAATGCTATAGTACGTTACACGTTATAACGTAATACTGTATGACGTAATACGTTATAACGTAATACTGTATAACGTTATACGTTATAACGTAATACTATATAACGTTATACGATATAACGTAATACCATATAACGTTCTACGTTATAACGTAATACCATATGACGTTGTACGTTATAACATAATACGATATGTCGTTATACGTTATAGGGAAATGCTATAGTACGTTACACGTTATAACATAATACGATATGACGCTATACGTTATAGGGAAATGCTATAGTACGTTACACGTTATAACGTAATACTGTATGACGTAATACGTTATAACGTAATACTGTATAACGTTATGCGTTATAACGTAATACCATATAACCTTATACGTTATAACGTAAAACCATATAACGCTATACGTTATAACGTAATACTATATAACGTTATACGTTATAACGTAATACCATATAACGTTGTACGTTATAACTGAATACTGTATGACGTTATACGTTATAACGTAATACCATATGACGTTATACGTTATAAGGAAATGCTAAAGTACGTTACACGTTATAACGTAATACTATATAACGTTATACGTTACATGGTAATAGTAAATAACGTTATACGTTATAACGTAATGCTACAGAACGTTATACGTTATATCGTAATACCATATAACGTTATACGTTATAACGTAGCACCATATGACGTTATACGTTATAACGTAATACCATATGACGTTATACGTTATAAGCAAATGCTATAGTCCGTTACACGTTTTAACGTAATACTATATAACGTTATACGTTATAACGTAATACCATATGACGTTATACGTTATAACGTATTACTATATAACGTTATAAGTCTCATCGTAGTAGCAAATAACGTTATACGTTATAAGGTAATGCTACATAACGTTGTACGTTATAACGTAATACGATATGACGTTATACGCTATAGGGAAATGCTATAGTACGTTACACGTTATAACGTAATACTGTATGACGTAATACGTTATAACGTAATACTGTATAACGTTATGCGTTATAACGTAATACCATATGACCTTATACGTTATAACGTAATACCATATGACGTTAGACGTTTTAAGGAAATGCCAAAGTACGTTACACGTTATAACGTAATACTATATAACGTTATACGTTACATGGTAATAGTAAATAACGTTATACGTTATAACGTAATGCTACAGAACGTTATACGTTATATCGTAATACGATATAACGTTATACGTTATAACGTAATCCTATATATCGTTATACGTTATAACGTAATACCATATGACGTTATACGTTATAACGTAATACGATATGACGTTATACGTTATAACGTAATCCTATATATCGTTATACGTTATAACGTAATACCATATGACGTTATACGTTATAAGGAAATGCTAAAGTACGTTACACGTTATAACGTAATACTATATAACGTTATACTTTATAACGTACTACCATATGACGTTATACGTTATAACGTAATACCATATGACGTTATAGTTTATAACGTAATACCATATGACGTTATGCGTTATAACGTAAGACCATATGACGTTATACGTTATAAGCAAATGCTATAGTCCGTTACACGTTTTAACGTAATACTATATAACGTTATACGCTATAACGTAATACCATATGACGTTATACGTTATAACGTATTACTATATAACGTTATAAGTCACATGGTAGTAGCGAATAACGTTATACGTTATAAGGTAATGCTACATAACGTTGTACGTTATAACGTAATACGATATGACGTTATACGTTATAGGGAAATGCTATAGTACGTTACACGTTATAACGTAATACTATATAACGTTATACGTTATAACGTAATACCATATAACGTTATACGTTATAACTGAATACTGTATGACGTTATACGTTATAACGTAATACCATATGACGTTATACGTTATAAGGAAATGCTAAAGTACGTTACACGTTATAACGTAATACTATATAACGTTATACGTTACATGGTAATAGTAAATAACATTATACGTTATAACGTAATGCTACAGAGCGTTATACGTTATATCGTAATACCATATAACGTTATACGTTATAACGTAGCACCATATGACGTGATACGTTATAACGTAATACCATATGACGTTATACGTTATAAGGAAATGCTAAAGTACGTTACACGTTATAACGTAGTACTATATAACGTTATACTTTATAACGTAATACCAGATGACGTTATACTTTATAACGTAATACCATATGACGTTATACGTTATAAGGAAATGCTCTAGTACGAAACAACGTTATAACGTAATACTATATAACGTTATTCGTGAAAACGTAATAACATATAACGTTACACATCATAACGTAATACTGTATAACGTTATACGTTATAAGGTAATACCATATGTCGTTATACGTTACAACGTAATACCATATGACGTTATACGTTATAAGGAAATGCTATAGTACGATACACGTTATAGCGTAATACTATATAACGTTATTCGTTATAACGTAATAACATATAACGTTATACGTTATAACGTAATACTATATAACGTAATACGTCATAACGAACTACCCTAAAATGTTACACGTTATAACGTAATACCATATGACGTTATACGTTAAAACGTAATACTATATAACGTTATACGTTATAACGTAATACCATATGACGTTATACGTTATAACGTAATTCCATATAACGTTATACGATATAACGTAATACCATATAACGTTCTACGTTATAACGTAATACCATATGACGTTGTACGTTATAACATAATACGATATGACGTTATACGTTATAGGGAAATGCTATAGTACGTTACACGTTATAACATAATACGATATGACGTTATACGTTATAGGGAAATGCTATAGTACGTTACACGTTATAACGTAATACTGTATGACGTAATACGTTATAACGTAATACTGTATAACGTTATGCGTTATAACGTAATACCATATGACCTTATACGTTATAACGTAATACCATATGACGTTAGACGTTATAAGGAAATGCCAAAGTACGTTACACGTTATAACGTAATACTATATAACGTTATACGTTACATGGTAATAGTAAATAACGTTATACGTTATAACGTAATGCTACAGAACGTTATACGTTATATCGTAATACCATATAACGTTATACGTTATAACGTAATCCTATATATCGTTATACGTTATAACGTAATACCATATGACGTTATACGTTATAACGTAATACGATATGACGTTATACGTTATAACGTAATCCTATATATCGTTATACGTTATAACGTAATACCATATGACGTTATACGTTATAAGGAAATGCTAAAGTACGTTACACGTTATAACGTAATACTATATAACGTTATACTTTATAACGTACTACCATATGACGTTATACGTTATAACGTAATACCATATGACGTTATAGTTTATAACGTAATACCATATGACGTTATACGTTATAACGTAAGACCATATGACGTTATACGTTATAAGCAAATGCTATAGTCCGTTACACGTTTTAACGTAATACTATATAACGTTATACGCTATAACGTAATACCATATGACGTTATACGTTATAACGTATTACCATATAACGTTATAAGTCACATGGTAGTAGCGAATAACGTTATACGTTATAAGGTAATGCTACATAACGTTGTACGTTATAACGTAATACGATATGACGTTATACGTTATAGGGAAATGCTATAGTACGTTACACGTTATAACGTAATACTATATAACGTTATACGTTATAACGTAATACCATATAACGTTATACGTTATAACTGAATTGTATGACGTTATACGTTATAACGTAATACCATATGACGTTATACGTTATAAGGAAATGCTAAGTACGTTACACGTTATAACGTAATACTATATAACGTTATACGTTACATGGTAATAGTAAATAACGTTATACGTTATAACGTAATGCCACAGAACGTTATACGTTATATCGTAATACCATATAACGTTATACGTTATAACGTAGCACCATATGACGTGATACGTTATAACGTAATACCATATGACGTTATACGTTATAAGGAAATGCTAAAGTACGTTACACGTTATAGCGTAGTACTATATAACGTTATACTTTATAACGTACTACCATATGACGTTATACGTTATAAGGTAATACCATATGACGTTATACTTTATAACGTAATACCAGATGACGTTATACTTTATAACGTAATACCATATGACGTTATACGTTATAAGGAAATGCTCTAGTACGAAACAACGTTATAACGTAATACTATATAACGTTATTCGTGAAAACGTAATAACATATAACGTTACACATCATAACGTAATACTGTATAACGTTATACGTTATAAGGTAATACCATATGTCGTTATACGTTACAACGTAATACCATATGACGTTATACGTTATAAGGAAATGCTATAGTACGATACACGTTATAGCGTAATACTATATAACGTTATTCGTTATAACGTAATAACATATAACGTTATACGTTATAACGTAATACTATATAACGTAATACGTCATAACGAACTACCCTAAAATGTTACACGTTATAACGTAATACCATATGACGTTAGACGTTATAATGTAATACGATATGACGTTATACGTTATAACGTAATACCATATGACGTTATACGTTATTGGGAAATGCTATAGTACGTTACACGTTATAACGTAACACTGTATAACGTTATACATTATAACGTAATACCATATGACGTTATACGTTATAACGTAATACCATATGACGTTATACGTTATAACGTAATACTATATATCGTTAAACGTTATAACGTAATACCATATGACGCTATACGTTATAGAGAAATGCTATAGTCGTTTCACGTTATAACGTAATACTATATAAAGTTATACGTTATAACGTAATCCCATATGACGTTATACGTTATAACGTAATACTATATAACGTTATACGTTATAACGTAATACCATATGACGTTATACGTTATAACGTAATACTATATAACGTAATACGTCACATGGTAGTTGTAAATAACGTTATACGTTATAAGGTAATGATACATAACGTTGTACGTTATAACGTAATACCATTTAACGTTACATGTTATAACGTAATACTATATAACGTTATACGTTATAACGTAATACCATATGACGTTATGCGTTATAAGGTAATACCATATGACGTTATACGTTATAACGTAACACTATATGACGTTATACGTTATAACGTAATACTATATAACGTTATACGTCACATGGTAGTAGTAAATAATGTTATACGTTATAAGGTAATGATACATAACGTTGTACGTTATAACGTAATACCATTTAACGTTACATGTTATAACGCAGTACCATATAACGTTACACGTTATAAAGTAATACTATATAACGTTATACGTTATAACGTAATACCATATGACGTTATAGATTATAACGTAATAACATATAACTTTATACGTTATAACGTAATACCATATATCATTACACGTTATAACGTAATACTATATAACGTTACACGTTATAACGTAATACCATATGACGTTATACGTTATAACGTAATACTATATAACGTAATACGTCACATGGTAGTTGTAAATAACGTTATACGTTATAAGGTAATGATACATAACGTTGTACGTTATAACGTAATACCATTTCACGTTACATGTTATAACGTAATACCTTATGACGTTATACGTTAGAAGCAATTGCTATAGTACGTTACACGTTACAACGTAATACTATATAACGTTATACGTTATAACGTAATAACATATGACGTTATACGTTATAACGTAATACTATATAACGTTACACGTTATAACGTAATACCATATAACGTTACACGTTATAACGTAATACCTTATGACGTTATACGTTAGAAGCAATTGCTATAGTACGTTACACGTTACAACGTAATACTATATAACGTTATACGTTATAACGTAATAACATATGACGTTATACGTTATAACGTAATACCATATGACGTTATAGATTATAACGTAATAACATATAACGTTAGACGTATAAGCAAATGCTATAGAACGTTACACGTTACAACGTAATACTATATAACGTTATACGTTATAACGTAATACCATATAACGTTAGATTATAACGTAATAACATATAACGTTATACGTTAAAAGCAAATGCTTTAGAACGTTACACGTTACAACGTAATACTATATAACGTTATACGTTATAACGTAATACCATATAACGTTACACGTTATAACGTAATACCATATAACGTTATACATTGTAACGTAATGCCATATAGCGTTACACGTTATAACGTAATACTATATAACGTTACACGTTATAACGTAATACCACATAACGTTACAGGTTATAACGTAATACCTTATGACGTTATACGTTATAACGTAATACCATATGACGTTATACGTTATAACGGAATACTATATATCGTTGTGCGTTATAACGTAATACCATATGACGCTATACGTTATACTGAAATGCTATAGTACGTTACACGTTATAAAGTAATACTGTATAACGTTATACATTATAACGTAATACCATATGACGTTATACGTTATAACGTAATACCATATGACGTTATACGTTATAACGGAATACGATATATCGTTAGACGTTATAACGTAATACCATATGACGCTATACGTTATAACGTATTACCATATGACGTTATACGTTATAACGTAAAGCCATATACCGTTACACGTTATAACGTAATACTATATAACGTTATACGTTATAACGTAATACCATATAACGTTAGATTATAACGTAATAACATATAACGTTATACATTATAACGTAATGCCATATCACGTTACACGTTATAACGTAATACGATATAACATTACACGTTATACCGTAATACCATATAACGTTACACGTTATAACGTAATACCTTATGACGTTATACGTCACATGGTAGTAGTAAATAACGTTATACGTTATAAGTTAATGCTACATAACGTTGTACGTTATAATGTAATACCACATAACGTTATACATTATAACGTAACGCCATATAACGTTACACGTTATAACGTAATACTATATAACGTTACACGTTATAACGTAATACCATATAACTTTATACGTTGTACGTAAATGCTATAGTACGTTACAAGTAACGTTATAAGTTATAACGTAATACCATATGACGTTATAGATTATAACGTAATAACATATAACGTTATACGTTATAACGTAATACTATATAGCGTTATACGTTATAACGTAATACCATATGACTTTATACGTTATTGGGAAATGCTATAGTACGTTACACGTTATAAAGTAATACTGTATAACGTTATACGTCACATGGTAGTAGTAAATAACGTTATACGTTATAAGGTAGTGCTACATAACGTTGAACGTTATAACGTAATACCATATAGCTTTACACGTTATAACGTAATACTATATAACGTTATACGCTATAACGTAATACCATATGACGTTATACGTTATAACGTAATACCATATGACGTTATAGATTATAACGTAATAACATATAACGTTATACGTTATAACGTAATACTATATAGCGTTATACGTTATAACGTAATACCATATGACTTTATACGTTATTGGGAAATGCTATAGTACGTTACACGTTATAAAGTAATACTGTATAACGTTATACGTCACATGGTAGTAGTAAATAACGTTATACGTTATAAGGTAGTGCTACATAACGTTGAACGTTATAACGTAATACCATATAGCTTTACACGTTATAACGTAATACTATATAACGTTATACGCTATAACGTAATACCATATGACGTTATACGTTATAACGTCATACCATATGACGTTATACGTTATAAGTAAATGCTATAGTACGTTACACGTTATAACGTAATACTATATAACGTTATTCGTTATAACGTAATAACATATAACGTTATACGTCATAACGTAATACTATATAACGTAATACGTTATAACGAAATGCCATATAACGTTACACGTTATAACATAATACCATATGACGTTATACGTTATAACGCAATACCATATGACGTTATACGTTATTGGGAAATGCTATAGTACGTTACACGTTATAAAGTAAGACTGTATAACGTTATACATTATAACGTAATACCATATGACGTTATACGTTATAACGTAATACCATATGACGTTATGCGTTATAACGGAATACTATATAACGTTATACGTTATAACGTAATACCATATGACGCTATACGTTATAACGTAATACAATATGACGTTATACGTTATAACGTAATGCCATATACCGTTACACGTTATAACGTAATACTATATAACGTTATACGTTATAATGTAATACCATATGACGTTATAGATTATAACGTAATGACATATAACGTTATACGTTATAAGCAAATGCTATAGAACGTTACACGTTACAACGTAATACTATATAACGTTATACGTTATAACGTAATACCATATAACGTTAGATTATAACGTAATAACATATAACGTTACACATTATAACGTAATGCCATATAACGTTACACGTTAGAACGTAATACTATATAACGTTACACGTTATAACGTAATACCATATAACGTAACACGTTATAACGTAATACCTTATGACGTTATACGTTATAACGTAACACTATATGTCGCTATACGTCACATGGCAGTAGTAAATAACGTTATACGTTATAAGGTAATGCTACATAACGTTGTACGTTATAACGTAATACCACATAACGTTACACGTCATATCGTGATACGTGTTACGACCGTTCGCGGAGAGACGCGGTCGCGAGGAAAACGCGTCAGCGAGAGGCGTAAATTCTCGCTACGATTCGGTTAATCGACGCCGCGAAATAGTCGCTCCCCGTGTTTCGTTTAGGATAACAGGGGTGGTTGATTGAAATTAACTCTGCGTTAACAGGTTAATATGATATATATTTGAACAATAAGGTGAATATAGATTGTACAATATATGCGTTACAGCAGTATGACCCGACTTGACGATATCTCCGGATGAGATAGTTAGATCTCGCGAATTGACTGCTTGGACGACGAAAACGGATTACTTTTAGGGGTAGAACCCTTTTAGACTTGTTGACTGCTCGGACCACGGAAACTGACTACTTTTAGGGGTAGAACCCTTTTAGACTTGTTGACTGCTCGGACCACGGAAACTGACTACCTTGAGAGTGACGATGCTATCTCAGAGGAGAACTAGGAATGGGTGTGTCTAGCACACGGGATCATTTGATTTGTTGATGATAGTTTCTTGACTAGGAAAGTGAGGGTGATAGTTATTGTATCCATTGGTGGAGTAGGAGGGGTTTTACCGCCCTCGATGGAAAGTTGGTGGTGGGAAGCATCGCACGTGTGAAAGAGAGCTAATCTTAAGTGTCTTCTGGACATAAACCAGAGGTCTTAGAAAGTGCTCTCGTAAAAAGGCCGTTGTTTGACCTGATAGACCTTGTCGCGATTGTTTAAGACTTATGGTCGGTCCTTAAAATGGTTTAGAATACGCGACAGAGAGGTGCGGACATGTGGCTGCCAGATGCGGTACAAGGCCCCGTCCAGGTAGAGAGTCGGTCGACGTAACATCCTCCCCCCGTTGAGAGGATCCCGATCAAATATTACTATTGATTGTGTCGGAGTCATCTGGGGTCGATCTGATCGGCAGTGGTACGAGCCGCTTGATGCTTCGATCCAGGGTGTTCGTTGCGGTTCGAACGGTGGCCGTTCGTATGATGCCGTCTGCACCGGGCTGGACCTTGATTACTCTGCCCAATGGCCATTGCATTGGGGGAACGTTGTCTTCTCGGAGGAGGACGATGGAGCCTTCTCGAATGCCGTGGCTGCCCTTGCTCCATTTATGACGCATGGTCAATTCATTGAGATACTCCCGATGCCAACGACGCCAAAAATGTTGTTTAATTTGTTGGATATGTTGCCAACTGGAGAGGCGATTGGTTGGAGTATCTGTAAAATTGCGATCTCGCAAGGCCGTTAGTGAGTCTCCGATAAGGAAGTGACCGGGAGTCAAGACCAGAAGATCATTTGGATCGGTGGAGATCGGAGTCAGCGGACGGGAATTGAGGACCGATTCGATTTCAATGATGAGGGTATTTAAGCCCTCGAATGACAGAAGCTCATTACCTGCGACACGTTTGAAGTGTCGCTTGAAGGACTTCACGGCCGCCTCCCACAGTCCGCCGAAGTGCGGTGAATTGGGAGGAATGAAGTGCCATTCGATCTGCCGATCGGCGAAAAAGGCCTGAACCTTTGTTTTGTGATTGTCGGACCGAAGGAGGTCTCGGAGTTCCCGTAGCTCGTTGTTGGCGCCGACGAAGTTGGTGCCGTTGTCCGAATATATATTCGCGCAGAAACCTCGGCGTGCAATGAATCTTCGTAGAGCCGCAATGAAGGCCTCGGTAGTGAGATCACTGACCAGCTCGATGTGGACTGCCTTCACTGAGAGACATACGAAGATTGCTACGTACGCCTTTATTTTACGTCGGTTGCGATCCCTTCGCTCCTTGACGAAGAATGGTCCGCAGTAGTCGATCCCGACGTTGGTAAACGGCCGCGATTCCGTTATTCGTGCGGCTGGGAGGTCCCCCATTACGTATTTCACTGGAGGTGGATTAGCACGGCAACAGCGAACGCATTTCTTCACCGTGCTCCAAACCTGACTGCGGCCGTCGATAGGCCAATAGGATCGTCGGAGGGCGTATAGGGTAGCTTGGGTTCCGGCATGGAGATTCAGACGGTGCTCGTGCTCGATTATGAGCGCGGTGGTTGTCGATTTGGGCAGGATGATTGGGTGCCTTTGACTGAACGGCAGTGTTGAGTGACGGAGTCGGCCTCCGACTCGTAGCATCCCGTCCTTGTCCAGAAATGGATTGAGTCGTTGGAGTTTTCCCTTCACCGTGGCATTTTGATTCGCCTGGAGGTCGCGGATTGCGTCTGGGAAATAGCATAGCTGCAACAGCCTAATTAATTTATTATGCGCAGTGGTTAAATCATGTATGGTCAGAGAGTTCCCTCGGTCCTGTTTTTGTCGCCATCGTAGGCAACGAGCGATGATTCTGATAAGCCTTGGCCACGAGGAGAATCTCTCTAGTAGACTATAGTCGGCTGGAGTCAACGATAGGCAGATTGTCTTCTTCTGTTCTGGAATTTCCGTTAATGGTGCTGGGTTCCATGTTGGCCAGCGACACTCAGGTTGTCGGAGCCATTCCGGTCCATGTTGCCAAATGGTTGATCGCCGGAAATCTTCAGGCGATTGACCTCGGGATATGAGGTCGGCAGGGTTGTCCGTGGTGGGGATGTGACGCCAATCTGAGGGGTGAGTCTTACCTTGAATCTCCGCTACTCGATTAGCGACAAAGGTTTTCAGCGTATGGGGCGATGTGTTGAGCCAATGAATTACGATGGTGGAGTCCGTCCAATAAACGGTCCGAGAGATATTGTTTCGTAACGCCTGAAGTACTGCGGTGGTCAATGTTGTGAGAAGAAGTGCTCCACTCAATTCCAGTCTTGGGATGGTTAACGATTTGAGCGGAGCTACCTTTGACTTCGCAGTGAGAAGTCGTGTCCAGACCTGGCCTTCCGCAGTGATAGTGCGAAGGTAAACGCATGCCCCGGACGCCCTTTCGCTGGCGTCACAAAATCCATGTAACTCAATCTCCGTTGCGGACTTGATTATGGTTTTGCGTGGAAACCTTATGTTATTTAATAACGGCAACTGCGTGTAATAGTTGTACCATTCTGTGTGTAGATCGGCCGGAAGCGATTCGTCCCAATCGATTTTCAAAGTCCAAATTCGTTGCAGTAGCAACTTGGCTCGAATGATTACTGGTGCAAGCAACCCAAGAGGGTCGTAAATTTTGGCGATTTCAGAGCTGATTGTTCTCTTTGTGATTGGACGGGTGAGGGGGTTAATCTTGACGGAATACAGGATCGAATCGTCAGATGAGTCCCACACAACACCCAGAGTTTTTACGGTTTGTGATTCGCCGAGAAGAAGCTTGTCGTTTATGTCCTGTTCTGCGAGTCCGTTTAACAGTTCCCGGTCATTCGACGCCCATTTTCGGATATTTAAACCGGCTGAGCTAAGCAATTCTCTGAGTTCCGTTCTTAATGCTCGTGCCTCGACCTTTGTATCAGCTCCTGTTAGGACATCGTCGACATAGAAGTCTCGTTGCAAGACTGTTGCCGCCCGTGGATATCGGTGTCCCTCGTCATCCGCCAATTGTTTGAGGCACCGGATGGCTAGATACGGGGCCGCTGACAGTCCGAATGTCACTGTGTTGAGTTGATAGGTATCGACTTCTCCCTTCGTGTTCCACCACAAAATCCGTTGGAATTTCCGATCCTCTGGGCGCACAAGAAATTGTCGATACATTTTTTCGACGTCGCCTGTGAGGACGTATTGATGAGCACGGAATCTCAGGAGAATGTAGAACAGGTCCTCTTGTAATTTTGGTCCCGTATGAAGTTTATCGTTCAGTGAGATTCCGGTGGTGGTTGGTGCGGATCCGTCAAACACGACTCGGAGTTTCGTTGTTTGGCTGGATTCCTTGATTACGCCATGATGTGGCAGATAATATCCGTCATCAGATGACTGGTCCGTGGTGACTTTAGTCATGTGGCCTAATTCCACATATTCCTTCATTACGGCGTGATAGTCGGCCTCGAATTGTTTGTCGCGCTGAAATCGGCGACCGAGAGATGTAAGACGCTTCATCGCCATGGCTTTGGAAGATCCAAGCGGAGGAGTTGTCTCATTAAATGGGAGAGCTACAATGTATCGCCCTTCGTCGGTGCGTTGAACGTGCTTCCGGAAATGTTCCTCGCACTGTCGTTCCGCCTCTGAGATATGTGAAATGAGCGGTCCTTCGTCGATTTCCCAAAAACGAGCGAGGTCCGCCTGTAGCTCCGTCGTAGAGGCGTGAAATGTGTGCGCTGCTGATCGCGAGGTTGGGCACCCCCCGATGACCCATCCGAATCTCGTTTTTTGCAGACGCAAGTCAGGCCCGTTTGAGTGACTAATGTCAAGTTGACCGACACAGAGTGATGCTAATGTTGGTCCGGCGCTCAATAGGATTTCGATCGGGGCAGGTATATGGAATCTTGGATCGGCTAGTTGTAGATTCCGTGGGATTTGTATTATTGAGCGGTCTACGGGCTGATCTGGGACCCAAGTCGATATGGTGGGTATAATAAGGAACGTCAGTGTACGTTCGTATGTGCCGTCGGTTGAGGTGATTGTAGCCGTAATGTAACGCTTCGATGTCGTCGATAATGCGTTCAGGGCTCCGATTGGGACCGAACATTTCCGTTGACCGAGTTTCAATGTTTTTGCCAGTTTCTCGGTAATGAAGTTCATGCTTGAGCCGGTGTCTAGCAGAGCTCTACAACGGAAGGGTTGAGCCTTGTCGTCAAGAATTTTAACCTGCGCTGTCACTAACAGATCGTGGCACGATGGTTCGGAGCGAAGCGAGGTCCTTGATTCCGTTTTGTGTGATTCGGTCCCTAACAATGACGTCTGATTTAGTCATTGTTTCCCTTGTCGTTTAGGATTCGGCGCTAGATTTGAATCGGGTTCCCTTGTTCGTATCGAGTGGGACTCGCGTTTGGGAGAAGTTCTGGGAGATGGTCGGCGAGAAGACGGAGAGGACGATCGGCGAAATGTTCGAGGGGGTGATCGGCGAGATTTTCGAGGTGATGATCGGCTAGATGATTGGGGTGATGATTCGGATCGTCTCGAATGACGCGACGAACGCGGTGTCGGAGAATTAGGTGATCTGCCTGATGATCGGTCGCTTAAGGATCGATCGCTCGATGAGCTATTGCAAGATAATCGAGAGTTTACAACTTTACCACTGACCTGTATGTCCTCTCTGTGGAGTAGTGTATGGTGTCGTCGTCGACATATGCGGCATGATCCGGCGGAGCATTGGGTGATGGTGTGCCCCTTGCCTAAGCAATTTGTGCATAATGAGGCCTCTTGTATCAGCGCAATGCGTGTTTTTGCGGATCTTGCCTTGAAGAATTGACAATTCTTTATGTCATGAGGTCCTCGGCATATATGACACGTTCGTGTCCCCTTCATGGTGGTAAAGGTTTGTCCTCGGGATAAGTCGTATCGATGTCTGAAGCGTTGATAAGACGACTTTTTTGTTTCTTCCGATTTCGTATTGGGTTGGTCACCGTTTGCCCGTGTGGTTAGAAACTCGATTAAATGTTTATACGAGGGCATCCTTTTATCGGGTAATGTATGATGCCAATTTCGTATAGTGGAGGAAGGTAGTTTCGTTGCGAGCAGATCGACCAATACGACACTTGACGTGACTGGCTCTCCTAATTTCTCTAAAGCCTTGAGATTGATTTGTACCGTTTCAATAAAATCCTCTATGGCATCTGGCGTTTCCTTCGCTATCTTGGGATAGTCACGGATCAGATGCCAATGACGCAGGCATACCCGACGGTGACAATCAAATTTTTCTCGAAGCGTACTGATTGCGATGGCATAATTAGCTTCGGTAACATCTAGCGATTGTATGCTTCTCGCGGCTTTGCCAGTCACGGACGATCGCAAGTAGTGAAATTTTTGAACAGGTGTCAATTTCTCATTGCGATCTATGGTGGATACAAATGTATCGTAAAAAGAGTTCCATTCCTCGATAGTGCCGTCGAACATGGGCAAATGGATCTCTGGCAGTTTGATGGCGATTACCTCTGGATTGGTCTCTGAGTCGTGCTTTGATGGTGTCGGATGGGTTGATAGTCGATTTTTATCCGCGAGGGCCTGGAGTCGCGCGTTCAGGGAACTGTAACTCTTCAGTGCTTTCGTTTCGTGCGCGAGATCTTCATCGTCGAGATCATCTAACTCGCTTTGGATGAGTTTATATCGCTCCCACCCGTCCTGGAGTTGGGCTTCATAGATGCTCAAGAGCGAGGTTTGTGGCGTGGTGGATTGCTCATATTCGTCAATGCTCGTCCTCAGATATCTGAGGGTATTTTCGAGTATTCTCTCACGTTTCTTTTTTAGGAGATTGATCTTTGTCGTGGTCGGCATGATTAGCGACGTCGTTGAGGTTCAAATTCTTCGAACCTTTGCGGCTTTCCGACGTCCACGCGTGTTCTTGAATGGCAATGTTTGCACGTGGCACTGTGTGGTCACACTGGATCCGGCTCGAAGGACCAAATGTTACGACCGTTCGCGGAGAGACGCGGTCGCGAGGAAAACGCGTCAGCGAGAGGCGTAAATTCTCGCTACGATTCGGTTAATCGACGCCGCGAAATAGTCGCTCCCCGTGTTTCGTTTAGGATAACAGGGGTGGTTGATTGAAATTAACTCTGCGTTAACAGGTTAATATGATATATATTTGAACAATACTTTACAGCATATGCGTTACACCAGTATGATCCGATTCGAAGATATCTCCGGATGAGATAGTTAGACTTTGTAATTTGATTGTTTGAACGACGAAAGCGGACCACTTTTAGGGGTAGAACCCTGTTAGACTTGTTGACTGCTCGGACCACGGAAACTGACTACTTGAGAGTGACGATGCTATCTCAGAGGAGAACTAGGACTGGGTGTGTCTAGCACACGGGATCATTTGATTTGTTGATGATAGTTTCTTGACTAGGAAAGTGAGGGTGATAGTTATTGTATCCATTGGTGGAGTAGGAGGGGTTTTACCGCCCTCGATGGAAAGTTGGTGGTGGGAAGCATCGCACGTGTGAAAGAGAGCTAATCTTAAGTGTCTTCTGGACATAAACCAGAGGTCTTAGAAAGTGCTCTCGTAAAAAGGCCGTTGTTTGACCTGATAGACCTTGTCGCGATTGTTTAAGACTTATGGTCGGTCCTTAAAATGGTTTAGAATACGCGACAGAGAGGTGCGGACATGTGGCTGCCAGATGCGGTACAAGGCCCCGTCCAGGTAGAGAGTCGGTCGACGTAACAATACGATATAACGTTATACGTTATAACGTAATACCATATGACGTTATAGATTATAACGTAATAACATATAACGTTATACGTTAAAAGCAAATGCTTTAGAACGTTACACGTTACAACGTAATACTATATAACGTTATACGTTATAACGTAATACCATATGACGTTATACGTTATAACGTAATACCATATGACGTTATACGTTATAAGCAAATGCTATAGTACGTTACACGTTACAACGTAATATTATATAACGTTATACGTTACAACGTAATACTATATAACGTTATACGTTATAACGTAATACCATATAACGTTAGATTATAACGTAATAACATATAACGTTATACGTTAAAAGCAAATGCTTTAGAACGTTACACGTTACAACGTAATACTATATAACGTTATACGTTATAACGTAATACCATATAACGTTACACGTTATAACGTAATACCATATAACGTTATACATTGTAACGTAATGCCATATAACGTTACACGTTATAACGCAGTACCATATAACGTTACACGTTATAAAGTAATACTATATAACGTTATACGTTATAACGTAATACCATATGACGTTATAGATTATAACGTAATAACATATAACTTTATACGTTATAACGTAATACCATATAACGTTACACGTTATAACGTAATACTATATAACGTTACACGTTATAACGTAATACCATATGACGTTATACGTTATAACGTAATACTATATAACGTAATACGTCACATGGTAGTTGTAAATAACGTTATACGTTATAAGGTAATGATACATAACGTTGTACGTTATAACGTAATACCATTTCACGTTACATGTTATAACGTAATACTATATAACGTTATACGTTATAACGTAATACCATATGACGTTATACGTTATAACGTAATACCATATGACGTTATACGTTATAATGTAATACCTTATGACGGTATACGTTATAACGGAATACTATATATCGTTATACGTCACATGGTAGTAGTAAATAACGTTATACGTTATAAGGTAATGATACATAACGTTGTACGTTATAACGTAATACCATTTAACGTTACATGTTATAACGTAATACTATATAACGTTATTCGTTATAACGTAATACTATAAAACGTTATTCGTTATAACGTAATATCATTTAACGATATACGTCATAACGTAATACTGTATAACGTAATACGTTACAACGAAATACCATATAACGTTACACCTTATAACGTAATACCATATAACGTTACACGTTATAACGTAATACTATATAACGTTATACGTTATAACGTAATACCATATGACGTTATACGTTATAACGTAATACTATATAACGTAATACGTCACATGGTAGTAGTAAATAACGTTATACGTTATAAGGTAGTGATACATAACCTTGTACGTTATAACGTAATACTATTTAACGTTACATGTTATAACGTAATACTATATAACGTTATACGTTATAACGTAATACCATATGACGTTATGCGTTATAAGCAAATGCTATAGAACGTTACACGTTACAACGTAATACTATATAAGGTTATACGTTATAACGTAATACCATATAACGTTACACGTTATAACGTAATACCATATAACGTTATACATTATAACGTAATGCCATATAACGTTACACGTTATAACGTAATACTATATAACGTTACACGTTATAACGTAATACCATATAACGTTACACGTTATAACGTAAAACCTTATGACGTTATACGTTAGAAGCAATTGCTATAGTACGTTACACGTTACAACGTAATACTATATAACGTTATACGTTATAACGTAATAACATATGACGTTATACGTTATAACGTAATACCATATGACGTTATAGATTATAACGTAATAACATATAACGTTATACGTATAAGCAAATGCTATAGAACGTTACACGTTACAACGTAATACTATATAACGTTATACGTTATAACGTAATACCATATAACGTTAGATTATAACGTAATAACATATAACGTTATACGTTAAAAGCAAATGCTTTAGAACGTTACACGTTACAACGTAATACTATATAACGTTATACGTTATAACGTAATACCATATAACGTTACACGTTATAACGTAATACCATATAACGTTATACATTGTAACGTAATGCCATATAACGTTACACGTTATAACGTAATACTATATAACGTTACACGTTATAACGTAATACCACATAACGTTACGCGTTATAACGTAATACCTTATGACGTTATACGTTATAACGTAATACCATATGACGTTATACGTTATAACGGAATACTATATATCGTTGTGCGTTATAACGTAATACCATATGACGCTATACGTTATACTGAAATGCTATAGTACGTTACACGTTATAAAGTAATACTGTATAACGTTATACATTATAACGTAATACCATATGACGTTATACGTTATAACGTAATACCATATGACGTTATACGTTATAACGGAATACGATATATCGTTAGACGTTATAACGTAATACCATATGACGCTATACGTTATAACGTATTACCATATGACGTTATACGTTATAACGTAAAGCCATATACCGTTACACGTTATAACGTAATACTATATAACGTTATACGTTATAACGTAATACCATATAACGTTAGATTATAACGTAATAACATATAACGTTATACATTATAACGTAATGCCATATCACGTTACACGTTATAACGTAATACGATATAACATTACACGTTATACCGTAATACCATATAACGTTACACGTTATAACGTAATACCTTATGACGTTATACGTCACATGGTAGTAGTAAATAACGTTATACGTTATAAGTTAATGCTACATAACGTTGTACGTTATAACGTAATACCACATAACGTTATACATTATAACGTAACGCCATATAACGTTACACGTTATAACGTAATACTATATAACGTTACACGTTATAACGTAATACCATATAACTTTATACGTTGTACGTAAATGCTATAGTACGTTACAAGTAACGTTATAAGTTATAACGTAATACCATATGACGTTATAGATTATAACGTAATAACATATAACGTTATACGTTATAACGTAATACTATATAGCGTTATACGTTATAACGTAATACCATATGACTTTATACGTTATTGGGAAATGCTATAGTACGTTACACGTTATAAAGTAATACTGTATAACGTTATACGTCACATGGTAGTAGTAAATAACGTTATACGTTATAAGGTAGTGCTACATAACGTTGAACGTTATAACGTAATACCATATAGCTTTACACGTTATAACGTAATACTATATAACGTTATACGCTATAACGTAATACCATATAACTTTATACGTTATAACGTAATACCATATGACGTTATAGATTATAACGTAATAACATATAACGTTATACGTTATAACGTAATACTATATAGCGTTATACGTTATAACGTAATACCATATGACTTTATACGTTATTGGGAAATGCTATAGTACGTTACACGTTATAAAGTAATACTGTATAACGTTATACGTCACATGGTAGTAGTAAATAACGTTATACGTTATAAGGTAGTGCTACATAACGTTGAACGTTATAACGTAATACCATATAGCTTTACACGTTATAACGTAATACTATATAACGTTATACGCTATAACGTAATACCATATAGCTTTACACGTTATAACGTAATACTATATAACGTTATACGCTATAACGTAATACCATATGACGTTATACGTTATAACGTAATACCATATGACGTTATACGTTATAAGTAAATGCTATAGTACGTTACACGTTATAACGTAATACTATATAACGTTATTCGTTATAACGTAATAACATATAACGTTATACGTCATAACGTAATACTATATAACGTAATACGTTATAACGAAATGCCATATAACGTTACACGTTATAACATAATACCATATGACGTTATATGTTATAACGCAATACCATATGACGTTATACGTTATTGGGAAATGCTATAGTACGTTACACGTTATAAAGTAAGACTGTATAACGTTATACATTATAACGTAATACCATATGACGTTATACGTTATAACGTAATACCATATGACGTTATGCGTTATAACGGAATACTATATAACGTTATACGTTATAACGTAATACCATATGACGCTATACGTTATAACGTAATACAATATGACGTTATACGTTATAACGTAATGCCATATACCGTTACACGTTATAACGTAATACTATATAACGTTATACGTTATAATGTAATACCATATGACGTTATAGATTATAACGTAATAACATATAACGTTATACGTTATAAGCAAATGCTATAGAACGTTACACGTTACAACGTAATACTATATAACGTTATACGTTATAACGTAATACCATATAACGTTAGATTATAACGTAATAACATATAACGTTATACATTATAACGTAATGCCATATCACGTTACACGTTATAACGTAATACGATATAACATTACACGTTATACCGTAATACCATATAACGTTACACGTTATAACGTAATACCTTATGACGTTATACGTCACATGGTAGTAGTAAATAACGTTATACGTTATAAGTTAATGCTACATAACGTTGTACGTTATAACGTAATACCACATAACGTTATACATTATAACGTAACGCCATATAACGTTACACGTTATAACGTAATACTATATAACGTTACACGTTATAACGTAATACCATATAACATTATACGTTGTAAGTAAATGCTATAGTACGTTACAAGTAACGTTATAAGTTATAACGTAATACCATATGACGTTATAGATTATAACGTAATAACATATAACGTTATACGTTATAACGTAATACTATATAGCGTTATACGTTATAACGTAATACCATATGACTTTATACGTTATTGGGAAATGCTATAGTACGTTACACGTTATAAAGTAATACTGTATAACGTTATACGTCACATGGTAGTAGTAAATAACGTTATACGTTATAAGGTAGTGCTACAGAACGTTGAACGTTATAACGTAATACCATATAGCTTTACACGTTATAACGTAATACTATATAACGTTATACGCTATAACGTAATACCATATGACGTTATACGTTATAACGTAATACCATATGACGTTATACGTTATAAGTAAATGCTATAGTACGTTACACGTTATAACGTAATACTATATAACGTTATTCGTTATAACGTAATAACATATAACGTTATACGTCATAACGTAATACTATATAACGTAATACGTTATAACGAAATGCCATATAACGTTACACGTTATAACATAATACCATATGACGTTATACGTTATAACGCAATACCATATGACGTTATACGTTATTGGGAAATGCTATAGTACGTTACACGATATAAAGTAAGACTGTATAACGTTATACATTATAACGTAATACCATATGACGTTATACGTTATAACGTAATACCATATGACGTTATGCGTTATAACGGAATACTCTATAACGTTATACGTTATAACGTAATACCATATGACGCTATACGTTATAACGTAATACCATATGACGTTATACGTTATAACGTAATGCCATATACCGTTACACGTTATAACGTAATACTATATAACGTTATACGTTATAATGTAATACCATATGACGTTATACGTTAGAAGCAATTGCTATAGTACGTTACACGTTACAACGTAATACTATATAACGTTATACGTTATAACGTAATAACATATGACGTTATACGTTATAACGTAATACCATATGACGTTATACGTTATAACGTAATGCCATATACCGTTACACGTTATAACGTAATACCATATAACGTTACACGTTATAACGTAATACCTTATGACGTTATACATTAGAAGCAATTGCTATAGTACGTTACACGTTACAACGTAATACTATATAACGTTATACGTTATAACGTAATAACATATGACGTTATACGTTATAACGTAATACCATATGACGTTATAGATTATAACGTAATAACATATAACGTTATACGTATAAGCAAATGCTATAGAACGTTACACGTTACAACGTAATACTATATAACGTTATACGTTATAACGTAATACCATATAACGTTAGATTATAACGTAATAACATATAACGTTATACGTTAAAAGCAAATGCTTTAGAACGTTACACGTTACAACGTAATACTATATAACGTTATACGTTATAACGTAATACCATATAACGTTACACGTTATAACGTAATACCATATAACGTTATACATTGTAACGTAATGCCATATAACGTTACACGTTATAACGTAATACTATATAACGTTACACGTTATAACGTAATACCACATAACGTTACGCGTTATAACGTAATACCTTATGACGTTATACGTTATAACGTAATACCATATGACGTTATACGTTATAACGGAATACTATATATCGTTGTGCGTTATAACGTAATACCATATGACGCTATACGTTATACTGAAATGCTATAGTACGTTACACGTTATAAAGTAATACTGTATAACGTTATACATTATAACGTAATACCATATGACGTTATACGTTATAACGTAATACCATATGACGTTATACGTTATAACGGAATACGATATATCGTTAGACGTTATAACGTAATACCATATGACGCTATACGTTATAACGTATTACCATATGACGTTATACGTTATAACGTAAAGCCATATACCGTTACACGTTATAACGTAATACTATATAACGTTATACGTTATAACGTAATACCATATAACGTTAGATTATAACGTAATAACATATAACGTTATACGTTAAAAGCAAATGCTTTAGAACGTTACACGTTACAACGTAATACTATATAACGTTATACGTTATAACGTAATACCATATAACGTTACACGTTATAACGTAATACCATATAACGTTATACATTGTAACGTAATGCCATATAACGTTACACGTTATAACGTAATACTATATAACGTTACACGTTATAACGTAATACCACATAACGTTACACGTTATAACGTAATACCTTATGACGTTATACGTTATAACGTAATACCATATGACGTTATACGTTATAACGGAATACTATATATCGTTGTGCGTTATAACGTAATACCATATGACGCTATACGTTATACTGAAATGCTATAGTACGTTACACGTTATAAAGTAATACTGTATAACGTTATACATTATAACGTAATACCATATGACGTTATACGTTATAACGTAATACCATATGACGTTATACGTTATAACGGAATACGATATATCGTTAGACGTTATAACGTAATACCATATGACGCTATACGTTATAACGTATTACCATATGACGTTATACGTTATAACGTAAAGCCATATACCGTTACACGTTATAACGTAATACTATATAACGTTATACGTTATAACGTAATACCATATAACGTTAGATTATAACGTAATAACATATAACGTTATACATTATAACGTAATGCCATATCACGTTACACGTTATAACGTAATACGATATAACATTACACGTTATACCGTAATACCATATAACGTTACACGTTATAACGTAATACCTTATGACGTTATACGTCACATGGTAGTAGTAAATAACGTTATACGTTATAAGTTAATGCTACATAACGTTGTACGTTATAACGTAATACCACATAACGTTATACATTATAACGTAACGCCATATAACGTTACACGTTATAACGTAATACTATATAACGTTACACGTTATAACGTAATACCATATAACTTTATACGTTGTAAGTAAATGCTATAGTACGTTACAAGTAACGTTATAAGTTATAACGTAATACCATATGACGTTATAGATTATAACGTAATAACATATAACGTTATACGTTATAACGTAATACTATATAGCGTTATACGTTATAACGTAATACCATATGACTTTATACGTTATTGGGAAATGCTATAGTACGTTACACGTTATAAAGTAATACTGTATAACGTTATACGTCACATGGTAGTAGTAAATAACGTTATACGTTATAAGGTAGTGCTACAGAACGTTGAACGTTATAACGTAATACCATATAGCTTTACACGTTATAACGTAATACTATATAACGTTATACGCTATAACGTTATACCATATGACGTTATACGTTATAACGTAATACCATATGACGTTATACGTTATAAGTAAATGCTATAGTACGTTACACGTTATAACGTAATACTATATAACGTTATTCGTTATAACGTAATAACATATAACGTTATACGTCATAACGTAATACTATATAACGTAATACGTTATAACGAAATGCCATATAACGTTACACGTTATAACATAATACCATATGACGTTATACGTTATAACGCAATACCATATGACGTTATACGTTATTGGGAAATGCTATAGTACGTTACACGTTATAAAGTAAGACTGTATAACGTTATACATTATAACGTAATACCATATGACGTTATACGTTATAACGTAATACCATATGACGTTATGCGTTATAACGGAATACTCTATAACGTTATACGTTATAACGTAATACCATATGACGCTATACGTTATAACGTAATACCATATGACGTTATACGTTATAACGTAATGCCATATACCGTTACACGTTATAACGTAATACTATATAACGTTATACGTTATAATGTAATACCATATGACGTTATAGATTATAACGTAATAACATATAACGTTATACGTTATAAGCAAATGCTATAGAACGTTACACGTTACAACGTAATACTATATAACGTTATACGTTATAACGTAATACCATATAACGTTAGATTATAACGTAATAACATATAACGTTACACATTATAACGTAATGCCATATAACGTTACACGTTATAACGTAATACTATATAACGTTACACGTTATAACGTAATACCATATAACGTAACACGTTATAACGTAATACCTTATGACGTTATACGTTATAACGTAACACTATATGTCGTTATACGTCACATGGCAGTAGTAAATAACGTTATACGTTAGAAGGTAATGCTACATAACGTTGTACGTTATAACGTAATACCACATAACGTTACACGTCATATCGTGATACGATATAACGTTATACGTTATAACGTAATACCATATGACGTTATACGTTATAACGTAATACCATATGACGTTATACGTTATAACGTAATACCATATGACGTTATACGTTATAAGCAAATGCTATAGTACGTTACACGTTACAACGTAATACTATATAACGTTATACGTTATAACGTAATACCATGTAACGTTACACGTTATAACGTAATACCATATAACGTTATACATTATAACGTGATGCCATATAACGTTACACGTTATAGCGTAATACTATATAACGTTACACGTTATAACGTAATACCATATAACGTTACACGTTATAATGTAATACCTTATGACGTTATACGTTATAACGTAATACCATATGACGTTATACGTTATCACGGAATACTATATATCGTTATGCGTTATAACGTAATAACAAATGACGCTATACGTTATACTGAAATGCTAGAGTACGTTACACGTTATAAAGTAATACTGTATAACGTTATACATTATAACGTAATACCATATGACGTTATACGTTATAACGTAATACCATATGACGTTATACGTTATAACGGAATACGATATATCGTTATACGTTATAACGTAATACCATATGACGCTATACGCTGTAACGTAATACCATATGACGTTATACGTTATAACGTAAAGCCATATACCGTTACACGTTATAACGTAATACTATATAACGTTATACGTTATAATGTAATACCATATGACGTTATAGATTATAACGTAATAACATATAACGTTATACGTTATAAGCAAATGCTATAGAACGTTACACGTTACAACGTAATACTATATAACGTTATACGTTATAACGTAATACCATATAACGTTAGATTATAACGTAATAACATATAACGTTATACATTATAACGTAATGCCATATAACGTTACACGTTATAACGTAATACTATATAACGTTACACGTTATACCGTAATACCATATAACGTTACACGTTATAACGTAATACCTTATGACGTTATACGTCACATGGTAGTAGTAAATAACGTTATACGTTATAAGGTAATGCTACATAACGTTGTGCGTTATAACGTAATACCACATAACGTTATACATTATAACGTAATGCCATATAACGTTACACGTTATAACGTAATACTATATAACGTTACACGTAATAACGTAATACCATATAACGTTATACGTTATAAGTAAATGCTATAGTACGTTACAAGTAACGTTATAAGTTATAACGTAATACCATATGACGTTATAGATTATAACGTAATAACATATAACGTTATACGTTATAACGTAATAACATATAACGTTATACGTTATAGGGAAATGCTATACTACGTTACACGTTATACGTTATAACGTAATACCATCTGACGTTATACGTTATAACGTAATACCATATAACGTTATACGTTATAACGTAATACTATATAACGTTATACGTTATAACGCAATACCATATAACGTTACACGTTATAACGTAATAACATATAACGTTATACATTATAACGTAATGCCATATAACGTTACACGTTATAACGTAATACTATATAACGTTACACGTTATAACGTAGTACCATATAACGTTACACGTTATAACGTAATACCTTATGACGTTATACGTTATAACGTAATACTATATGTCGTTATACGTCACATGGTAGTAGTAAATAACGTTATACGTTATAAGGTAATGCTACATAACGTTGTACGTTATAACGTAATACCACATAACGTTACACGTCATATCGTGATACGATATAACGTTATACGTTATAACGTAATACCATATGACGTTATACGTTATAACGTAATACCATATGACGTTATACGTTATAACGTAATACCATATGACGTTATACGTTATAAGCAAATGCTATAGTACGTTACACGTTACAGCGTAATACTATATAACGTTATACGTTATAACGTAATAACATATGACGTTATACGTTATAACGTAATACCATATGATGTTATAGATTATAACGTAATAACATATAACGTTATACGTTATAAGCAAATGCTATAGAACGTTACACGTTACAACGTAATACTATATAACGTTATACGTGATAACGTAATACCATATAACGTTACACGTTATAACGTAATACCATATAACGTTATACATTATAACGTAATGCCATATAACGTTACACGTTATAACGTAATACTATATAACGTTACACGTTATAACGTAATACCATATAACGTTACACGTTATAATGTAATACCTTATGACGTTATACGTTATAACGTAATACCATATGACGTTATACGTTATAAGCAAATGCTATAGTACGTTACACGTTACAGCGTAATACTATATAACGTTATACGTTATAACGTAATAACATATGACGTTATACGTTATAACGTAATACCATATGACGTTATAGATTATAACGTAATAACATATAACGTTATACGTTATAAGCAAATGCTATAGAACGTTACACGTTACAACGTAATACTATATAACGTTATACGTGATAACGTAATACCATATAACGTTACACGTTATAACGTAATACCATATAACGTTATACATTATAACGTAATGCCATATAACGTTACACGTTATAACGTAATACTATATAACGTTACACGTTATAACGTAATACCATATAACGTTACACGTTATAATGTAATACCTTATGACGTTATACGTTATAACGTAATACCATATGACGTTATACGTTATAACGGAATACTATATATCGTTATGCGTTATAACGTAATAACAAATGACGCTATACGTTATACTGAAATGCTAGAGTACGTTACACGTTATAAAGTAATACTGTATAACGTTATACATTATAACGTAATACCATATGACGTTATACGTTATAACGTAATACCATATGACGTTATACGTTATAACGGAATACGATATATCGTTATACGTTATAACGTAATACCATATGACGCTATACGCTGTAACGTAATACCATATGACGTTATACGTTATAACGTAAAGCCATATACCGTTACACGTTATAACGTAATACTATATAACGTTATACGTTATAATGTAATACCATATGACGTTATAGATTATAACGTAATAACATATAACGTTATACGTTATAAGCAAATGCTATAGAACGTTACACGTTACAACGTAATACTATATAACGTTATACGTTATAACGTAATACCATATAACGTTAGATTATAACGTAATAACATATAACGTTATACATTATAACGTAATGCCATATAACGTTACACGTTATAACGTAATACTATATAACGTTACACGTTATACCGTAATACCATATAACGTTACACGTTATAACGTAATACCTTATGACGTTATACGTCACATGGTAGTAGTAAATAACGTTATACGTTATAAGGTAATGCTACATAACGTTGTGCGTTATAACGTAATACCACATAACGTTATACATTATAACGTAATGCCATATAACGTTACACGTTATAACGTAATACTATATAACGTTACACGTAATAACGTAATACCATATAACGTTATACGTTATAAGTAAATGCTATAGTACGTTACAAGTAACGTTATAAGTTATAACGTAATACCATATGACGTTATAGATTATAACGTAATAACATATAACGTTATACGTTATAACGTAATAACATATAACGTTATACGTTATAGGGAAATGCTATACTACGTTACACGTTATACGTTATAACGTAATACCATCTGACGTTATACGTTATAACGTAATACCATATAACGTTATACGTTATAACGTAATACTATATAACGTTATACGTTATAACGCAATACCATATAACGTTACACGTTATAACGTAATAACATATAACGTTATACATTATAACGTAATGCCATATAACGTTACACGTTATAACGTAATACTATATAACGTTACACGTTATAACGTAGTACCATATAACGTTACACGTTATAACGTAATACCTTATGACGTTATACGTTATAACGTAATACTATATGTCGTTATACGTCACATGGTAGTAGTAAATAACGTTATACGTTATAAGGTAATGCTACATAACGTTGTACGTTATAACGTAATACCACATAACGTTACACGTCATATCGTGATACGATATAACGTTATACGTTATAACGTAATACCATATGACGTTATACGTTATAACGTAATACCATATGACGTTATACGTTATAACGTAATACCATATGACGTTATACGTTATAAGCAAATGCTATAGTACGTTACACGTTACAGCGTAATACTATATAACGTTATACGTTATAACGTAATAACATATGACGTTATACGTTATAACGTAATACCATATGATGTTATAGATTATAACGTAATAACATATAACGTTATACGTTATAAGCAAATGCTATAGAACGTTACACGTTACAACGTAATACTATATAACGTTATACGTGATAACGTAATACCATATAACGTTACACGTTATAACGTAATACCATATAACGTTATACATTATAACGTAATGCCATATAACGTTATACGTTATAAGCAAATGCTATAGTACGTTACACGTTACAGCGTAATACTATATAACGTTATACGTTATAACGTAATAACATATGACGTTATACGTTATAACGTAATACCATATGACGTTATAGATTATAACGTAATAACATATAACGTTATACGTTATAAGCAAATGCTATAGAACGTTACACGTTACAACGTAATACTATATAACGTTATACGTGATAACGTAATACCATATAACGTTACACGTTATAACGTAATACCATATAACGTTATACATTATAACGTAATGCCATATAACGTTACACGTTATAACGTAATACTATATAACGTTACACGTTATAACGTAATACCATATAACGTTACACGTTATAATGTAATACCTTATGACGTTATACGTTATAACGTAATACCATATGACGTTATACGTTATAACGGAATACTATATATCGTTATGCGTTATAACGTAATAACATATGACGCTATACGTTATACTGAAATGCTATAGTACGTTACACGTTATAAAGTAATACTGAATAACGTTATACATTATAACGTAATACCATATGACGTTATACGTTATAACGTAATACGATATGACGTTATACGTTATAACGGAATACGATATATCGTTATACGTTATAACGTAATACCATATGACGCTATACGTTATAACGTAATACCATATGACGTTATACGTTATAACGTAAAGCCATATACCGTTACACGTTATAACGTAATACTATATAACGTTACACGTTATACCGTAATACCATATAACGTTACACGTTATAACGTAATACCTTATGACGTTATACGTCACATGGTAGTAGTAAATAACGTTATACGTTATAAGGTAATGCTACATAACGTTGTACGTTATAACGTAATACCACATAACGTTATACATTATAACGTAATGCCATATAACGTTACACGTTATAACGTAATACTATATAACGTTACACGTTATAACGTAATACCATATAACGTTATACGTTATAAGTAAATGCTATAGCACGTTACAAGTAACGTTATAAGTTATAACGTAATACCATATGACGTTATAGATTATAACGTAATAACATATAACGTTATACGTTATAACGTAATAACATATAACGTTATACGTTATAGGAAAATGCTATAGTACGTTAAACGTTATACGTTATAACGTAATACCATCTGACGTTATACGTTGTAACGTAATACCATATAACGTTATACGTTATAACGTAATACTATATAACGTTATACGTTATAACGTAATACCATATGACGTTATACGTTATAACGTAATACCATATGACTTTATACGTTATTGGGAAATGCTATAGTACGTTACACGTTATAAAGTAATGCTGTATAACGTTATACGTCACATGGTAGTAGTATATAACGTTATACGTTATAAGGTAGTGCTACATAACGTTGAGCGTTATAGCGTAATACCATATAGCGTTACACGTTATAACGTAATACTATATAACGTTATACGCTATAACGTAATACCATATGACGTTATACGTTATAACGTAATACCATATGACGTTATACGTTATAAGTAAATGCTATAGTACGTTACACGTTATAACGTAATACTATATAACGTTATTCGTTATAACGTAATAACATATAACGTTATACGTCATAACGTAATACTATATAACGTAATACGTTATAACGAAATGCCATATAACGTTACACGTTATAACGTAATACCATATGACGTTATACGTTATAACGCAATACCATATGACGTTATACGTTATTGGGAAATGCTATAGTACGTTACACGTTATAAAGTAAGACTGTATAACGTTATACATTCTAACGTAATACCATATGAAGTTATACGTTATAACGTAATACCATATAACGTTATGCGTTATAACGGAATACTATATAACGTTATACGTTATAACGTAATACCGTATGACGCTATACGTTATAACGTAATACCATATGACGTTATACGTTATAACGTATTGCCATATACCGTTACACGCTATAACGTAATACTATATAACGTTATACGTTATAATGTAATACCATATGACGTTATAGATTATAACGTAATAACATATAACGTTATAAGTTATAAGCAAATGCTATAGAACGTTACACGTTACAACGTAATACTATATAACGTTATACGTTATAACGTAATACCATATAACGTTAGATTATAACGTAATAACATATAACGTTATACGTTATAAGCAAATGCTATAGAACGTTACACGTTACAACGTAATACTATATAACGTTATACGTTATAACGTAATACCATATAACGTTACACGTTATAACGTAATAGCATATAACGTTATACATCATAACGTAACGCCATATAACGTTACACGTTATAACGTAATACTATATAACGTTACACGTTATAACGTAATACCATATAACGTTACACGTTATAACGTAATACCTTATGACGTTATACGTTATAACGTAATACTATATGTCGTTATACGTCACATGGTAGTAGTAAATAACGTTATACGTTATAAGGTAATGCTACATAACGTTGTACGTTATAACGTAATACCACATAACGTTACACGTCATATCGTGATACGAAATAACGTTATACGTTATATCGTAATACCATATGACGTTATACGTTATAACGTAATACCATATGACGTTATACGTTATAAGCAAATGCTATAGTACGTTACACGTTACAACGTAATCCTATATAACGTTATACGTTATAACGTAATAACATATGACGTTATACGTTATAACGTAATACCATGTGACGTTATACGTTATAACGTAATACCATATGACGTTATACGTTATAACGTAATACCATATGACGCTATACGTTATACTGAAATGCTATAGTACGTTTCACGTTATAAAGTAATACTATATAACGTTATACGTTATAACGTAATAACATATGACGTTATACGTTATAACGTAATACCATGTGACGTTATACGTTATAACGTAATACCATATGACGTTATACGTTATAACGTAATACCATATGACGCTATACGTTATACTGAAATGCTATAGTACGTTTCACGTTATAAAGTAATACTGTATAACGTTATACATTATAACGTAATACCGTATGACGTTATACGTTATAACCTAATACCATATGACGTTGTACGTTATAACAGAATACGATATATCGTTATACGTTATAACGTAATACCATATGACGCTATACGTTATAACGTAATACCATATGTCGTTATGCGTTATAACGGAATACTATATAACGTTATACGTTATAACGTAATACCATATGACGCTATACGTTATAACGTAATACCATATGACGTTATACGTTATAACGTATTGCCATATACCGTTACACGTTATAACGTAATAATATATAACGTTATACGTTATAATGTAATACCATATGACGTTATAGATTATAACGTAATAACATATAACGTTAGAAGTTATAAGCAAATGCTATAGAACGTTACACGTTACAACGTAATACTATATAACGTTATACGTTATAACGTAATACCATATAACGTTAGATTATAACGTAATAACATATAACGTTATACGTTATAAGCAAATGCTATAGAACGTTACACGTTACAACGTAATACTATATAACGTTATACGTTATAACGTAATACCATATAACGTTACACGTTATAACGTAATAGCATATAACGTTATACATCATAACGTAACGCCATATAACGTTACACGTTATAACGTAATACTATATAACGTTACACGTTATAACGTAAAACCATATAACGTTACACGTTATAACGTAATACCTTATGACGTTATACGTTATAACGTAATACTATATGTCGTTATACGTCACATGGTAGTAGTAAATAACGTTATACGTTATAAGGTAATGCTACATAACGTTATTCGTTATAACGTAATAACATATAACGTTATACGTCATAACGTAATACTATATAACGTAATACGTTATAACGAAATGCCATATAACGTTATACGTTATAACGTAATAACATATGACGTTATACGTTATAACGTAATACCATGTGACGTTATACGTTATAACGTAATACCATATGACGTTATACGTTATAACGTAATACCATATGACGCTATACGTTATACTGAAATGCTATAGTACGTTTCACGTTATAAAGTAATACTATATAACGTTATACGTTATAACGTAATAACATATGACGTTATACGTTATAACGTAATACCATGTGACGTTATACGTTATAACGTAATACCATATGACGTTATACGTTATAACATAATACCATATGACGCTATACGTTATACTGAAATGCTATAGTACGTTTCACGTTATAAAGTAATACTGTATAACGTTATACATTATAACGTAATACCGTATGACGTTATACGTTATAACCTAATACCATATGACGTTGTACGTTATAACAGAATACGATATATCGTTATACGTTATAACGTAATACCATATGACGCTATACGTTATAACGTAATACCATATGACGTTATGCGTTATAACGGAATACTACATAACGTTATACGTTATAACGTAATACCATATGACGCTATACGTTATAACGTAATACCATATGACGTTATACGTTATAACGTATTGCCATATACCGTTACACGTTATAACGTAATAATATATAACGTTATACGTTATAATGTAATACCATATGACGTTATAGATTATAACGTAATAACATATAACGTTATAAGTTATTAGCAAATGCTATAGAACGTTACACGTTACAACGTAATACTATATAACGTTATACGTTATAACGTAATACCATATAACGTTAGATTATAACGTAATAACATATAACGTTATACGTTATAAGCAAATGCTATAGAACGTTACACGTTACAACGTAATACTATATAACGTTATACGTTATAACGTAATACCATATAACGTTACACGTTATAACGTAATAGCATATAACGTTATACATCATAACGTAACGCCATATAACGTTACACGTTATAACGTAATACTATATAACGTTACACGTTATAACGTAATACCATATATCGTTATACGTCATAACGTAATACTATATAACGTAATACGTTATAACGAAATGCCATATAACGTTATACGTTATAACGTAATAACATATGATGTTATACGTTATAACGTAATACTATATGTCGTTATACGTCACATGGTAGTAGTAAATAACGTTATACGTTATAAGGTAATGCTACATAACGTTATTCGTTATAACGTAATAACATATAACGTTATACGTCATAACGTAATACTATATAACGTAATACGTTATAACGAAATGCCATATAACGTTATACGTTATAACGTAATAACATATGACGTTATACGTTATAACGTAATACCATGTGACCTTATACGTTATAACGTAATACCATATGACGTTATACGTTATAACGTAATACCATATGACGCTATACGTTATACTGAAATGCTATAGTACGTTTCACGTTATAAAGTAATACTATATAACGTTATACGTTATAACGTAATAACATATGACGTTATACGTTATAACGTAATACCATGTGACGTTATACGTTATAACGTAATACCATATGACGTTATACGTTATAACGTAATACCATATGACGCTATACGTTATAGTGAAATGCTATAGTACGTTTCACGTTATAAAGTAATACTGTATAACGTTATACATTATAACGTAATACCGTATGACGTTATACGTTATAACCTAATACCATATGACGTTGTACGTTATAACAGAATACGATATATCGTTATACGTTATAACGTAATACCATATGACGCTATACGTTATAACGTAATACCATATGACGTTATGCGTTATAACGGAATACTATATAACGTTATACGTTATAACGTAATACCATATGACGCTATACGTTATAACGTAATACCATATGACGTTATACGTTATAACGTATTGCCATATACCGTTACACGTTATAACGTAATAATATATAACGTTATACGTTATAATGTAATACCATATGACGTTATAGATTATAACGTAATAACATATAACGTTAGAAGTTATAAGCAAATGCTATAGAACGTTACACGTTACAACGTAATACTATATAACGTTATACGTTATAACGTAATACCATATAACGTTAGATTATAACGTAATAACATATAACGTTATACGTTATAAGCAAATGCTATAGAACGTTACACGTTACAACGTAATACTATATAACGTTATACGTTATAACGTAATACCATATAACGTTACACGTTATAACGTAATAGCATATAACGTTATACATCATAACGTAACGCCATATAACGTTACACGTTATAACGTAATACTATATAACGTTACACGTTATAACGTAAAACCATATAACGTTACACGTTATAACGTAATACCTTATGACGTTATACGGAATAACGTAATACTATATGTCGTTATACGTCACATGGTAGTAGTAAATAACGTTATACGTTATAAGGTAATGCTACATAACGTTATTCGTTATAACGTAATAACATATAACGTTATACGTCATAACGTAATACTATATAACGTAATACGTTATAACGAAATGCCATATAACGTTATACGTTATAACGTAATAACATATGACGTTATACGTTATAACGTAATACCATGTGACGTTATACGTTATAACGTAATACCATATGACGTTATACGTTATAACGTAATACCATATGACGCTATACGTTATACTGAAATGCTATAGTACGTTTCACGTTATAAAGTAATACTATATAACGTTATACGTTATAACGTAATAACATATGACGTTATACGTTATAACGTAATACCATGTGACGTTATACGTTATAACGTAATACCATATGACGTTATACGTTATAACATAATACCATATGACGCTATACGTTATACTGAAATGCTATAGTACGTTTCACGTTATAAAGTAATACTGTATAACGTTATACATTATAACGTAATACCGTATGACGTTATACGTTATAACCTAATACCATATGACGTTGTACGTTATAACAGAATACGATATATCGTTATACGTTATAACGTAATACCATATGACGCTATACGTTATAACGTAATACCATATGACGTTATGCGTTATAACGGAATACTACATAACGTTATACGTTATAACGTAATACCATATGACGCTATACGTTATAACGTAATACCATATGACGTTATACGTTATAACGTATTGCCATATACCGTTACACGTTATAACGTAATAATATATAACGTTATACGTTATAATGTAATAACATATGACGTTATAGATTATAACGTAATAACATATAACGTTATAAGTTATAAGCAAATGCTATAGAACGTTACACGTTACAACGTAATACTATATAACGTTATACGTTATAACGTAATACCATATAACGTTAGATTATAACGTAATAACATATAACGTTATACGTTATAAGCAAATGCTATAGAACGTTACACGTTACAACGTAATACTATATAACGTTATACGTTATAACGTAATACCATATAACGTTACACGTTATAACGTAATAGCATATAACGTTATACATCATAACGTAACGCCATATAACGTTACACGTTATAACGTAATACTATATAACGTTACACGTTATAACGTAATACCATATATCGTTATACGTCATAACGTAATACTATATAACGTAATACGTTATAACGAAATGCCATATAACGTTATACGTTATAACGTAATAACATATGATGTTATACGTTATAACGTAATACCATGTGACGTTATACGTTATAACGTAACGCCATATAACGTTACACGTTATAACGTAATACTATATAACGTTACACGTTATAACGTAATACCATATAACGTTACACGTTATAACGTAATACCTTATGACGTTATACGTTATAACGTAATACTATATGTCGTTATACGTCACATGGTAGTAGTAAATAACGTTATACGTTATAAGGTAATGCTACATAACGTTATTCGTTATAACGAAATAACATATAACGTTATACGTCATAACGTAATACTATATAACGTAATACGTTATAACGAAATGCCATATAACGTTATACGTTATAACGTAATAACATATGACGTTATACATTATAACGTAATACCATGTGACGTTATACGTTATAACGTAATACCATATGACGTTATACGTTATAACGTAATACCATATGACGCTATACGTTATACTGAAATGCTATAGTACGTTTCACGTTATAAAGTAATACTGTATAACGTTATACATTATAACGTAATACCGTATGACGTTATACGTTATAACCTAATACCATATGACGTTGTACGTTATAACAGAATACGATATATCGTTATACGTTATAACGTAATACCATATGACGCTATACGTTATAACGTAATACCATATAACGTTACACGTTATAACGTAATACCTTATGACGTTATACGTTATAACGTAATACCATATGACGTTATACGTTATAACGTAATACCATATGACGTTACACGTTATAACGTAATACTATATCACGTTACACGTTATAACGTAATACCATATAACGTTACACGTTATAACGTAATACCTTATGACGTTATACGTTGTAACGTAATACCATATGACGTTATACTTTATAACGTAATACCATATGACGTTATACGTTATAACGGAATACTATATATCGTTATACGTTATAACGTAATACAATATGACGCTATACGTTATACTGAAATGCTATAGTACGTTTCACGTTATAAAGTAATACTGTATAACGTTATACATTATAACGTAATACCATATGACGTTATACGTTATAACGTAATACCATATGACGTTATACGTTATAACGGAATACGATATATCGTTATACGTTATGACATAATACTATATAACGTTACACGTTATAACGTAATACCATATAACGTTATACGTTATAAGTAAATGCTATAGTAGGTTACAAGTAACGTTAGAAGTTATAACGTAATACCTTATGACGTTATACGTTATAACGTAATACTATATATCGTTATACGTCACATGGTAGTAGTAAATAACGTTATACGTTATAAGGTAATGCTACATAACGTTGTACGATATAACGTAATACCACATAACGTTATACATTATAACGTAATGCCATATAACGTTACACGTTATAACGTAATACTATATAACGTTACACGTTATAACGTAATACCATATAACGTTATACGTTATAAGTAAATGCTATAGTAGGTTACAAGTAACGTTAGAAGTTATAGCGTAATACCATATGACGTTATAGATTATAACGTAATAACATATAACGTTATACGTTATAAGCAAATGCTATAGAACGTTACACGTTACAACGTAATACCATATAACGTTATACGTTATAATGTAATACCATAGGACGTTATACGTTATAACGTAATACTATATAACGTTATACGTTATAACGTAATACCTTATGACGTTATACGTTATAACGTAATACTATATATCGTTATACGTCACATGGTAGTAGTAAATAACGTTATACGTTATAAGGTAATGCTACATAACGTTGTACGTTATAACGTAATACCACATAACGTTACACGTTATAACGTAATACTATATAACGTTACACGTTATAACGTAATACTATATAACGTTAGATTATAACGTAATAACATATAACGTTATACGTTACAAGCAAATGCTATAGAACGTTACACGTTACAACGTAATACTATATAACGTTATACGTTATAACGTAATACCATATGACGTTATAGATTATAACGTAATAACATAAAACGTTGTACGTTATAACGTAATACCTTATGACGTTATATGTTATAACGTAATACTATATATCGTTATACGTCACATGGTAGTAGTAAATAACGTTATACGTTATAAGGTAATGCTACATAACGTTGTACGTTATAACGTAATACCACATAACGTTACACGTTATAACGTTATACTATATAACGTTAGATTATAACGTAATATTATATAACGTTAGATTATAACGTAATAACATATAACGTTATACGTTATAAGCAAATGCTATAGAACGTTACACGTTACAACGTAATACTATATAACGTTATACGTTATAACGTAATACCATATAACGTTAGATTATAGCGTATTAACATATAACGTTATACGTTATAAGCAAACGCTATAGAATGTTACACGTTACAACGTAATACTATATAACGTTATACGTTATAACGTAATACCATATAACGTTAGATTATAACGTAATAACATATAACGTTATACGTTATAAGCAAATGCTATAGAACGTTACACGTTACAACGTAATACTATATAACGTTATACATTATAACGTAATACCATATAACGTTACTCGTTATAACGTAATACCATATGACGCTATACGTTATAACGTAATACCATATGACGTTATACGTTATAACGTAAAGCCATATAACGTTACACGTTATAACGTAATACTATATAACGTTATACGTTATAACGTAATACCATATGACGTTATACGTTATAACGTAATACCATGTGACGTTATACCTTATAACGTAATACCATATGACGTTATACGTTATAACGTAATACCATATGACTCTATACGTTATAGGGAAATGCTATAGTACGTTACAAGTTATACGTTATAACGTAATACCATCTGACGTTATACGTTATAACGTAATACCATATAACGTTATACGTTATAACGTAATACTATATAACGTTATACGTTATAACGTAATACCATATGACGTTATACGTTATAACGTAGTACCATATGACTTTATACGTTATTGGGAAATGCTATAGTACGTTACACATTATAAAGTAATACTGTATAACGTTATACGTCACATGGTAGTAGTAAATAACGTTATACGTTATACGGTAGTGCTAGTACCACATAACGTTGAACGTTATAACGTAATACCATATGACGTTATACGTTATAAGTAAATGCTATAGTACGTTACACGTTATAACGTAATACTATATAACGTTATTCGTTATAACGTAATAACATATAACGTTATACGTCATAACGTAATACTATATAACGTAATACGTTATAACGAAATGCCATATAACGTTACACGTTATAACGTAATACCATATGACGTTATACGTTATTGGGAAACGCTATAGTACGTTACACGTTATAAAGTAAGACTGTATAACGTTATACATTATAACGTAATACCATATGACGTTATACGTTATAACGTAATACCATATTACGTTATGCGTTATAACGGAATACTATATAACGTTATACGTTATAACGTAATACCATATGACGTTACACGTTGTAACGTAATACCATATGACTTTATACGTTATTGGGAAATGCTATAGTACGTTACACGTTATAAAGTAATACTGTATAACGTTATACGTCACATGGTAGTAGTAAATAACGTTATACGTTATAAGGTAGTGCTACATAACGTTGAACGTTATAACGTAATACCATATAGCGTTACACGTTATAACGTAATACTATATAACGTTATACGCTATAACGTAATACCATATGACGTTATACGTTATAACGGAATACCATATGACGTTATACGTTATAACGTAATACCATATGACGTTATGCGTTATAACGGAATACTATATAACGTTATACGTTATAACGTAATACCATATGACGTTATGCGTTATAACGTAATACTATATAACGTTATACGTTATAACGTAATACCACGTGATGTTATACGTTATACCGTAATACTATATAACTTTATACGTCACATGGAGGTAGTAAATAACGTTATACGTTATAAGGTAATGCTACATAACGTTGTACGTTATAACGTCATACCATTTAACGTTACACGTTATAACGTAATACTATATAACGTTATACGTTATAACGTAATACCATATGACGTTATACGTTATAACGTAACACCATATGACGTTATACGTTATAACGTAATGCCATATAACGTTATACGTTATAACGTAATAACATATAACGTTATACGTTATAGGGAAATGCTATAGTACGTTACACGTTATACGTTATAACGTAATACCATCTGACGTTATACGTTATAACGTAATACCATATAACGTTATACGTTATAACGTAATACCATATGACGTTATGCGTTATAACGGAATACTATATAACGTTATACGTTATAACGTAATACCATATGACGTTATACGTTATAACGTAATACTATATAACGTTATACGTCACATGGTAGTAGTAAATAACGTTATACGTTATAACGTAATACCATATGACGTTATAGATTATAACGTAATATCATATAACATTATACGTTATAACGTAATACCATATAACGTTATACGTTATAAGTAAATGCTATAGTACTTTACGCGTTAAAACGTAATACTATATAACGTTATTCGTTATAACGTAATAATATATAACGTTATACGTCATATCGTAATACTATATAACGTAATACGTTATAACGACATGCCATATAACGTTACACGTTATAACGTAATACCATATAACGTTATACGTTATTACGCAAAACCATATGACGTTATACGTTTTTGGGAAATGCTACAGTACGTTACACGTTATAAAGTAAGACTGTATAACGTTATACATTATAACGTAATACCATATGACGTTATACGTTATAACGTAATACCATATGACGTTATGCGTTATAACGGAATACTATATAACGTTATACGTTATAACGTAATACCATATGACGTTATACGTTATAACGTAATACCATATGACTTTATACGTTATTGGGAAATGCTATAGTACGTTACACGTTATAAAGTAATACTGTATAACGTTATACGTCACATGGTAGTAGTAAATAACGTTATACGTTATAAGGTACTGCTACATAACGTTGAACGTTATAACGTAATACCATATAGCGTTACACGTTATAACGTAATACTATATAACGTTATACGCTATAACGTAATACCATATGACGTTATACGTTATAACGTAATACCATATGACGTTATACGTTATAAGTAAATGCTATAGTACGTTACACGTTATAGCGTAATACTATATAACGTTATTCGTTATAACGTAATAACATATAACGTTATACGTCATAACGTAATAATATATAACGTAATACGTTATAACGAAGTGCCATATAACGTTACACGTTATAACGTAATACCATATGACGTTATACGTTATAACGGAATACTATATATCGTTATACGTTATAACGTAATACCATGTGACGCTATACGTTATACTGAAATGCTATAGTACGTTTCACGTTATAAAGTAATACTGTATAACGTTATACATTATAACGTAATACCATATGACGTTATACGTTATAACGTAATACCATATGACGTTATACGTTATAACGGAATACGATATATCGTTATACGTTATAACGTAATACCATATGACGCTATACGTTATAACGTAATACCATATGACGTTATAGATTATAACGTCATAACATATAACGTTATACGTTATAAGCAAATGCTATAGAACGTTACACGTTACAACGTAATACTATATAACGTTATACGCTATAACGTAATAACATATGACGTTATACGTTATAACGGAATACGATATATCGTTATACGTTATAACGTAATACCATATGACGCTATACGTTATAACGTAATACCATATGACGTTATAGATTATAACGTAATAACATATAACGTTATACGTTATAAGCAAATGCTATAGAACGTTACACGTTACAACGTAATACTATATAACGTTATACGTTATAACGTAATAACATATGACGTTATACGTTATAACGTAATACCATATGACGTTATAGATTATACCGTAATAACATATAACGTTATACGTTATAAGCAAATGCTATAGAACGTTACACGTTACAACGTAATACTATATAACGTTGTACGTTATAACGTAATACCATATAACGTTAGATTATAACGTAATAACATATAACGTTAAACGTTATAAGCAAATGCTATAGAACGTTACACGTTATAACGTAATACTTTATGACGTTATACGTTATAACGTAATACCATATGACGTTATACGTTAGAAGCAAATGCTATAGAACGTTACACGTTACAACGTAATACCATATAACGTTATACGTTATAATGTAATACCATAGGACGTTATACGTTATAACGTAATACTATATAACGTTATACGTTATAACGTAATACCTTATGACGTTATACGTTATAACGTAGTACCATATGACGTTATACGTTATAACGTAATACCATATAACGTTACACGTTACAACGTAATACTATATAACGTTATACGTTATAACGTAATACCATATAACGTTACACGTTATAACGTAATACCTTATGACGTTATACGTCACATGGTAGTAGTAAATAACGTTATACGTTATAAGGTAATGCTACATAACGTTGTACGTTATAACGTAATACCACATAACGTTATACATTATAACGTAATGCCATACAACGTTACACGTTATAACGTAATACTATATAACGTTAGATTGTAACGTAATAACATATAAAGTTATACATTATAGCGTAATGCCATATAACGTTACACGTTATAGCGTAATACCATATAACGTTACACGTTATAACGTAATACCTTATGACGTTATACGTCACATGGTAGTAGTAACTAACGTTATACGTTATAAGGTAATGCTACATAACGTTGTACGTTATAACGTAATACCACATAACGTTATACATTATAACGTAATGCCATATAACGTTACACGTTATAACGTAATACTATATAACGTTACACGTTATAACGTAATACTATATAACGTTACACGTTATAACGTAATACCATATAACGTTATACGTTATAAGTAAATGCTATAGTAGGTTACAAGTAACGTTAGAAGTTATAACGTAATACCATATGACGTTATAGATTATAACGTAATAACATATAACGTTATACGTTATAAGCAAATGCTATAGAACGTTACACGTTACAACGTAATACCATATAACGTTATACGTTATAACGTAATACCTTATGACGTTATACGTTATAACGTAATACTATATATCGTTATACGTCACATGGTAGTAGTAAATAACGTTATACGTTATAAGGTAATGCTACATAACGTTGTACGTTATAACGTAATACCACATAACGTTACACGTTATAACGTAATACTATATAACGTTACACGTTATAACGTAATACTATATAACGTTAGATTATAACGTAATAACATATAACGTTATACGTTACAAGCAAATGCTATAGAACGTTACACGTTACAACGTAATACTATATAACGTTATACGTTATAACGTAATACCATATGACGTTATAGATTATAACGTAATAACATAAAACGTTGTACGTTATAACGTAATACCTTATGACGTTATATGTTATAACGTAATACTATATATCGTTATACGTCACATGGTAGTAGAAAATAACGTTATACGTTATAAGGTAATGCTACATAACGTTGTACGTTATAACGTAATACCACATAACGTTACACGTTATAACGTAATACTATATAACGTTAGATTATAACGTAATAACATATAACGTTATACGTTATAAGCAAATGCTATAGAACGTTACACGTTACAACGTAATACTATATAACGTTATACGTTATAACGTAATACCATATAACGTTAGATTATAGCGTAATAACATATAACGTTATACGTTATAAGCAAACGCTATAGAATGTTACACGTTACAACGTAATACTATATAACGTTATACGTTATAACGTAATACCATATAACGTTAGATTATAACGTAATAACATATAACGTTATACGTTATAAGCAAATGCTATAGAACGTTACACGTTACAACGTAATACTATATAACGTTATACATTATAACGTAATACCATATAACGTTACTCGTTATAACGTAATACCATATGACGCTATACGTTATAACGTAATACCATATGACGTTATACGTTATAACGTAAAGCCATATAACGTTACACGTTATAACGTAATACCATATGACGCTATACGTTATAACGTAATACCATATAACGTTATACGTTATAACGTAATACTATATAACGTTATACGTTATAACGTAATACCATATGACGTTATACGTTATAACGTAATACCATATGACTTTATACGTTATTGGGAAATGCTATAGTACGTTACACGTTATAAAGTAATACTGTATAACGTTATACGTTATAACGTAATACCATATGACTTTATACGTTATAGGGAAATGCTATAGTACGTTACAAGTTATACGTTATAACGTAATACCATCTGACGTTATACGTTATAACGTAATACCATATAACGTTATACGTTATATCGTAATACTATATAACGTTATACGTTATAACGTAATACCATATGACGTTATACGTTATAACGTAATACCATATGACTTTATACGTTATTGGGAAATGCTATAGTACGTTACACGTTATAAAGTAATACTGTATAACGTTATACGTCACATGGTAGTAGTAAATAACGTTATACGTTATAAGGTAGTGCTACATAACGTTGAACGTTATAACGTAATACCATATGACGTTATACGATATAAGTAAATGCTATAGTACGTTACACGTTATAACGTAATACTATATAACGTTATTCGTTATAACGTAATAACATATAACGTTATACGTCATAACGTAATACTATATAACGTAATACGTTATAACGAAATGCCATATAACGTTACACGTTATAACGTAATACCGTATGACGTTATACGTTATAGGGAAATGCTATAGTACGTTACAAGTTATACGTTATAACGTAATACCATCTGACGTTATACGTTATAACGTAATACCATATAACGTTATACGTTATAACGTAATACTATATAACGTTATACGTTATAAGGTAATACCATATGACGTTATACGTTATAACGTAATACCATATGACTTTATACGTTATTGGGAAATGCTATAGTACGTTACACGTTATAAAGTAATACTGTATAACGTTATACGTCACATGGTAGTAGTAAATAACGTTATACGTTATAAGGTAGTGCTACATAACGTTGAACGTTATAACGTAATACCATATGACGTTATACGTTATAAGTAAATGCTATAGTACGTTACACGTTATAACGTAATACTATATAACGTTAGATTATAACGTAATAACATATAAAGTTATACATTATAGCGTAATGCCATATAACGTTACACGTTATAACGTAATACCATATAACGTTACACGTTATAACGTAATACCTTATGACGTTATACGTCACATGGTAGTAGTAAATAACGTTATACGTTATAAGGTAATGCTACATAACGTTGTACGTTATAACGTAATACCACATAACGTTATACATTATAACGTAATGCCATATAACGTTACACGTTATAACGTAATACTATATAACGTTACACGTTATAACGTAATACCATATAACGTTATACGTTATAAGTAAATGCTATAGTAGGTTACAAGTAACGTTAGAAGTTATAACGTAATACCATATGACGTTATAGATTATAACGTAATAACATATAACGTTATACGTTATAAGCAAATGCTATAGAACGTTACACGTTACAACGTAATACCATATAACGTTATACGTTATAACGTAATGCCTTATGACGTTATACGTTATAACGTAATACTATATATCGTTATACGTCACATGGTAGTAGTAAATAACGTTATACGTTATAAGGTAATGCTACATAACGTTGTACGTTATAACGTAATACCACATAACGTTACACGTTATAACGTAATACTATATAACGTTACACGTTATAACGTAATACTATATAACGTTAGATTATAACGTAATAACATATAACGTTATACCTTACAAGCAAATGCTATAGAACGTTACACGTTACAACGTAATACTATATAACGTTATACGTTATAACGTAATACCATATGACGTTATAGATTATAACGTAATAACATAAAACGTTGTACGTTATAACGTAATACCTTATGACGTTATATGTTATAACGTAATACTATATATCGTTATACGTCACATGGTAGTAGTAAATAACGTTATACGTTATAAGGTAATGCTACATAACGTTGTACGTTATAACGTAATACCACATAACGTTACACGTTATAACGTAATACTATATAACGTTAGATTATAACGTAATAACATATAACGTTATACGTTATAAGCAAATGCTATAGAACGTTACACGTTACAACGTAATACTATATAACGTTATACGTTATAACGTAATACCATATAACGTTAGATTATAGCGTAATAACATATAACGTTATACGTTATAAGCAAACGCTATAGAATGTTACACGTTACAACGTAATACTATATAACGTTATACGTTATAACGTAATACCATATAACGTTAGATTATAACGTAATAACATATAACGTTATACGTTATAAGCAAATGCTATAGAACGTTACACGTTACAACGTAATACTATATAACGTTATACATTATAACGTAATACCATATAACGTTACTCGTTATAACGTAATACCATATGACGCTATACGTTATAACGTAATACCATATGACGTTATACGTTATAACGTAAAGCCATATAACGTTACACGTTATAACGTAATACCATATGACGCTATACGTTATAACGTAATACCATATAACGTTATACGTTATAACGTAATACTATATAACGTTATACGTTATAACGTAATACCATATGACGTTATACGTTATAACGTAATACCATATGACTTTATACGTTATTGGGAAATGCTATAGTACGTTACACGTTATAAAGTAATACTGTATAACGTTATACGTTATAACGTAATACCATACGACTTTATACGTTATAGGGAAATGCTATAGTACGTTACAAGTTATACGTTATAACGTAATACCATCTGACGTTATACGCTATAACGTAATACCATATAACGTTATACGTTATATCGTAATACTATATAACGTTATACGTTATAACGTAATACCATATGACGTTATACGTTATAACGTAATACCATATGACTTTATACGTTATTGGGAAATGCTATAGTACGTTACACGTTATAAAGTAATACTGTATAACGTTATACGTCACATGGTAGTAGTAAATAACGTTATACGTTATAAGGTAGTGCTACATAACGTTGAACGTTATAACGTAATACCATATGACGTTATACGATATAAGTAAATGCTATAGTACGTTACACGTTATAACGTAATACTATATAACGTTATTCGTTATAACGTAATAACATATAACGTTATACGTCATAACGTAATACTATATAACGTAATACGTTATAACGAAATGCCATATAACGTTACACGTTATAACGTAATACCGTATGACGTTATACGTTATAGGGAAATGCTATAGTACGTTACAAGTTATACGTTATAACGTAATACCATCTGACGTTATACGTTATAACGTAATACCATATAACGTTATACGTTATAACGTAATACTATATAACGTTATACGTTATAACGTAATACCATATGACGTTATACGTTATAACGTAATACCATATGACTTTATACGTTATTGGGAAATGCTATAGTACGTTACACGTTATAAAGTAATACTGTATAACGTTATACGTCATAACGTAATACTATATAACGTAATACGTTATAACGAAATGCCATATAACGTTACACGTTATAACGTAATACCATATGACGTTATACGTTATAGGGAAATGCTATAGTACGTTACAAGTTATACGTTATAACGTAATACCATATGACGCTATACGTTATAACGTAATACCATATGACGTTATACGTTATAACGTAAAGCCATTTAACGTTACACGTTATAACGTAATACTATATAACGTTATACGTTATAACGTAATACCATATGACTTTATACGTTATAGGGAAATGCTATAGTACGTTACAAGTTATACGTTATAACGTAATACCATCTGACGTTATACGTTATAACGTAATACCATATAACGTTATACGTTATAACGTAATACTATATAACGTTATACGTTATAACGTAATACCATATGACGTTATACGTTATAACGTAATACCATATGACTTTATACGTTATTGGGAAATGCTATAGTACGTTACACGTTATAGAGTAATACTGTATGACGTTATACGTCACATGGTAGTAGTCAATAACGTTATACGTTATAAGGTAGTGCTACATAACGTTGAACGTTATAACGTAATACCATATGACGTTATACGTTATAAGTAAATGCTATAGTACGTTACACGTTATAACGTAATACTATATAACGTTATTCGTTATAACGTAATAACATATAACGTTATACGTCATAACGTAATACTATATAACGTAATACGTTATAACGAAATGCCATATAACGTTACACGTTATAACGTAATACCATATGACGTTATACGTTATAACGCAATACCATATGACGTTATACGTTATTGGGAAACGCTATAGTACGTTACACGTTATAAAGTAAGACTGTATAACGTTATACATTATAACGTAATACCATATGACGTTATACGTTATAACGTAATACCATATTACGTTATGCGTTATAACGGAATACTATATAACGTTATACGTTATAACGTAATACCATATGACGCTATACGTTATAACGTAATACCATATGACGTTATAGATTATAACGTAATAACATATGACTTTATACGTTATTGGGAAATGCTATAGTACGTTACACGTTATAAAGTAATACTGTATAACGTTATACGTCACATGGTAGTAGTAAATAACGTTATACGTTATAAGGTAGTGCTACATAACGTTGAACGTTATAACGTAATACCATATAGCGTTACACGTTATAACGTAATACTATATAACGTTATACGCTATAACGTAATACCATATGACGTTATACGTTATAACGTAATACCATATGACGTTATACGTTATAACGGAATACGATATATCGTTATACGTTATAACGTAATACCATATGACGCTATACGTTATAACGTAATACCATATGACGTTATAGATTATAACGTAATAACATATAACGTTATACGTTATAAGCAAATGCTATAGAACGTTACACGTTACAACGTAATACTATATAACGTTATACGTTATATCGTAATACCATATAACGTTAGATAATAACGTAATAACTTATAACGTTATACGTTATAAGCAAATGCTATAGAACGTTACACGTTACAACGTAATACTATATAACGTTATACGTCATAACGTAATACCATATAACGTTACACGTTATAACGTAATACCATATAACGTTATACATTATAACGTAATGCCATATAACGTTACAGGTTATAACGTAATACTATATAACGTTACACGTTATAACGTAATACCATATAACGTTACACGTTATAACGTAATACTTTATGACCTTATACGTTATAACGTAATACCATATGACGTTATAAGTTAGAAGCAAATGCTATAGTACGTTACACGTTACAACGTAATACTATATAACGTTATACGTTATAACGTAATAACATATGACGTTATACGTTATAACGTAATACCATATGACGTTATAGATTATACCGTAATAACATATAACGTTATACGTTATAAGCAAATGCTATAGAACGTTACACGTTACAACGTAATACTATATAACGTTATACGTTATAACGTAATACCATATAACGTTAGATTATAACGTAATAACATATAACGTTATACGTTATAAGCAAATGCTATAGAACGTTACACGTTATAACGTAATACTTTATGACGTTATACGTTATAACGTAATACCATATGACGTTATACGTTAGAAGCAAATGCTATAGAACGTTACACGCTACAACGTAATACCATATAACGTTATACGTTATAATGTAATACCATAGGACGTTATACGTTATAACGTAATACTATATAACGTTATACGTTATAACGTAATACCTTATGACGTTATACGTTATAACGTAGTACCATATGACGTTATACGTTATAACGTAATACCATATAACGTTACACGTTACAACGTAATACTATATAACGTTATACGTTATAACGTAATACCATATGACTTTATACGTTATTGGGAAATGCTATAGTACGTTACAAGTTATACGTTATAACGTAATACCATCTGACGTTATACGTTATAACGTAATACCATATAACGTTATACGTTATAACGTAATACTATATAACGTTATACGTTATAACGTAATACCATATGACGTTATACGTTATAACGTAATACCATATGACTTTATACGTTATTGGGAAATGCTATAGTACGTTACACGTTATAAAGTAATACTGTATGACGTTATACGTCACATGGTAGTAGTCAATAACGTTATACGTTATAAGGTAGTGCTACATAACGTTGAACGTTATAACGTAATACCATATGACGTTATACGTTATAAGTAAATGCTATAGTACGTTACACGTTATAACGTAATACTATATAACGTTATTCGTTATAACGTAATAACATATAACGTTATACGTCATAACGTAATACTATATAACGTAATACGTTATAACGAAATGCCATATAACGTTACACGTTATAACGTAATACCATATGACGTTATACGTTATAACGCAATACCATATGACGTTATACGTTATTGGGAAACGCTATAGTACGTTACACGTTATGAAGTAAGACTGTATAACGTTATACGTCACATGGTAGTAGTAAATAACGTTATACGTTATAAGGTAGTGCTACATAACGTTGAACGTTATAACGTAATACCATATAGCGTTACACGTTATAACGTAATACTATATAACGTTATACGCTATAACGTAATACCATATGACGTTATACGTTATAACGTAATACCATATGACGTTATACGTTATAACGGAATACGATATATCGTTATACGTTATAACGTAATACCATATGACGCTATACGTTATAACGTAATACCATATGACGTTATAGATTATAACGTAATAACATATAACGTTATACGTTATAAGCAAATGCTATAGAACGTTACACGTTACAACGTAATACCATATAACGTTATACGTTATAAGTAAATGCTATAGTACGTTACACGTTATAACGTAATACTATATAACGTTATTCGTTATAACGTAATAACATATAACGTTATACGTCATATCGTAATACTATATAACGTAATACGTTATAACGAAATACCGTATAACGTTATACGTTATAACGTAATACCATATGACGTTATACGTTACAACGTAATACCATATGACGTTATACGTTATTGGGAAATGCTATAGTACGTTACACGTTATAAAGTAATACTGTATAACGTTATACATTATAACGTAATACCATATGACGTTATACGTGATAACGAAATACCATATAACGTTACACGTTATAACGTAATACCATATGACGTTATACGTTTTAACGTAATACCATATGACGATATACGTTATTAGGAAATGCTATAGTACGTTACACGTTATAAAGTAATACTGTATAACGTTATACGTCACATGGTAGTAGTAAATAACGTTATACGTTATAAGGTAGTGCTACATAACGTTGAACGTTATAACGTAATACCATATGACGTTATACGATATAAGTAAATGCTATAGTACGTTACACGTTATAACGTAATACTATATAACGTTATTCGTTATAACGTAATAACATATAACGTTATACGTCATAACGTAATACTATATAACGTAATACGTTATAACGAAATGCCATATAACGTTACACGTTATAACGTAATACCGTATGACGTTATACGTTATAGGGAAATGCTATAGTACGTTACAAGTTATACGTTATAACGTAATACCATCTGACGTTATACGTTATAACGTAATACCATATAACGTTATACGTTATAACGTAATACTATATAACGTTATACGTTATAACGTAATACCATATGACGTTATACGTTATAACGTAATACCATATGACTTTATACGTTATTGGGAAATGCTATAGTACGTTACACGTTATAAAGTAATACTGTATAACGTTATACGTCATAACGTAATACTATATAACGTAATACGTTATAACGAAATGCCATATAACGTTACACGTTATAACGTAATACCATATGACGTTATACGTTATAGGGAAATGCTATAGTACGTTACAAGTTATACGTTATAACGTAATACCATATGACGCTATACGTTATAACGTAATACCATATGACGTTATACGTTATAACGTAAAGCCATTTAACGTTACACGTTATAACGTAATACTATATAACGTTATACGTTATAACGTAATACCATATGACTTTATACGTTATAGGGAAATACTATAGTACGTTACAAGTTATACGTTATAACGTAATACCATCTGACGTTATACGTTATAACGTAATACCATATAACGTTATACGTTATAACGTAATACTATATAACGTTATACGTTATAACGTAATACCATATGACGTTATACGTTATAACGTAATACCATATGACTTTATACGTTATTGGGAAATGCTATAGTACGTTACACGTTATAGAGTAATACTGTATGACGTTATACGTCACATGGTAGTAGTCAATAACGTTATACGTTATAAGGTAGTGCTACATAACGTTGAACGTTATAACGTAATACCATATGACGTTATACGTTATAAGTAAATGCTATAGTACGTTACACGTTATAACGTAATACTATATAACGTTATTCGTTATAACGTAATAACATATAACGTTATACGTCATAACGTAATACTATATAACGTAATACGTTATAACGAAATGCCATATAACGTTACACGTTATAACGTAATACCATATGACGTTATACGTTATAACGCAATACCATATGACGTTATACGTTATTGGGAAACGCTATAGTACGTTACACGTTATAAAGTAAGACTGTATAACGTTATACATTATAACGTAATACCATATGACGTTATACGTTATAACGTAATACCATATTACGTTATGCGTTATAACGGAATACTATATAACGTTATACGTTATAACGTAATACCATATGACGCTATACGTTATAACGTAATACCATATGACGTTATAGATTATAACGTAATAACATATGACTTTATACGTTATTGGGAAATGCTATAGTACGTTACACGTTATAAAGTAATACTGTATAACGTTATACGTCACATGGTAGTAGTAAATAACGTTATACGTTATAAGGTAGTGCTACATAACGTTGAACGTTATAACGTAATACCATATAGCGTTACACGTTATAACGTAATACTATATAACGTTATACGCTATAACGTAATACCATATGACGTTATACGTTATAACGTAATACCATATGACGTTATACGTTATAACGGAATACGATATATCGTTATACGTTATAACGTAATACCATATGACGCTATACGTTATAACGTAATACCATATGACGTTATAGATTATAACGTAATAACATATAACGTTATACGTTATAAGCAAATGCTATAGAACGTTACACGTTACAACGTAATACTATATAACGTTATACGTTATATCGTAATACCATATAACGTTAGATAATAACGTAATAACTTATAACGTTATACGTTATAAGCAAATGCTATAGAACGTTACACGTTACAACGTAATACTATATAACGTTATACGTCATAACGTAATACCATATAACGTTACACGTTATAACGTAATACCATATAACGTTATACATTATAACGTAATGCCATATAACGTTACAGGTTATAACGTAATACTATATAACGTTACACGTTATAACGTAATACCATATAACGTTACACGTTATAACGTAATACTTTATGACCTTATACGTTATAACGTAATACCATATGACGTTATAAGTTAGAAGCAAATGCTATAGTACGTTACACGTTACAACGTAATACTATATAACGTTATACGTTATAACGTAATAACATATGACGTTATACGTTATAACGTAATACCATATAACGTTATAGATTATACCGTAATAACATATAACGTTATACGTTATAAGCAAATGCTATAGAACGTTACACGTTACAACGTAATACTATATAACGTTATACGTTATAACGTAATACCATATAACGTTAGATTATAACGTAATAACATATAACGTTATACGTTATAAGCAAATGCTATAGAACGTTACACGTTATAACGTAATACTTTATGACGTTATACGTTATAACGTAATACCATATGACGTTATACGTTAGAAGCAAATGCTATAGAACGTTACACGCTACAACGTAATACCATATAACGTTATACGTTATAATGTAATACCATAGGACGTTATACGTTATAACGTAATACTATATAACGTTATACGTTATAACGTAATACCTTATGACGTTATACGTTATAACGTAGTACCATATGACGTTATACGTTATAACGTAATACCATATAACGTTACACGTTACAACGTAATACTATATAACGTTATACGTTATAACGTAATACCATATGACTTTATACGTTATTGGGAAATGCTATAGTACGTTACAAGTTATACGTTATAACGTAATACCATCTGACGTTATACGTTATAACGTAATACCATATAACGTTATACGTTATAACGTAATACTATATAACGTTATACGTTATAACGTAATACCATATGACGTTATACGTTATAACGTAATACCATATGACTTTATACGTTATTGGGAAATGCTATAGTACGTTACACGTTATAAAGTAATACTGTATGACGTTATACGTCACATGGTAGTAGTCAATAACGTTATACGTTATAAGGTAGTGCTACATAACGTTGAACGTTATAACGTAATACCATATGACGTTATACGTTATAAGTAAATGCTATAGTACGTTACACGTTATAACGTAATACTATATAACGTTATTCGTTATAACGTAATAACATATAACGTTATACGTCATAACGTAATACTATATAACGTAATACGTTATAACGAAATGCCATATAACGTTACACGTTATAACGTAATACCATATGACGTTATACGTTATAACGCAATACCATATGACGTTATACGTTATTGGGAAACGCTATAGTACGTTACACGTTATGAAGTAAGACTGTATAACGTTATACGTCACATGGTAGTAGTAAATAACGTTATACGTTATAAGGTAGTGCTACATAACGTTGAACGTTATAACGTAATACCATATAGCGTTACACGTTATAACGTAATACTATATAACGTTATACGCTATAACGTAATACCATATGACGTTATACGTTATAACGTAATACCATATGACGTTATACGTTATAACGGAATACGATATATCGTTATACGTTATAACGTAATACCATATGACGCTATACGTTATAACGTAATACCATATGACGTTATAGATTATAACGTAATAACATATAACGTTATACGTTATAAGCAAATGCTATAGAACGTTACACGTTACAACGTAATACCATATAACGTTATACGTTATAAGTAAATGCTATAGTACGTTACACGTTATAACGTAATACTATATAACGTTATTCGTTATAACGTAATAACATATAACGTTATACGTCATATCGTAATACTATATAACGTAATACGTTATAACGAAATACCGTATAACGTTATACGTTATAACGTAATACCATATGACGTTATACGTTACAACGTAATACCATATGACGTTATACGTTATTGGGAAATGCTATAGTACGTTACACGTTATAAAGTAATACTGTATAACGTTATACATTATAACGTAATACCATATGACGTTATACGTGATAACGAAATACCATATAACGTTACACGTTATAACGTAATACCATATGACGTTATACGTTTTAACGTAATACCATATGACGATATACGTTATTAGGAAATGCTATAGTACGTTACACGTTATAAAGTAATACTATATAACGTTATACGTTACATGGTAGTAGTAAATAACGTTATACGTTATAAGGTAATGCTACATAACGTTGTACGTTATAACGTAATACCATTTAACGTTACATATTATAACGTAATACTATATAAGGTTATACGTTATAACGTAATACCATATGACGTTATACGTTACTACGTAATACCATATGACGTTATATGTTATAAGCAAATGCTATAGTACGTTACACGTTATAACGTAATACTGTATAACGTTATACGTTATAGCGTTAAACCATATGACGTTATACGTTACAACGTAGTACCATATGACGTTATACGTTGTAAGGAAAGGCTAAAGTACGTTACACGTTATAACGTAATACTATATAACGTTCTAAGTTATATCGTAATACCATATGACGTTATACGTTATAACGTAATACCATATGACGTTATACGTTATAACGTCATACCATATGACGTTATATGTTATAAGCAAATGCTATAGTACGTTACACGTTATAACGTAATACTGTATAACGTTATACGTTATAGCGTTAAACCATATGACGTTATACGTTACAACGTAGTACCATATGACGTTATACGTTGTAAGGAAAGGCTAAAGTACGTTACACGTTATAACGTAATACTATATAACGTTCTAAGTTATATCGTAATACCATATGACGTTATACGTTATAACGTAATACCATATGACGTTATACGTTATAACGTCATACCATACGACGTTATACGTTATAAGGAAATGCTAAAGTACGTTACACGATATAACGTAATACCATATAACGTTACACGTTATAACGTAATACCATATGACGTTATAGATTATAACGTAATAACATAAAACGTTGTACGTTATAACGTAATACCATATAACGTTACACGTTATAACGTAATACTATATAACGTTATACGTTACACTGTAATACCATAGGACGTTATACGTTATAACGTAATACTATATAACGTTATACGTTATAATGTAATACCATAGGACGTTATACGTTATAACGTAATACTATATAACGTTATACGTTATAACGTAATACCTTATGACGTTATATGTTATAACGTAATACTATATATCGTTATACGTCACATGGTAGTAGTAAATAACGTTATACGTTATAAGGTAATGCTACATAACTTTGTACGTTATAACGTAATACCACATAACGTTACACGTTATAACGTAATACTATATAACGTTAGATTATAACGTAATAACATATAACGTTATACGTTATAAGCAAATGCTATAGAACGTTACACGTTACAACGTAATACTATATAACGTTATACGTTATAACGTTATACCATATAACGTTAGATTATAACGTAATAACATATAACGTTATACGTTATAAGCAAACGCTATAGAACGTTACACGTTACAACGTAATACCATATGACGTTATAGGTGATAACGAAATACCATATAACGTTATACGTAGTAACGTAATACCATATGACGTTATACGTTATAACGTAATACCATATGACGTTATACGTTAGAAGCAAATGCTATATTACGTTACACGATACAACGTAATACTATATAACGTTATACGTTATAACGTAATAACATTTGACGTTATACGTTATAACGTAATACGATATGACGTTATAGATTATAACGTAATAACATATAACGTTATACGTTATAAGCAAATGCTATAGAACGTTACACGTTACAGCGTAATACTATATAACGTTATACGTTATAACGTAATACTACATAACGTTCTAAGTTATATCGTAATACCATATGACGTTATACGTTATAACGTAATACCATATGACGTTATACGTTATAACGTAATACCATACGACGTTATACGTTATAAGGAAATGCTAAAGTACGTTACACGATATAACGTAATACCATATAACGTTACACGTTATAACGTAATACCATATGACGTTATAGATTATAACGTAATAACATAAAACGTTGTACGTTATAACGTAATACCATATAACGTTACACGTTATAACGTAATACTATATAACGTTATACGCTACAATGTAATACCATAGGACGTTATACGTTATAACGTAATACTATATATCGTTATACGTTATAATGTAATACCATAGGACGTTATACGTTATAACGTAATACCTTATGACGTTATATGTTATAACGTAATACTATATATCGTTATACGTCACATGGTAGTAGTAAATAACGTTATACGTTATAAGGTAATGCTACATAACTTTGTACGTTATAACGTAATACCACATAACGTTACACGTTATAACGTAATACTATATAACGTTAGATTATAACGTAATAACATATAACGTTATACGTTATAAGCAAATGCTATAGAACGTTACACGTTACAACGTAATACTATATAACGTTATACGTTATAACGTAATAACATATAACGTTAGATTATAACGTAATAACATATAACGTTATACGTTATAAGCAAACGCTATAGAACGTTACACGTTACAACGTAATACTATATAACGTTATACGTTATAACGTAATACCATATAACGTTATACGTTGTAACGTAATACCATATGACGTTATACGTTATAACGTAATACCATATGACGTTATACGTTAGAAGCAAATGCTATAGTACGTTACACGTTACAACGTAATACTATATAACGTTATACGTTATAACGTAATAACATTTGACGTTATACGTTATAACGTAATACCATATGACGTTATAGATTATAACGTAATAACATATAACGTTATACGTTATGAGCAAATGCTATAGAACGTTACACGTTACAACGTAATACTATATAACGTTATACGTTATAACGTAATACCATATAACGTTAGATTATAACGTAATAACATATAACGTTATACGTTATAAGCAAATGCTATAGAACGTTACACGTTACAACGTAATACTATATAACGTTATACATTATAACGTAATACTATATAACGTTATACGTTATAACGTAATACCATATGACGTTATACGTTATAACGTAATAGCATATGACGTTATACGTTAGAAGCAAATGCTATAGTACGTTACACGTTACAACGTAATACTATATAACGTTATACGTTAGAACGTAATAACATTTGACGTTATACGTTATAACGTAATACCGTATGACGTTATACGTTATAAGTAAATGCCATAGTACGTTACACGTTATAACGTAATACTATATAACGTTATTCGTTATAACGTAATAACATATAACGTTATACGTCATAACGTAATACTATATAACGTAATACGTTATAACGTAATACCATATAACGTTACACGTTATAACGTAATACCATATGACGTTATGCGTTATAACGGAATACTATATAACGTTATACGTTATAACGTAATACCATATGACGTTATACGTTATAACGTAATACCATATGACTTTATACGTTATTGGGAAATGCTATAGTACGTTACACGTTATAAAGTAATACTGTATAACGTTATATGTCACATGGTAGTAGTAAATAACGTTATACGTTATAAGGTAGTGCTACATAATGTTGAACGTTATAACGTAATACCATATAGCGTTACACGTTATAACGTAATACTATATAACGTTATACGCTATAACGTAATACCATATGACGTTATACGTTATAACGTAATACCATATGACGTTATACGTTATAAGTAAATGCTATAGTACGTTACACGTTATAACGTAATACTATATAACGTTATTCGTTATAACGTAATAACATATAACGTTATACGTCATAACGTAATAATATATAACGTAATACGTTATAACGAAATGCCATATAACGTTACAAGTTATAACGTAATACCATATGACGTTATACGTTATGACGTAATACCATATGACGTTATGCGTTATAACGGAATACTATATAACGTTATACGTTATAACGTAATACCACATGACGTTATAGGTTATAACGTAATACTATATAACGTTACACGTCACATGGAGGTAGTAAATAACGTTATACGTTATAAGGTAATGCTACATAACGTTGTACGTTATAACGTCATACCATTTAACGGTACACGTTATAACGTAATACTATATAACGTTATACGTTATAACATAATACCATATGACGTTATACGTTATAACGTAATACCATATGACGTTATACGTTATAACGTAATGCCATATAACGTTATACGTTATAGCGTAATAACATATAACGTTATACGTTATAGGGAAATGCTATAGTACGTTACACGTTATACGTTATAACGTAATACCATCTGACGTTATACATTATAACGTAATACCATATAACGTTATACGTTATAACGTAATACCATATGACGTTATGCGTTATAACGGAATACTATATAACGTTATACGTTATAACGTAATACCATATGACGTTATACGTTATAACGTAATACTATATAACGTTATACGTCACATGGTAGTAGTAAATAACGTTATACGTTATAACGTAATACCATATGACGTTATAGATTATAACGTAATATCATATAACATTATACGTTATAACGTAATACCATATAACGTTATACGTTATAAGTAAATGCTATAGTACGTTACACGTTATAAAGTAATACTATATAACGTTATTCCTTATAACGTAATAACATATAACGTTATACGTCATATCGTAATACTATATAACGTAATACGTTATAACGAAATACCGTATAACGTTATACGTTATAACGTAATACCATATGACGTTATACGTTATTACGTAATACCATATGACGTTATATGTTATAAGCAAATGCTATAGTACGTTACACGTTATAACGTAATACTATATAACGTTATACGTTTCATGGTAATAGTAAATAACGTTATACGTTATAACGTAATGCTACATAACGTTCTAAGTTATATCGTAATACCATATGACGTTATACGTTATAACGTAATACCATATGACGTTATAGATTATAACGTAATTTCATATAACATTATACGTTATAACGTAATACCAGATAACGTTATACGTTATAAGTAAATGCTATAGTACGTTACACGTTATAACGTAATACTATATAACGTTATTCGTTATAACGTAATAACATATAACGTTATACGTCATATCGTAATACTATATAACGTAATGCGTTATAACGAAATACCGTATAACGTTATACGTTATAACGTAATACCATATGACGTTATACGTTACAACGTAATACCATATGACGTTATACGTTATTGGGAAATGCTATAGTACGTTACACGTTATAAAGTAATACTGTATAACGTTATACATTATAACGTAATACCATATGACGTTATACGTGATAACGAAATACCATATAACGTTACACGTTATAACGTCATACCATATGACGTTATACGTTGTAACGTAATACCATATGACGATATACGTTATTAGGAAATGCTATAGTACGTTACACGTTATAAAGTAATAATATATAACGTTATAAGTCACATGGTAGTAGTAAATAACGTTATACGTTATAAGGTAATGCTACATAACGTTGTACGTTATAACGTAATCCCATTTAACGTTACATATTATAACGTAATACTATATAAGGTTATACGTTATAACGTAATACCATATGACGTTATACGTTATTACGTAATACCATATGACGTTATATGTTATAAGCAAATGCTATAGTACGTTACACGTTATAACGTAATACTGTATAACGTTATACGTTATAGCGTTAAACCATATGACGTTATACGTTACAACGTAGTACCATATGACGTTATACGTTGTAAGGAAATGCTAAAGTACGTTACACGTTATAACGTAATACTATATAACGTTATACGTTTCATGGTAATAGTAAATAACGTTATACGTTATAACGTAATACCATATGACGTTATACGTTATAACGTAATACCATACGACGTTATACGTTATAAGGAAATGCTAAAGTACGTTACACGATGTAACGTAATACCATATAACGTTACACGTTATAACGTAATACTATATAACGTTATACGTTATAACGTAATACCATATGACGTTATACGTTATAACGTAATACTATATAACGTTATACGTCACATGGTAGTAGTAAAAAACGTTATACGTTATAAGGTAATGCTACATAACGTTGTACGTTATAACGTAATACCATATGACGTTATACGTTATAACGTAATACCATATGACGTTATACGTTATAAGCAAATGCTATAGTACGATACACGTTCCAACGTAATACTATATAACGTTATACGTTACAACGTAATAACATATGACGTTATACGTTATAACGTAATACCATATGACGTTATACGTTATAACGTAATACCATATGACGTTATACGTTATAACGGAATACTATATATCGTTATACGTTATAGCGTAATACCATATGACGCTATACGTTATACTGAAATGCTATAGTACGTTTCACATTATAAAGTAATACTGTATAACGTTATACATTATAACATAATACCATATGACGTTATACGTTATAACGTAATACCATATGACGTTATGCGTTATAACGGAATACGATATATCGTTATACGTTATAACGTAATACCATATGACGCTATACGTTATAACTTAATACCATATGACGTTATATGTTACAACGTAATGCCACATAACGTTACACGTTATAACGTAATACCATATGACGTTATACATTATAACGGAATACTATATATCGTTATACGTTATAGCGTAATACCATATGACGCTATACGTTATACTGAAATGCTATAGTACGTTTCACGTTATAAAGTAATACTGTATAACGTTATACATTCTAACGTAATACCATATGACGTTATACGTTATAACGTAATACCATATGACGTTATACGTTATAACGGAATACGACATATCGTTATACGTTATAACGTAATACCATATGACGTTATACGTTATAACGTAATACCTTATGACGTTATACGTTATAACGTAATACTATATGTCGTTATACGTCGCATGGTAGTAGTAAATAACGTTATACGTTATAACCAAATACCATATAACGTTACACGTTATAACGTAATACCATATGACGTTATACGTTATAAGTAAATGCTATAGTACGTTACACGTTATAACGTAATACTATATAACGTTATTCGTTATAACGTAATAACATATAACGTTATACGTCATTACGTAATACTATATAACGTAATACGTTATAACGAAATGCCATATAACGTTACAAGTTATAAAGTAATACCATATGACGTTATACGTTATCACGTAATACCATATGACGTTATACATTATTGGGAAATGCTATAGTACGTTACACGTTATAAAGTAAGACTGTATAACGTTGTACATTATAACGTAATACCATATGACGTTATACGTTATAACGTAATACCATATGACGTTATGCGTTATAACGGAATACTATATAACGTTACAAGTTATAACGTAATACCATATGACGTCATACGTTATAACGTAATACCATATGACGTTATACGTTATTGGGAAATGCTATAGTACGTTACACGTTATAAAGTAAGACTTTATAACGTTATACATTATAACGTAATACCATATGACGTTATACGTTATAACGTAATACTATATAACGTTATACGTCACATGGTAGTAGTAAATAACGTTATACGTTATAACGTAATACCATATGACGTTATAGATTATAACGTAATATCATATAACGTTATACGTTATAACGTAATACCATATGACGTTATACGTCATTACGTAACACTATATAACGTTATACGTCACATGGTAGTAGTAAATAACGTTATACGTTATAACGTAATACCATATGACGTTATACGTTATAAGTAAATGCTATAGTACGTTACACGTTATAAAGTAAAACTGTATAACGTTGTACATTATAACGTAATAACATAAGACGTTATACGTTATAACGTAATACCATATGACGTTATACGTTATTGGGAAATGCTATAGTACGTTACACGTTATAAAGTAAGACTGTATAACGTTATACATTATAACGTAATACCATATGACGTTATACGTTATAACGTAATACCATATGACGTCATGCGTTATAACGGAATACTATATAACGTTACAAGTTATAACGTAATTCCATATGACGTTATACGTTATAACGTAATACCATATGACGTTGTACGTTACTGGGAAATGCTATAGTACGTTACACGTTATAAAGTAAGACTGTATAACGTTATGTATTATAACGTAATACCATATGACGTTATACGTTATAACGTAATACTATATAACGTTATACGTCACATGGTAGTAGTAAATAACGTTATACGTTATAACGTAATACCATATGACGTTATAGATTATAACGTTATATCATATAACGTTATACGTTATAACGTAATGCCATATGACGTTATAGATTATAACGTAATACTATATAACGGTATACGCTATAACATAATACCATATGACGTTATACGTTATAACGTAATACCATATGACTTTATACGTTATTGGGAAATGCTATAGTACGTTACACGTTATAAAGTAATACTGTATAACGTTATACGTCACATGGTAGTAGTAAATAACGTTATACGTTATAAGGTAATGCTACGTAACGTTGAACGTTGTAACGCAATACCATATAGCGTTACACGTTATAACGTAATACTATATAACGTAATACCATATGACGTTATACGTTATAACGTAATACCATATGACGTTATACGTTATAAGTAAATGCTATAGTACGTTACACGTTATAACGTAATACTATATAACGTTATTCGTTATAACGTAATAACATATAACGTTATACGTCATTACGTAATACTATATAACGTAATACGTTATAACGAAATGCCATATAACGATACAAGTTATAACGTAATACCATATGACGTTATACGTTATCACGTAATACCATATGACGTTATACATTATTGGGAAATGCTATAGTACGTTACACGTTATAAAGTAATACTGTATAACGTTGTACATTATAACGTAATACCATATGACGTTATACGTTATAACGTAATACCATATGCCGTTATGCGTTATAACGGAATACTATATAACGTTACAAGTTATAACGTAATACCATATGACGTTATACGTTATAACGTAATACCATATGACGTTATACGTTATTGGGAAATGCTATAGTACGTTACACGTTATAAAGTAAGACTGTATAACGTTATACATTATAACGTAATACCATATGACGTTATACGTTATAACGTAATACTATATAACGTTATACGTCACATGGTAGTAGTAAATAACGTTATACGTTATAACGTAATACCATATGACGTTATAGATTATAACGTAATATCATATAACGTTATACGTTATAACGTAATACCATATGACGTTATACGTCATTACGTAATACTATATAACGTTATACGTCACATGGTAGTAGTAAATAACGTTATACGTTATAACGTAATACCATATGACGTTATACGTTATAAGTAAATGCTATAGTACGTTACACGTTATAAAGTAAGACTGTTTAACGTTGTACATTATAACGTAATAACATATGACGTTATATGTTATAACGTAATACCATATGACGTTATACGTTATTGGGAAATGCTATAGTACGTTACACGTTATAAAGTAAGACTGTATAACGTTATACATTATAACGTAATACCATATGACGTTATACGTTATAACGTAATACCATATGACGTTATACGTTATAACGTAATACCATATGACGTTATACGTTATAACGTAATACCATATGACGTTATACGTTATAACGTAATACCATATGACGTTATACGTTATAACGTAATACCATATGACGATCTACGTTATTAGGAAATGCTATAGTACGTTACACGTTATGAAGTAATACTATATAACGTTATACGTCACATGGTAGTAGTAAATAACGTTATACGTTATAAGGTAATGCTACATAACGTTGTACGTTATAACGTAATACCATTTAACGTTACATGTTATAACGTAATACTATATAAGGTTATACGTTATAACGTAATACCATATGACGTTATACGTTATTACGTAATACCATATGACGTTATACGTTATAAGCAAATGCTACAGTACGTCACACGCTATAACGTAATACTATATAACGTTATTCGTTATAACGTAATACAATATGACGTTATACGTTATAACGTTATACCATATGACGTTATACGTTATAACGTAATACCATATGACGTTATACGTTATTGGGAAATGCTATAGTACGTTACACGTTGTAAAGTAATACTGTATTACGTTATACATTGTAACGTAATACCATATGACGTTATTCGTTATAAGGTAATACCATATGACGTTATACGTTATAACGGAATATTATATATCGTTATACGTTATAACGCAATACCATATGACGTTATACGTTATCAGCAAATGCTATAGTACGTTACACGTTATAACGTAATACTATATAACGTTATTCGTTATAACGTAATACAATATGACGTTATACGTTATAACGTAATACCATATAACGTTAAACGCAATAACGTAATACTATATAACGTAATACGTTATAACGTAATACCATATAACGTTACTCGTTATAACGTAATACCATACGACGTTATACGTCACATGGTAGTAGTAAATAACGTTATACGTTATAAGGTAATGCTACATAACGTTGTACGTTATAACGTAATACCATTTAACGTTACACGTTATAACGTAATACTATATAACGTTATACGTTATAACGTAATACCATATGACGTTATACGTTATAACGTAATACCATATGACGTTATACGTTATAAGCAAATGCTATAGTACGTTACACGTTACAACGTAATACTATATAACGTTATACGTTATAACGTAATAACATATGACGTTATACGTTATAACGTAATACCATATGACGTTACACGTTATAACGTAATACTATGTAACGTTATACGCTATAACGTAATACCATATGACGTTATACGTCATTACGTAATACTATATAACGTAATACGTTATAACGAAATGCCATATAACGTTACAAGTTATAACGTAATACTGTATAACGTTATACATTATAACGTAATACCATATGACGTTATACGTGATAACGAAATACCATATAACGTTACACGTTATAACGTAATACCATAAGACGTTATACGTTATAACGTAATACCATATGACGATCTACGTTATTAGGAAATGCTATAGTACGTTACACGTTATAAAGTAATACTATATAACGTTATACGTCACATGGTAGTAGTAAATAACGTTATACGTTATAAGGTAATGCTACATAACGTTGTACGTTATAACGTAATACCATTTAACGTTACATGTTATAACGTAATACTATATAAGGTTATACGTTATAACGTAATACCATATGACGTTATACGTTATTACGTAATACCATATGATGTTATACGTTATAAGCAAATGCTATAGTACGTCACACGTTATAACGTAATACTATATAACGTTATATGTTATAACGTAATACCATATGACGTTATACGTTATAACGTAATACCATATAACGTTACACGTTATAACCTAATACCATACGACGTTATAAGTTATAACGTAATACCATATGACGTTATACGTTATCAGCAAATGCTATAGTACGTTACACGTCATAACGTAATACTGTATAGCGTTATACGTTATAACGTTAAACCATATGACGTTATACGTTACAACGTAATACCATATGACGTTATACGTTGTAAGGAAATGCTAAAGTACGTTACACGTTATAACGTAATACTATATAACGTTATACGTTACATGGTAATAGTAAATAACGTTATACGTTATAACGTAATACCATATGACGTTAGACGTTATTACGTAATACCATACGACGTTATATGTTATAAGGAAATGCTAAAGTACGTTACACGTTATAACGTTGTACCATATAACGTTACACGTTATAACGTAATACTATATAACGTTATACGTCACTAGGTAGTAGTAAATAACGTTATACGTTATAAGGTAATGCTACATAACGTTGTACGCTTTAAAGTAATACCCTTTAACGTTACACGTTATAACGTAATACTATATAACGTTATACGTTATAACGTAATACCATATGACGTTGTACGTTATAACGTAATACCATATGACGTTATACGTTATAGGCAAATGCTACTGTACGTTACACGTTACAACGTAATACTATATAACGTTATACGTTATAACGTAATAAGATATGAAGTTATACGTTATAACGTAATACCATATGACGTTATACGTTATAAAGAAATGCTATTGTACGTTACACGTTACGACGTAATACTATATATCGTTATACGTTATAGCGTAATACCATATGACGTTATACGTTATAACGTAATACTATATAACGTTGTACGTCACATGGTAGTAGTAAATAACGTTATACATTATAACGTAATACCATATGACGTTATACGTGATAACGAAATACCATATAACGTTATACGCCATATCGTGATACTATATAACGTAATACGTTATAACGAAATACGGTATAATGTTATACGTTATAACGTCATACCATATGACGTTATACGTTATAACGTAATACCACATGACGTTATACGTTATAACGTAATACCATATGACGTTATACGTTATAAGTAAATGCTATAGTACGTTACACGTTATAAAGTAAGACTGTATAACGTTGTACATTATAACGTAATAACATATGACGTTATATGTTATAACGTAATACCATATGACGTTATACGTTATTGGGAAATGCTATAGTACGTTACACGTTATAAAGTAAGACTGTATAACGTTATACATTATAACGTAATACCATATGACGTTATACGTTATAACGTAATACCATATGACGTTATACGTTATAACGTAATACCATATGACGTTATACGTTATAACGTAATACCATATGACGTTATACCTTATAACGTAATACCATATGACGATCTACGTTATTAGGAAATGCTATAGTACGTTACACGTTATGAAGTAATACTATATAACGTTATACGTCACATGGTAGTAGTAAATAACGTTATACGTTATAAGGTAATGCTACATAACGTTGTACGTTATAACGTAATACCATTTAACGTTACATGTTATAACGTAATACTATATAAGGTTATACGTTATAACGTAATACCATATGACGTTATACGTTATTACGTAATACCATATGACGTTATATGTTATAAGCAAATGCTATAGTACGTTACACGTTATAACGTAATACTATATAACGTTATACGTTTCATGGTAATAGTAAATAACGTTATACGTTATAACGTAATGCTACATAACGTTCTAAGTTATATCGTAATACCATATGACGTTATACGTTATAACGTAATACCATATGACGTTATAGATTATAACGTAATTTCATAAAACATTATACGTTATAACGTAATACCATATAACGTTATACGTTATAAGTAAATGCTATAGTACGTTACACGTTACAACGTAATACTATATAACGTTATTCGTTATAACGTAATAACATATAACGTTATACGTCATATCGTAATACTATATAACGTAATGCGTTATAACGAAATACCGTATAACGTTATACGTTATAACGTAATACCATATGACGTTATACGTTACAACGTAATACCATATGACGTTATACGTTATTGGGAAATGCTATAGTACGTTACACGTTATAAAGTAATACTGTATAACGTTATACATTATAACGTAATCCCATTTAACGTTACATATTATAACGTAATACTATATAAGGTTATACGTTATAACGTAATACCATATGACGTTATACGTTATTACGTAATACCATATGACGTTATATGTTATAAGCAAATGCTATAGTACGTTACACGTTATAACGTAATACTGTATAACGTTATACGTTATAGCGTTAAACCATATGACGTTATACGTTACAACGTAGTACCATATGACGTTATACGTTGTAAGGAAATGCTAAAGTACGTTACACGTTATAACGTAATACTATATAACGTTATACGTTTCATGGTAATAGTAAATAACGTTATACGTTATAACGTAATACCATATGACGTTATACGTTATAACGTAATACCATACGACGTTATACGTTATAAGGAAATGCTAAAGTACGTTACACGATGTAACGTAATACCATATAACGTTACACGTTATAACGTAATACTATATAACGTTATACGTTATAACGTAATACCATATGACGTTATACGTTATAACGTAATACTATATAACGTTATACGTCACATGGTAGTAGTAAAAAACGTTATACGTTATAAGGTAATGCTACATAACGTTGTACGTTATAACGTAATACCATATGACGTTATACGTTATAACGTAATACCATATGACGTTATACGTTATAAGCAAATGCTATAGTACGTTACACGTTCCAACGTAATACTATATAACGTTATACGTTACAACGTAATAACATATGACGTTATACGTTATAACGTAATACCATATGACGTTATACGTTATAACGTAATACCATATGACGTTATACGTTATAACGGAATACTATATATCGTTATACGTTATAGCGTAATACCATATGACGCTATACGTTATACTGAAATGCTATAGTACGTTTCACATTATAAAGTAATACTGTATAACGTTATACATTATAACATAATACCATATGACGTTATACGTTATAACGTAATACCATATGACGTTATGCGTTATAACGGAATACGATATATCGTTATACGTTATAACGTAATACCATATGACGCTATACGTTATAACTTAATACCATATGACGTTATATGTTACAACGTAATGCCACATAACGTTACACGTTATAACGTAATACCATATGACGTTATACATTATAACGGAATACTATATATCGTTATACGTTATAGCGTAATACCATATGACGCTATACGTTATACTGAAATGCTATAGTACGTTTCACGTTATAAAGTAATACTGTATAACGTTATACATTCTAACGTAATACCATATGACGTTATACGTTATAACGTAATACCATATGACGTTATACGTTATAACGGAATACGACATATCGTTATACGTTATAACGTAATACCATATGACGTTATACGTTATAACGTAATACCTTATGACGTTATACGTTATAACGTAATACTATATGTCGTTATACGTCGCATGGTAGTAGTAAATAACGTTATACATTATAACCAAATACCATATAACGTTACACGTTATAACGTAATACCATCTGACGCTATACGTTGTAACGTAATACCATATAACGCTACATGTTATAACGTAATACTATATAACGTTATACGTTATAACGTAATACCATATGACGTTATACGTTATAACGTAATACTATATAACGTTATACGGCACATGGTAGTAGTAAATAACTTTATACGTTATAAGGTAATGCTACATAACGTTGTACGTTATAACGTAATACCATTTAACGTTACACGTTATAACGTAATACCATATGACGTTATACGTTATAACGTAATACCATATGACGTTATACGTTATTACGTAATGCCATATAACGTTATACGTTATAACGTAATAACATATAACGTTATACGTTATAGGGAAATGCTATAGTGCGTTACACGTTATACGTTATAACGTAATACCATCTGACGTTATACGTTATAACGTAATACCATATAGCGTTATACGCTATAACGTAATACTATATAACGTTATACGTTATAACGTAATACCATATGACGTTATACGTTATAACGTAATACCATATGACTTTATACGTTATTGGGAAATGCTATAGTACGTTACACGTTATAAAGTAATACTGTATAACGTTATACGTCACATGGTAGTAGTAAATAACGTTATACGTTATAAGGTAATGCTACGTAACGTTGAACGTTGTAACGCAATACCATATAGCGTTACACGTTATAACGTAATACTATATAACGTTATACGCTATAACGTAATACCATATGACGTTATACGTTATAACGTAATACCATATGACGTTATACGTTATAAGTAAATGCTATAGTACGTTACACGTTATAACGTAATACTATATAACGTTATTCGTTATAACGTAATAACATATAACGTTATACGTCATTACGTAATACTATATAACGTAATACGTTATAACGTAATACCATATGACGTTATAGATTATAACGTAATATCATATAACGTTATACGTTATAACGTAATACCATATGACGTTATACGTCATTACGTAACACTATATAACGTTATACGTCACATGGTAGTAGTAAATAACGTTATACGTTATAACGTAATACCATATGACGTTATACGTTATAAGTAAATGCTATAGTACGTTACACGTTATAAAGTAAGACTGTATAACGTTGTACATTATAACGTAATAAAATAAGACGTTATACGTTATAACGTAATACCATATGACGTTATACGTTATTGGGAAATGCTATAGTACGTTACACGTTATAAAGTAAGACTGTATAACGTTATGTATTATAACGTAATACCATATGACGTTATACGTTATAACGTAATACTATATAACGTTATACGTCACATGGTAGTAGTAAATAACGTTATACGTTATAACGTAATACCATATGACGTTATAGATTATAACGTAATATCATATAACGTTATACGTTATAACGTAATGCCATATGACGTTATAGATTATAACGTAATACTATATAACGGTATACGCTATAACATAATACCATATGACGTTATACGTTATAACGTAATACCATATGACTTTATACGTTATTGGGAAATGCTATAGTACGTTACACGTTATAAAGTAATACTGTATAACGTTATACGTCACATGGTAGTAGTAAATAACGTTATACGTTATAAGGTAATGCTACGTAACGTTGAACGTTGTAACGCAATACCATATAGCGTTACACGTTATAACGTAATACTATATAACGTAATACCATATGACGTTATACGTTATAACGTAATACCATATGACGTTATACGTTATAAGTAAATGCTATAGTACGTTACACGTTATAACGTAATACTATATAACGTTATTCGTTATAACGTAATAACATATAACGTTATACGTCATTACGTAATACTATATAACGTAATACGTTATAACGAAATGCCATATAACGTTACAAGTTATAACGTAATACCATATGACGTTATACGTTATCACGTAATACCATATGACGTTATACATTATTGGGAAATGCTATAGTACGTTACACGTTATAAAGTAATACTGTATAACGTTGTACATTATAACGTAATACCATATGACGTTATACGTTATAACGTAATACCATATGCCGTTATGCGTTATAACGGAATACTATATAACGTTACAAGTTATAACGTAATACCATATGACGTTATACGTTATAACGTAATACCATATGACGTTATACGTTATAAGTAAATGCTATAGTACGTTACACGTTATAACGTAATACTATATAACGTTATTCGTTATAACGTAATAACATATAACGTTATACGTCATTACGTAATACTATATAACGTAATACGTTATAACGAAATGCCATATAACGTTACAAGTTATAACGTAATACCATATGACGTTATACGTTATCACGTAATACCATATGACGTTATACATTATTGGGAAATGCTATAGTACGTTACACGTTATAAAGTAATACTGTATAACGTTGTACATTATAACGTAATACCATATGACGTTATACGTTATAACGTAATACCATATGCCGTTATGCGTTATAACGGAATACTATATAACGTTACAAGTTATAACGTAATACCATATGACGTTATACGTTATAACGTAATACCATATGACGTTATACGTTATTGGGAAATGCTATAGTACGTTACACGTTATAAAGTAAGACTGTATAACGTTATACATTATAACGTAATACCATATGACGTTATACGTTATAACGTAATACTATATAACGTTATACGTCACACGGTAGTAGTAAATAACGTTATACGTTATAACGTAATACCATATGACGTTATAGATTATAACGTAATATCATATAACGTTATACGTTATAACGTAATACCATATGACGTTATACGTCATTACGTAATACTATATAACGTTATACGTCACATGGTAGTAGTAAATAACGTTATACGTTATAACGTAATACCATATGACGTTATACGTTATAAGTAAATGCTATAGTACGTTACACGTTATAAAGTAAGACTGTATAACGTTGTACATTATAACGTAATAACATATGACGTTATATGTTATAACGTAATACCATATGACGTTATACGTTATTGGGAAATGCTATAGTACGTTACACGTTATAAAGTAAGACTGTATAACGTTATACATTATAACGTAATACCATATGACGTTATACGTTATAACGTAATACCATATGACGTTATACGTTATAACGTAATACCATATGACGTTATACGTTATAACGTAATACCATATGACGTTATACGTTATAACGTAATACCATATGACGATCTACGTTATTAGGAAATGCTATAGTACGTTACACGTTATGAAGTAATACTATATAACGTTATACGTCACATGGTAGTAGTAAATAACGTTATACGTTATAAGGTAATGCTACATAACGTTGTACGTTATAACGTAATACCATTTAACGTTACATGTTATAACGTAATACTATATAAGGTTATACGTTATAACGTAATACCATATGACGTTATACGTTATTACGTAATACCATATGACGTTATACGTTATAAGCAAATGCTATAGTACGTCACACGCTATAACGTAATACTATATAACGTTATTCGTTATAACGTAATACAATATGACGTTATACGTTATAACGTTATACCATATGACGTTATACGTTATAACGTAATACCATATGACGTTATACGTTATTGGGAAATGCTATAGTACGTTACACGTTGTAAAGTAATACTGTATTACGTTATACATTGTAACGTAATACCATATGACGTTATTCGTTATAAGGTAATACCATATGACGTTATACGTTATAACGGAATATTATATATCGTTATACGTTATAACGCAATACCATATGACGTTATACGTTATCAGCAAATGCTATAGTACGTTACACGTTATAACGTAATACTATATAACGTTATTCGTTATAACGTAATACCATATGACGTTACAAGTGAGTGGGAAAAGCTATAGTACGTTACACGTCATAACGTGATTCTGTATAACGTTATACGTTATAACGTTAAACCATATGTCGTTATACGTTACAACGTAATATCATATGACGTTATACGTTGTAAAGAAATGCTAAAGTACGTTACACGTCATAACGAAATACTATATAACGTTATACGTTACATGGTAATAGTAAATAACGTTATACGTTATAACGTAATGCTACATAACGTTATAAGTTATATCGTAATACCATATGACGTTATACGTTATAACGTAATACCATATGTCGTTAGACGTTATATCGTAATACCATATGACGTTATACGTTAGAACGTAATACCATATGACGTTATACGTTATAACGTAATACCATACGACGTTATACGTTATAAGGAAATGCTAAAGTACGTTACACGATATAACGTAATACCATATAACGTTACACGTTATAACGTAATACTATATAACGTTATACGTTATAACGTAATACCATATGACGTTATACGTGATAACGTAATACTATATAACGTTATACGTCACATGGTAGTAGTAAATAACGTTATACGTTATAAGGTAATGCTACATAACGTTGTACGTTATAACGTAATACCATTTAACGTTACACGTTATAACGTAATACTATATAACGTTATACGTTATAACGTAATACCATATGACGTTATACGTTATAACGTAATACCATATGACGTTATACGTTATAAGCAAATGCTATAGTACGTTACACGTTACAACGTAATACTATATAACGTTATACGTTATAACGTAATAACATATGACGTTATACGTTATAACGTAATACCATATGACGTTACACGTTATAACGTAATACTATGTAACGTTATACGCTATAACGTAATACCATATGACGTTATACGTCATTACGTAATACTATATAACGTAATACGTTATAACGAAATGCCATATAACGTTACAAGTTATAACGTAATACCATATGACGTTATACGTTATTGGGAAATGCTATAGTACGTTACACGTTATAAAGTAAGACTGTATAACGTTGTACATTATAACGTAATACCATATGACGTTATACGTTATAACGTAATACCATATGACGTTATGCGCTATAACGGAATACTATATAACGTTACAAGTTATAACGTAATACCATATGACGTTATACGTTATTACGTAATGCCATATAACGTTATACGTTATAACGTAATAACATATAACGTTATACGTTATAGGGAAATGCTATAGTGCGTTACACGTTATACGTTATAACGTAATACCATCTGACGTTATACGTTATAACGTAATACCATATAGCGTTATACGCTATAACGTAATACTATATAACGTTATACGTTATAACGTAATACCATATGACGTTATACGTTATAACGTAATACCATATGACTTTATACGTTATTGGGAAATGCTATAGTACGTTACACGTTATAAAGTAATACTGTATAACGTTATACGTCACATGGTAGTAGTAAATAACGTTAAACGTTATAAGGTAATGCTACGTAACGTTGAACGTTGTAACGCAATACCATATAGCGTTACACGTTATAACGTAATACTATATAACGTTATACGCTATAACGTAATACCATATGACGTTATACGTTATAACGTAATACCATATGACGTTATACGTTATAAGTAAATGCTATAGTACGTTACACGTTATAACGTAATACTATATAACGTTATTCGTTATAACGTAATAACATATAACGTTATACGTCATTACGTAATACTATATAACGTAATACGTTATAACGAAATGCCATATAACGTTACAAGTTATAAAGTAATACCATATGACGTTATACGTTATCACGTAATACCATATGACGTTATACATTATTGGGAAATGCTATAGTACGTTACACGTTATAAAGTAAGACTGTATAACGTTGTACATTATAACGTAATACCATATGACGTTATACGTTATAACGTAATACCATATGACGTTATGCGTTATAACGGAATACTATATAACGTTACAAGTTATAACGTAATACCATATGACGTCATACGTTATAACGTAATACCATATGACGTTATACGTTATTGGGAAATGCTATAGTACGTTACACGTTATAAAGTAAGACTTTATAACGTTATACATTATAACGTAATACCATATGACGTTATACGTTATAACGTAATACTATATAACGTTATACGTCACATGGTAGTAGTAAATAACGTTATACGTTATAACGTAATACCATATGACGTTATACGTTATTGGGAAATGCTATAGTACGTTACACGTTATAAAGTAAGACTGTATAACGTTATACATTATAACGTAATACCATATGACGTTATACGTTATAACGTAATACCATATGACGTCATGCGTTATAACGGAATACTATATAACGTTACAAGTTATAACGTAATTCCATATGACGTTATACGTTATAACGTAATACCATATGACGTTATACGTTACTGGGAAATGCTATAGTACGTTACACGTTATAAAGTAAGACTGTATAACGTTATGTATTATAACGTAATACCATATGACGTTATACGTTATAACGTAATACTATATAACGTTATACGTCACATGGTAGTAGTAAATAACGTTATACGTTATAACGTAATACCATATGACGTTATAGATTATAACGTAATATCATATAACGTTATACGTTATAACGTAATGCCATATGACGTTATAGATTATAACGTAATACTATATAACGGTATACGCTATAACATAATACCATATGACGTTATACGTTATAACGTAATACCATATGACTTTATACGTTATTGGGAAATGCTATAGTACGTTACACGTTATAAAGTAATACTGTATAACGTTATACGTCACATGGTAGTAGTAAATAACGTTATACGTTATAAGGTAATGCTACGTAACGTTGAACGTTGTAACGCAATACCATATAGCGTTACACGTTATAACGTAATACTATATAACGTAATACCATATGACGTTATACGTTATAACGTAATACCATATGACGTTATACGTTATAAGTAAATGCTATAGTACGTTACACGTTATAACGTAATACTATATAACGTTATTCGTTATAACGTAATAACATATAACGTTATACGTCATTACGTAATACTATATAACGTAATACGTTATAACGAAATGCCATATAACGTTACAAGTTATAACGTAATACCATATGACGTTATACGTTATCACGTAATACCATATGACGTTATACATTATTGGGAAATGCTATAGTACGTTACACGTTATAAAGTAATACTGTATAACGTTGTACATTATAACGTAATACCATATGACGTTATACGTTATAACGTAATACCATATGCCGTTATGCGTTATAACGGAATACTATATAACGTTACAAGTTATAACGTAATACCATATGACGTTATACGTTATAACGTAATACCATATGACGTTATACGTTATAAGTAAATGCTATAGTACGTTACACGTTATAACGTAATACTATATAACGTTATTCGTTATAACGTAATAACATATAACGTTATACGTCATTACGTAATACTATATAACGTAATACGTTATAACGAAATGCCATATAACGTTACAAGTTATAACGTAATACCATATGACGTTATACGTTATCACGTAATACCATATGACGTTATACATTATTGGGAAATGCTATAGTACGTTACACGTTATAAAGTAATACTGTATAACGTTGTACATTATAACGTAATACCATATGACGTTATACGTTATAACGTAATACCATATGCCGTTATGCGTTATAACGGAATACTATATAACGTTACAAGTTATAACGTAATACCATATGACGTTATACGTTATAACGTAATACCATATGACGTTATACGTTATTGGGAAATGCTATAGTACGTTACACGTTATAAAGTAAGACTGTATAACGTTATACATTATAACGTAATACCATATGACGTTATACGTTATAACGTAATACTATATAACGTTATACGTCACACGGTAGTAGTAAATAACGTTATACGTTATAACGTAATACCATATGACGTTATAGATTATAACGTAATATCATATAACGTTATACGTTATAACGTAATACCATATGACTTTATACGTCATTACGTAATACTATATAACGTTATACGTCACATGGTAGTAGTAAATAACGTTATACGTTATAACGTAATACCATATGACGTTATACGTTATAAGTAAATGCTATAGTACGTTACACGTTATAACGTAATACTATGTAACGTTATACGCTATAACGTAATACCATATGACGTTATACGTCATTACGTAATACTATATAACGTAATACGTTATAACGAAATGCCATATAACGTTACAAGTTATAACGTAATACCATATGACGTTATACGTTATTGGGAAATGCTATAGTACGTTACACGTTATAAAGTAAGACTGTATAACGTTGTACATTATAACGTAATACCATATGACGTTATACGTTATAACGTAATACCATATGACGTTATGCGCTATAACGGAATACTATATAACGTTACAAGTTATAACGTAATACCATATGACGTTATACGTTATAACGTAATACCATATGACGTTATACGTTATAACGTAATACCATATGACGTTATACGTTATTCGGAAATGCTATTGTACGTTACACGTTATAAAGTAAGACTGTATAACGTTATACATTATAACGTAATACCATATGACGTTATACGTTATAACGTAATACTATATAACGTTATACGTCACATGATAGTAGTAAATAACGTTATACGTTATAAGGTAATACCATATGACGTTATAGATTATAACGTAATATCATATTACGTTATACGTTATAACGTAATACCATATGACGTTATAGATTATAACGTAATATCGTATAACGTTATACGATATAACGTTATACCATATAACGTTATACGTTATAAGTAAATGCTATAGTACGTTACACGTTATAACGTAATACTATATAACGTTATACGCTATAACGTAATAACATATAACGTTATACGCCATATCGTAATACTATATAACGTAATACGTTATAACGAAATACCGTATAACGTTATACGTTATAACGTAATACCATATGACGTTATACGTTATAACGTAATACCATATGACGTTATACGTTATTGGGAAATGCTATAGTACGTTACACGTTATAAAGTAATACTGTATAACGTTATACATTATAACGTAATACCATATGACGTTTTACGTGATAACGAAATACCATATAACGTTACACGTTATAACGTAATACCATAAGACGTTATACGTTATAACGTAATACCATATGACGATCTACGTTATTAGGAAATGCTATAGTACGTTACACGTTATAAAGTAATACTATATAACGTTATACGTCACATGGTAGTAGTAAATAACGTTATACGTTATAAGGTAATGCTACATAACGTTGTACGTTATAACGTAATACCATTTAACGTTACATGTTATAACGTAATACTATATAAGGTTATACGTTATAACGTAATACCATATGACGTTATACGTTATTACGTAATACCATATGATGTTATACGTTATAAGCAAATGCTATAGTACGTCACACGTTATAACGTAATACTATATAACGTTATATGTTATAACGTAATACCATATGACGTTATACGTTATAACGTAATACCATATAACGTTACACGTTATAACCTAATACCATACGACGTTATAAGTTATAACGTAATACCATATGACGTTATACGTTATCAGCAAATGCTATAGTACGTTACACGTTATAACGTAATACTATATAACGTTATTCGTTATAACGTAATACAATATGACGTTATACGTTATAACGTAATACCATATAACGTTAAACGCAATAACGTAATACTATATAACGTAATACGTTATAACGTAATACGATATAACGTTACTCGTTATAACGTAATACCATACGACGTTATACGTCATAACGTAATACCATATGACGTTACAAGTGAGTGGGAAAAGCTATAGTACGTTACACGTCATAACGTAATTCTGTATAACGTTATACGTTATAACGTTAAACCATATGACGTTATACGTTACAACGTAATACCATATGACGTTGTACGTTATAACGTAATGCCATATAACGTTATACGTTATAACGTAATAACATATAACGTTATACGTTATAGGGCAATGCTATAGTACGTTACACGTTATACGTTATAACGTAATACCATCTGACGTTATACGTTATAACGTAATACCATATAACGTTATACGTTATAACGTAATACTATATAGCGTTATGCGTTATAACGTAATACCATATGACGTTATACGTTATAACGTAATACCATATGACTTTATACGTTATTGGGAAATGCTATAGTACGTTACACGTTATAAAGTAATACTGTATAACGTTATACGTCACATGGTAGTAGTAAATAACGTTATACGTTATAAGGTAATGCTACATAACGTTGAACGTTATAACGTAATACCATATGACGTTATACGTTATTGGGAAATGCTATAGTACGTAACACGTTATAAAGTAATATTGTATAACGTTATACATTATAACGTAATACCATATGACGTTATACGTTATAACGTAATACCATATGACGTTATACGTTATTGGGAAATGCTATAGTACGTTACACGTTATAAAGTAATACTGTATAACGTTATACATTATAACGTAATACCATATGACGTTATACGTTATAACGTAATACCATATGACGTTATACGTTATTGGGAAATGCTATAGTACGTTACACGTTATAAAGTAATACTGTATAACGTAATACCATATGACGTTATACGTTATAACGTAATACCATATGACGTTATACGTTATAAGTAAATGCTATAGTACGTTACACGTTATAACGTAATACTATATAACGTTATTCGTTATAACGTAATAACATATAACGTTATACGTCATTACGTAATACTATATAACGTAATACGTTATAACGAAATGCCATATAACGTTACAAGTTATAACGTAATACCATATGACGATATACGTTATCACGTAATACCATATGACGTTATACATTATTGGGAAATGCTATAGTACGTTACACGTTATAAAGTAATACTGTATAACGTTGTACATTATAACGTAATACCATATGACGTTATACGTTATAACGTAATACCATATGCCGTTATGCGTTATAACGGAATACTATATAACGTTACAAGTTATAACGTAATACCATATGACGTTATACGTTATAACGTAATACCATATGACGTTATACGTTATAAGTAAATGCTATAGTACGTTACACGTTATAACGTAATACTATATAACGTTATTCGTTATAACGTAATAACATATAACGTTATACGTCATTACGTAATACTATATAACGTAATACGTTATAACGAAATGCCATATAACGTTACAAGTTATAACGTAATACCATATGACGTTATACGTTATCACGTAATACCATATGACGTTATACATTATTGGGAAATGCTATAGTACGTTACACGTTATAAAGTAATACTGTATAACGTTGTACATTATAACGTAATACCATATGACGTTATACGTTATAACGTAATACCATATGCCGTTATGCGTTATAACGGAATACTATATAACGTTACAAGTTATAACGTAATACCATATGACGTTATACGTTATAACGTAATACCATATGACGTTATACGTTATTGGGAAATGCTATAGTACGTTACACGTTATAAAGTAAGACTGTATAACGTTATACATTATAACGTAATACCATATGACGTTATACGTTATAACGTAATACTATATAACGTTATACGTCACACGGTAGTAGTAAATAACGTTATACGTTATAACGTAATACCATATGACGTTATAGATTATAACGTAATATCATATAACGTTATACGTTATAACGTAATACCATATGACGTTATACGTCATTACGTAATACTATATAACGTTATACGTCACATGGTAGTAGTAAATAACGTTATACGTTATAACGTAATACCATATGACGTTATACGTTATAAGTAAATGCTATAGTACGTTACACGTTATAACGTAATACTATGTAACGTTATACGCTATAACGTAATACCATATGACGTTATACGTCATTACGTAATACTATATAACGTAATACGTTATAACGAAATGCCATATAACGTTACAAGTTATAACGTAATACCATATGACGTTATACGTTATCACGTAATACCATATGACGTTATACGTTATTGGGAAATGCTATAGTACGTTACACGTTATAAAGTAAGACTGTATAACGTTGTACATTATAACGTAATACCATATGACGTTATACGTTATAACGTAATACCATATGACGTTATGCGCTATAACGGAATACTATATAACGTTACAAGTTATAACATAATACCATATGACGTTATACGTTATAACGTAATACCATATGACGTTATACGTTATAACGTAATACCATATGACGTTATACGTTATTGGGAAATGCTATTGTACGTTACACGTTATAAAGTAAGACTGTATAACGTTATACATTATAACGTAATACCATATGACGTTATACGTTATAACGTAATACTATATAACGTTATACGTCACATGGTAGTAGTAAATAACGTTATACGTTATAAGGTAATACCATATGACGTTATAGATTATAACGTAATATCATATTACGTTATACGTTATAACGTAATACCATATGACGTTATAGATTATAACGTAATATCGTATAACGTTATACGATATAACGTTATACCATATAACGTTATACGTTATAAGTAAATGCTATAGTACGTTACACGTTATAACGTAATACTATATAACGTTATACGCTATAACGTAATAACATATAACGTTATACGCCATATCGTAATACTATATAACGTAATACGTTATAACGAAATACCGTATAACGTTATACGTTATAACGTAATACCATATGACGTTATACGTTATAACGTAATACCATATGACGTTATACGTTATTGGGAAATGCTATAGTACGTTACACGTTATAAAGTAATACTGTATAACGTTATACATTATAACGTAATACCATATGACGTTATACGTGATAACGAAATACCATATAACGTTACACGTTATAAGGTAATACCATAAGACGTTATACGTTATAACGTAATACCATATGACGATCTACGTTATTAGGAAATGCTATAGTACGTTACACGTTATAAAGTAATACTATATAACGTTATACGTCACATGGTAGTAGTAAATAACGTTATACGTTATAAGGTAATGCTACATAACGTTGTACGTTATAACGTAATACCATTTAACGTTACATGTTATAACGTAATACTATATAAGGTTATACGTTATAACGTAATACCATATGACGTTATACGTTATTACGTAATACCATATGATGTTATACGTTATAAGCAAATGCTATAGTACGTCACACGTTATAACGTAATACTATATAACGTTATATGTTATAACGTAATACCATATGACGTTATACGTTATAACGTAATACCATATAACGTTACACGTTATAACCTAATACCATACGACGTTATAAGTTATAACGTAATACCATATGACGTTATACGTTATCAGCAAATGCTATAGTACGTTACACGTTATAACGTAATACTATATAACGTTATTCGTTATAACGTAATACAATATGACGTTATACGTTATAACGTAATACCATATAACGTTAAACGCAATAACGTAATACTATATAACGTAATACGTTATAACGTAATACGATATAACGTTACTCGTTATAACGTAATACCATACGACGTTATACGTCATAACGTAATACCATATGACGTTACAAGTGAGTGGGAAAAGCTATAGTACGTTACACGTCATAACGTAATTCTGTATAACGTTATACGTTATAACGTTAAACCATATGACGTTATACGTTACAACGTAATACCATATGACGTTGTACGTTATAACGTAATGCCATATAACGTTATACGTTATAACGTAATAACATATAACGTTATACGTTATAGGGCAATGCTATAGTACGTTACACGTTATACGTTATAACGTAATACCATCTGACGTTATACGTTATAACGTAATACCATATAACGTTATACGTTATAACGTAATACTATATAGCGTTATGCGTTATAACGTAATACCATATGACGTTATACGTTATAACGTAATACCATATGACTTTATACGTTATTGGGAAATGCTATAGTACGTTACACGTTATAAAGTAATACTGTATAACGTTATACGTCACATGGTAGTAGTAAATAACGTTATACGTTATAAGGTAATGCTACATAACGTTGAACGTTATAACGTAATACCATATGACGTTATACGTTATTGGGAAATGCTATAGTACGTAACACGTTATAAAGTAATATTGTATAACGTTATACATTATAACGTAATACCATATGACGTTATACGTTATAACGTAATACCATATGACGTTATACGTTATTGGGAAATGCTATAGTACGTTACACGTTATAAAGTAATACTGTATAACGTTATACATTATAACGTAATACCATATGACGTTATACGTTATAACGTAATACCATATGACGTTATACGTTATTGGGAAATGCTATAGTACGTTACACGTTATAAAGTAATACTGTATATCGTTATACATTATAACGTAATACCATATGACGTTATACGTGATAACGAAATAACATATAACGTTACACGTTATAAAGTAATACTATATAACGTTATACGTCACATGGGAGTAGTAAATAACGTTATACGTTATAAGGTAATGCTACATAACGTTGTACGTTATAACGTAATACCATTTAACGTTACATGTTATAACGTAATACTATAAAAGGTTATACGTTATAACGTAATACCATATGACGTTATACGTTATTACGTAATACCATATGATGTTATACGTTATAAGCAAATGCTATGGTACGTCACACGTTATAACGTAATACTATATAACGTTATACGTTATAACGTAATACCATATGACGTTATACGTTATAATGTAATACCATATAACGTCACACGTTATAACGTAATACCATATGACGTTATAAGTTATAACGTAATACCATATGACGTTATACGTTATCAGCAAATGCTATTGTACGTTACACGTTACGACGTAATACTATATATCGTTATACGTTATAGCGTAATACCATATGACGTTATACGTTATAACGTAATACTATATAACGTTGTACGTCACATGGTAGTAGTAAATAACGTTATACGTTATAAGGTAATGCTACATAACGTTGTACGTTATAACGTAATACCATTTAACGTTACTCGTTATAACGTAATACTATATAACGTTATACGTTATAACATAATACCATATGACGTTATACGTTATAACGTAATACCATATGACGTTATACGTTATAACGTAATGCCATATAACGTTATACGTTATAACGTAATAACATATAACGTTATACGTTATAGGGAAATGCTATAGTACGTTACACGTTATACGTTATAACGTAATACCATCTGACGTTATACGTTATAACGAAATACCATATAACGTTATACGTTATAACGTAATACTATATAGCGTTATACGTTATAACGTAATACCATATGACGTTATACGTTATAACGTAATACCATATGACTTTATACGTTATTGGGAAATGCTATAGTACGTTACACGTTATAAAGTAATACTGTATAACGTTATACGTCACATGGTAGTAGTAAATAACGTTATACGTTATAAGGTAATGCTACATAACGTTGAACGTTATAACGTAATACCATATAGCGTTACACGTTATAACGTAATACTATATATCGTTATACGCTATAACGTAATACCATATGACGTTATACGTTATAACCGAATAATATATATCGTTATACGTTATAGCGTAATACCATATGACGCTATACGTTATACTGAAATGCTATAGTACGTTTCACGTTATAAAGTAAGACTGTATAACGTTATACATTATAACGTAATACCATATAACGTTATACGTTATAACGTAATACCATATGACGTTATGCGTTATAACGGAATACTATATAACGTTATACGTTATAACGTAATACCATATGACGTTATACGTTATAACGTAATACTATATAACATTATACGTCACATGGTAGTAGTAAATAACGTTATACGTTATAACGTAATACCATATGACGTTATAGATTATAACGTAATATCATATAACGTTATACGTCATAACGTAATACCATATAACGCTATACGTTATACTGAAATGCTATAGTACGTTTCACGTTATAAAGTAAGACTGTATAACGTAATACGTTATAACGAAGTACCGTATAACGTTATACGTTATAACGTAATACCATATGACGTTATACGTTATAACGTAATACCATATGACGTTATACGTTATTGGGAAATGCTATAGTACGTTACACGTTATAAAGTAATATTGTATAACGTTATACATTATAACGTAATACCATATGACGTTATACGTGATAACGAAATACCATATAACGTTATACGCCATATCGTGATACTATATAACGTAATACGTTATAACGAAATACGGTATAATGTTATACGTTATAACGTCATACCATATGACGTTATACGTTATAACGTAATACCACATGACGTTATACGTTATTGGGAAATGCTATAGTACGTTACACGTTATAAAGTAATACTGTATAGCGTTATACATTATAACGTAATACCATATGACGTTATACGTGATAACGAAATACCATATAACGTTACACGTTATAAAGTAATACCATATGACGTTATACGTTATAACGTAATACCATATGACGTTATACGTTATTACGTAATACCATATGATGTTATACGTTATAAGCAAATGCTATAGTACGTCACACGTTATAACGTAATACTATATAACGTTATACGTTATAACGTAATACCAGATGACGTTATACGTTATAACGTAATACCATATAACGTTACACGTTATAACGTAATACCATATGACGTTATAAGTTATAACGTAATACCATATGACGTTATACGTTATCAGCAAATGCTATAGTACGTTACACGTTATAACGTAATACTATATAACGTTATTCTTTATAACGTAATACAATATGACGTTATACGTTATAACGTAATACCATATAACGTTAAACGCAATAACGTAATACTATATAACGTAATACGTTATAACGTAATACCATATAAAGTTACTCGTTATAACGTAATACCATACGACGTTATACGTCATAACGTAATACCATATGACGTTACAAGTGAGTGGGAAAAGCTATAGTACGTTACACGTCATAACGTAATACTGTATAACGTTATACGTTATAACGTTAAACCATATGACGTTATACGTTACAACGTAATACCATATGACGTTATACGTTGTAAGGAAATGCTAAAGTACGTTACACGTTATAACGTTGTACAATATAACGTTACACGTTATAACGTAATACTATATAACGTTATACGTCACTAGGTAGTAGTAAATAACGTTATACGTTATAACGTAATGCTACATAACGTTATAAGTTATATCGTAATACCATATGACGTTATACGTTATAACGTAATACCATATGACGTTAGACGTTATAACGTAATACCATACGACGTTATATGTTATAAGGAAATGCTAAAGTACGTTACACGTTATAACGTTGTACCATATAACGTTACACGTTATAACGTAATACTATATAACGTTATACGTCACTAGGTAGTAGTAAATAACGTTATACGTTATAAGGTAATGCTACATAACGTTGTACGTTTTAACGTAATACCATTTAACGTTACACGTTATAACGTAATACTATATAACGTTATACGTTATAACGTAATACCATATGACGTTGTACGTTATAACGTAATACCATATGACGTTATACGTTATAGGCAAATGCTATTGTACGCTACACGTTACAACGTAATACTATATAACGTTATACGTTATAACGTAATAACATATGAAGTTATACGTTATAACGTAATACCATATGACGTTATACGTTATAAACAAATGCTATTGTACGTTACACGTTACTACGTAATACTATATATCGTTATACGTTATAGCGTAATACCATATGACGTTATACGTTATAACGTAATACTATATAACGTTGTACGTCACATGGTAGTAGTAAATAACGTTATACGTTATAACGTAATAACATATGAAGTTATACGTTATAACGTAATACCATATGACGTTATACGTTATAAACAAATGCTATTGTACGTTACTCGTTACTACGTAATACTATATATCGTTATACGTTATAGCGTAATACCATATGACGTTATACGTTATACGGTAATGCTACATAACGTTGTACGTTTTAACGTAATACCATTTAACGTTACACGTTATAACGTAATACTATATAACGTTATACGTTATAACGTAATACTATATAACGTTATACGTTATAACATAATACCATATGACGTTATACGTTATAACGTAATACCATATGACGTTATACGTTATAACGTAATGCCATATAACGTTATACGTTATAACGTAATAACATATTACGTTATACGTTATAGGGAAATGCTATAGTACGTTACACGTTATACATTATAACGTAATACCATCTGACGTTATACGTTATATCGTATTACCATATAACGTTATACGTTATAACGTAATACTATATAGCGTTATACGTTATAACGTAATACCATATGTCGTTATACGTTATAACGTAATACCATATGACTTTATACGTTATTGGGAAATGCTATAGTACGTTACACGTTATAAAGTAATACTGTATAACGTTATACGTCACATGGTAGTAGTACATAACGTTATACGTTATAACGTAATACCATATGACGTTATAGATTATAACGGAATACTATATATCGTTATACGTTATAGCGTAATACCATATGACGCTATACGTTATACTGAAATGCTATAGTACGTTTCACGTTATAAAGTAAGACTGTATAACGTTATACATTATAACGTAATACCATATAACGTTATACGTTATAACGTAATACCATATGACGTTATGCGTTATAACGGAATATTATATAACATTATACGTTATAACGTAATACCATATGACGTTATACGTTATAACGTAATACTATATAACGTTATACGTCACATGGTAGTAGTACATAACGTTATACGTTATAACGTAATACCATATGACGTTATAGATTATAACTTAATATCATATAACGTTATACGTCATAACGTAACACCATATAACGCTATACGTTATACTGAAATGCTATAGTACGTTTCACGTTATAAAGTAAGACCGTATAACGTAATACGTTATAACGAAATACCGTATAACGTTATACGTTATAACGTAATACCATATGGCGTTATACGTTATAAGGTAATACCATATGACGTTATACGTTATTGGGAAATACTATAGTACGTTACACGTTATAAAGTAATATTGTATAACGTTATACATTATAACGTAATACCATATAACGTTATACGTGATAACGAAATACCATATAACGTTACACGTTATAACGTAATACCATATGACGTTATACGTTATAACGTAATACCATATGACGATATACGTTATTAGGAAATGCTATAGTACGTTACACGTTATAAAGTAATACTATATAACGTTATACGTCACATGGTAGTAGTAAATAACGTTATACGTTATAAGGTAATGCTACATAACGTTGTACGTTATAACGTAATACCATTTAACGTTACATGTTATAACGTAATACTATATAAGGTTATACGATATAACGTAATACCATATGACGTTATACGTTATTACGTAATACCATATGACGTTATACGTTATAAGCAAATGCTATAGTACGTTTCACGTTATAACGTAATACTATATAACGTTATTCGTTATAACGTAATACAATATGACGTTATACGTCATAACGTTATACCATATGACGTTATACGTTATAACGTAATACCATATGACGTTATACGTTACAACGTTATACGATATGACGTTATACATTATAACGTAATACCATATGACGTTATTCGTTATAACGTAATACCATATGACGTTATACGTTATGACGTAATACCATATAACGTTACACGTTATAACGTAATACTATATAACGTTATACGTTATAACGTAATACCATATGACGTTATACGTTATAACGTAATACCATATAACGTTACACGTTATAACGTAATACTATATAACATTATACGTTATAACGTAATACCATATGACGTTATACGTTATAACGTTATACCATATGACGTTATACGTTATAACGTAATACCATATGACGTTATTCGTTATAACGTAATACCATATGACGTTATACGTTATAGGGAATTGCTATAGTACGTTTCACGTTATAACGTAATACTATATAAAGTTATACGTTATAACGTAATACCATATGACGTTATACGTTATGACGTAATACCATATGACGTTATACGTTATGACGTAATACTATATAACATTATACGTTATAACGTTATACCATATGACGCTACACGTTATAGCGTAATACCATATGACGTTATACGTCATAACGTAATACCATATGACGTTACACGTGAGTGGGAAATGCTATAGTACGTTACACGTCATAACGTAATACTGTATAACGTAATACGTTCTAACGTTAAACCATATGACGTTATACGTTACAACGTAATACCATATGACGTTATACGTTGTAAGGAAATGCTAAAGTACGTTACACGTTATAACGTAATACTATATAACGTTATACGTTACATGGTAATAGTAAATAACGTTATACGTTATAACGTAATGCTACATAACGATATACGTTATATCGTAATACCATATGACGTTATACCTTATAACGTAATACCATGTGACGTTATACGTTATAACGTAATACCATATGACGATATACGTTATTAGGAAATGCTATAGTACGTTACACGTTATAAAGTAATACTATATAACGTTATACGTCACATGGTAGTAGTAAATAACGTTATACGTTATAAGGTAATGCTACATAACGTTGTACGTTATAACGTAATACCATTTAACGTTACATGATATAACGTAATACTATATAAGGTTATACGATATAACGTAATACCATATGACGTTATACGTTATTACGTAATACCATATGACGTTGTACGTTATAAGCAAATGCTATAGTACGTTTCACGTTATAACGTAATACTATATAACGTTATTCGTTATAACGTAATACAATATGACGTTATACGTTATAACGTTATACCATATGACGTTATACGTTATAACGTAATACCATTTAACGTTATACGTTATAACGTAATACCATATGACGTTATACGTTATAACGTAACACTATATAACGTTATACGTTATAACGTAATACTATATAACGTTATACGTCACATGGCAGTAGTAAATAACGTTATACGTTATAAGGTAATGATACATAACGTTGTACGTTATAACGTAATACCATTTAACGTTACATGTTATAACGTAATACTATATAACGTCATACGTTATAACGTAATACCTTATGATGTTATACGTTATAACGTAATACCTTATTACGGTATACGTTATTACGGAATACTATATATCGTTATACGTTATAACGAAATACCATATGACGCTTTACGTTATAGGGAAATGCTATAGTACGTTTCACGTTAAAGAGTAATACTGTATAAGGTTATACATTATAACGTAATACCATATGACGTTATACGTTATAACCTAATACTATATAACGTTATACGTCACATGGTGGTAGTAAATAACGTTATACGTTATCAGGTAATGATACATAACGTTGTACGTTATAAAGTAATACCAATTAACGTTACATGTTATAACGTAATACCATATAACGTTATACGTTATAACGTAATACCATATTACGTTATACGTTATAACGTAATACCGTATGACGTTATACGTTATAAGCAAATGCTATAGTACGTTAAACGTTACAACGTAATACTATATAACGTTATTCGTAATAACGTAATACTATATAACGTTATTCGTTATAACGTAATACTATATAACGTTATTCGTTATAACGTAATATCATTTAACGTTATACGTCATAACGTAATACTGTATAACGTAATACGTTATAACGAAATACCATATAAAGTTATACGTTATAACGTAATACCATATAACGTTACACGTTATCACTTAATACTATATAACGTTTTACGTTATAACGTAATACCATATGACGTTATACGTTATAACGTAATACCATATGACGTTATACGTTATAAGTAATTGCTATAGTACGTTACACGTTATAACGTCATGCTTTATAAAGTTATACGCTATAACGTAATACCATATGATGTTATACGTTATAACGTAATACTATATAACGTTATACGTTATAACGTAATACCTTATAACGTTATACGTTATAACGTTATACCATATAACGTTATACGTTATAACTTAATACTATATGACGCTATACGTTATAAGGTAATACCATATGACGTTATAGATTATAACGTAATAACATATAACGTTATACGTTATAACGTAATACCATATAACGTTACACGTTATAACGTAATACTATATAACGTTATACGCTATAACGTAATACCATATGATGTTATACGTTATAACGTAATACTATATAACGTTATAGGTTATAACGTAATACCTTATAACGTTATACGTTATAGCGTAATACTATACAACGTTATACGTCACATGGTAGTAGTAAATAACGTTATACGTTATAACGTAATACTATATGACGTTATAGAATATAACGTAATATCACATAACGTTAATACTATATGACGTTATAGAATATAACGTAATATCACATAACGTTATACGTTATAACGTAATACCATATAACGTTACACGTTATAACGTAATACTATTTAACGTTATACGTTATAACGTAATACCATATGACGTTATACGTTATAACGTAATACTATATAACGTTACACGTTATAATGTAATACCTTATGCGGTTATACGTTATAACGTAATACTGTATGACGTTATAGAATATAACGTAATATCACATAACGTTAATACTATATGACGTTATAGAATATAACGTAATATCACATAACGTTATACGTTATAACGTAATACCATATAACGTTACACGTTATAACGTAATACTATTTAACGTTATACGTAATAACGTAATACCATTTAACGTTACACGTTATAACGTAATACCATATAACGTTATACTTTATAACGTAATGCCATATAGCGTAATACGTTGTAACGTAATACCATATGATGTTATACGTTATAACGTAATACTATATAACGTTACACGTTATAACGTAATACCTTGTAACGTTATACGTTATAGCGTAATACTATATAAAGTTATACGTCACATGGTAGTAGTAAATAACGTTATACGTTATAACGTAATACTATATGACGTTATAGATTATAACGTAATATCATATAACGTTACTCGTTATAACGTAATACCATATGACGTTATACGTGATAACGTAATACGATATGACGTTATACGTGAGAGGGAAATGCTATAGTACGTTACACGTCATCACGTAATACTGTATAACGTTATACGTTATAACGTTATACCATATGACGTTATACGTTATAACGTAATACTATATAACGTTATACGTTATAACGTAATACCATATGATGTTATACGTTATAACGTAATACTATATAACGTTACACGTTATAACGTAATACCTTATAACGTTATACGTTATAGCGTAATACTATATAAAGTTATACGTCACATGGTAGTAGTAAATAACGTTATACGTTATAACGTAATACTATATAACGTTATACGTTATAACGTAATACTATATAACGTTATACGTTATAACATAATACCATATGACGTTATACGTTATAACGTAATACCATATGACGTTATACGTTATAACGTAATGCCATATAACGTTATACGTTATAACGTAATAACATATTACGTTATACGTTATAGGGAAATGCTATAGTACGTTACACGTTATACATTATAACGTAATACCATCTGACGTTATACGTTATATCGTATTACCATATAACGTTATACGTTATAACGTAATACTATATAGCGTTATACGTTATAACGTAATACCATATGTCGTTATACGTTATAACGTAATACCATATGACTTTATACGTTATTGGGAAATGCTATAGTACGTTACACGTTATAAAGTAATACTGTATAACGTTATACGTCACATGGTAGTAGTACATAACGTTATACGTTATAACGTAATACCATATGACGTTATAGATTATAACGGAATACTATATATCGTTATACGTTATAGCGTAATACCATATGACGCTATACGTTATACTGAAATGCTATAGTACGTTTCACGTTATAAAGTAAGACTGTATAACGTTATACATTATAACGTAATACCATATAACGTTATACGTTATAACGTAATACCATATGACGTTATGCGTTATAACGGAATATTATATAACATTATACGTTATAACGTAATACCATATGACGTTATACGTTATAACGTAATACTATATAACGTTATACGTCACATGGTAGTAGTACATAACGTTATACGTTATAACGTAATACCATATGACGTTATAGATTATAACTTAATATCATATAACGTTATACGTCATAACGTAACACCATATAACGCTATACGTTATACTGAAATGCTATAGTACGTTTCACGTTATAAAGTAAGACCGTATAACGTAATACGTTATAACGAAATACCGTATAACGTTATACGTTATAACGTAATACCATATGGCGTTATACGTTATAAGGTAATACCATATGACGTTATACGTTATTGGGAAATACTATAGTACGTTACACGTTATAAAGTAATATTGTATAACGTTATACATTATAACGTAATACCATATAACGTTATACGTGATAACGAAATACCATATAACGTTACACGTTATAACGTAATACCATATGACGTTATACGTTATAACGTAATACCATATGACGATATACGTTATTAGGAAATGCTATAGTACGTTACACGTTATAAAGTAATACTATATAACGTTATACGTCACATGGTAGTAGTAAATAACGTTATACGTTATAAGGTAATGCTACATAACGTTGTACGTTATAACGTAATACCATTTAACGTTACATGTTATAACGTAATACTATATAAGGTTATACGATATAACGTAATACCATATGACGTTATACGTTATTACGTAATACCATATGACGTTATACGTTATAAGCAAATGCTATAGTACGTTTCACGTTATAACGTAATACTATATAACGTTATTCGTTATAACGTAATACAATATGACGTTATACGTCATAACGTTATACCATATGACGTTATACGTTATAACGTAATACCATATGACGTTATACGTTACAACGTTATACGATATGACGTTATACATTATAACGTAATACCATATGACGTTATTCGTTATAACGTAATACCATATGACGTTATACGTTATGACGTAATACCATATAACGTTACACGTTATAACGTAATACTATATAACGTTATACGTTATAACGTAATACCATATGACGTTATACGTTATAACGTAATACCATATAACGTTACACGTTATAACGTAATACTATATAACATTATACGTTATAACGTAATACCATATGACGTTATACGTTATAACGTTATACCATATGACGTTATACGTTATAACGTAATACCATATGACGTTATTCGTTATAACGTAATACCATATGACGTTATACGTTATAGGGAATTGCTATAGTACGTTTCACGTTATAACGTAATACTATATAAAGTTATACGTTATAACGTAATACCATATGACGTTATACGTTATGACGTAATACCATATGACGTTATACGTTATGACGTAATACTATATAACATTATACGTTATAACGTTATACCATATGACGCTACACGTTATAGCGTAATACCATATGACGTTATACGTCATAACGTAATACCATATGACGTTACACGTGAGTGGGAAATGCTATAGTACGTTACACGTCATAACGTAATACTGTATAACGTAATACGTTCTAACGTTAAACCATATGACGTTATACGTTACAACGTAATACCATATGACGTTATACGTTGTAAGGAAATGCTAAAGTACGTTACACGTTATAACGTAATACTATATAACGTTATACGTTACATGGTAATAGTAAATAACGTTATACGTTATAACGTAATGCTACATAACGATATACGTTATATCGTAATACCATATGACGTTATACCTTATAACGTAATACCATGTGACGTTATACGTTATAACGTAATACCATATGACGATATACGTTATTAGGAAATGCTATAGTACGTTACACGTTATAAAGTAATACTATATAACGTTATACGTCACATGGTAGTAGTAAATAACGTTATACGTTATAAGGTAATGCTACATAACGTTGTACGTTATAACGTAATACCATTTAACGTTACATGTTATAACGTAATACTATATAAGGTTATACGATATAACGTAATACCATATGACGTTATACGTTATTACGTAATACCATATGACGTTGTACGTTATAAGCAAATGCTATAGTACGTTTCACGTTATAACGTAATACTATATAACGTTATTCGTTATAACGTAATACAATATGACGTTATACGTTATAACGTTATACCATATGACGTTATACGTTATAACGTAATACCATTTAACGTTATACGTTATAACGTAATACCATATGACGTTATACGTTATAACGTAACACTATATAACGTTATACGTTATAACGTAATACTATATAACGTTATACGTCACATGGCAGTAGTAAATAACGTTATACGTTATAAGGTAATGATACATAACGTTGTACGTTATAACGTAATACCATTTAACGTTACATGTTATAACGTAATACTATATAACGTCATACGTTATAACGTAATACCTTATGATGTTATACGTTATAACGTAATACCTTATTACGGTATACGTTATTACGGAATACTATATATCGTTATACGTTATAACGAAATACCATATGACGCTATACGTTATAGGGAAATGCTATAGTACGTTTCACGTTAAAGAGTAATACTGTATAAGGTTATACATTATAACGTAATACCATATGACGTTATACGTTATAACCTAATACTATATAACGTTATACGTCACATGGTGGTAGTAAATAACGTTATACGTTATCAGGTAATGATACATAACGTTGTACGTTATAAAGTAATACCAATTAACGTTACATGTTATAACGTAATACCATATAACGTTATACGTTATAACGTAATACCATATTACGTTATACGTTATAACGTAATACCGTATGACGTTATACGTTATAAGCAAATGCTATAGTACGTTAAACGTTACAACGTAATACTATATAACGTTATTCGTAATAACGTAATACTATATAACGTTATTCGTTATAACGTAATACTATATAACGTTATTCGTTATAACGTAATATCATTTAACGTTATACGTCATAACGTAATACTGTATAACGTAATACGTTATAACGAAATACCATATAAAGTTATACGTTATAACGTAATACCATATAACGTTACACGTTATCACTTAATACTATATAACGTTTTACGTTATAACGTAATACCATATGACGTTATACGTTATAACGTAATACCATATGACGTTATACGTTATAAGTAATTGCTATAGTACGTTACACGTTATAACGTCATGCTTTATAAAGTTATACGCTATAACGTAATACCATATGATGTTATACGTTATAACGTAATACTATATAACGTTATACGTTATAACGTAATACCTTATAACGTTATACGTTATAACGTTATACCATATAACGTTATACGTTATAACTTAATACTATATGACGCTATACGTTATAAGGTAATACCATATGACGTTATAGATTATAACGTAATAACATATAACGTTATACGTTATAACGTAATACCATATAACGTTACACGTTATAACGTAATACTATATAACGTTATACGCTATAACGTAATACCATATGATGTTATACGTTATAACGTAATACTATATAACGTTATAGGTTATAACGTAATACCTTATAACGTTATACGTTATAGCGTAATACTATACAACGTTATACGTCACATGGTAGTAGTAAATAACGTTATACGTTATAACGTAATACTATATGACGTTATAGAATATAACGTAATATCACATAACGTTAATACTATATGACGTTATAGAATATAACGTAATATCACATAACGTTATACGTTATAACGTAATACCATATAACGTTACACGTTATAACGTAATACTATTTAACGTTATACGTTATAACGTAATACCATATGACGTTATACGTTATAACGTAATACTATATAACGTTACACGTTATAATGTAATACCTTATGCGGTTATACGTTATAACGTAATACTGTATGACGTTATAGAATATAACGTAATATCACATAACGTTAATACTATATGACGTTATAGAATATAACGTAATATCACATAACGTTATACGTTATAACGTAATACCATATAACGTTACACGTTATAACGTAATACTATTTAACGTTATACGTAATAACGTAATACCATTTAACGTTACACGTTATAACGTAATACCATATAACGTTATACTTTATAACGTAATGCCATATAGCGTAATACGTTGTAACGTAATACCATATGATGTTATACGTTATAACGTAATACTATATAACGTTACACGTTATAACGTAATACCTTGTAACGTTATACGTTATAGCGTAATACTATATAAAGTTATACGTCACATGGTAGTAGTAAATAACGTTATACGTTATAACGTAATACTATATGACGTTATAGATTATAACGTAATATCATATAACGTTACTCGTTGTAACGTAATACCATATGACGTTATACGTGATAACGTAATACGATATGACGTTATACGTGAGAGGGAAATGCTATAGTACGTTACACGTCATCACGTAATACTGTATAACGTTATACGTTATAACGTTATACCATATGACGTTATACGTTATAACGTAATACTATATAACGTTATACGTTATAACGTAATACCATATGATGTTATACGTTATAACGTAATACTATATAACGTTACACGTTATAACGTAATACCTTATAACGTTATACGTTATAGCGTAATACTATATAAAGTTATACGTCACATGGTAGTAGTAAATAACGTTATACGTTATAACGTAATACTATATAACGTTATACGTTATAACGTAATATCATATAACGTTATACGTTATAACGTAATACCATATAACGTTACACGTTATAACGTAATACTATATAACGTTATACGTTATAACGTAGTACAATATGACGTTGTACGTTATAACGTAATACCATATGACGTTATACGTTATAACGTAATACTATATGACGTTATAGATTATAACGTAATATCATATAACGTTATACGTTATAACGTAATGCCATATAACGTAATACGTTGTAACGTAATACCATATAACGTTACTCGTTATAACGTAATACCATATGACCTAATACGTTATAACGTAATACCATATAACGTTATACGGTATAACGTAATACCATATAACGTTACACGTTATAACGTAATTCTATATAACGTTGTACGTTATAACGTAATACCATATGACGTTACACGTTATAACGTAATGCTATATAAAGTTATACGTTATAACGTAATATCATATGACGTTATACGCAATAACGTCATACCATATAACGTTACACGTTATAACGTAATACTATATAACGTTATACGTTCTAACGTAATACGATATGACGTTATACGTTATAGGGAAATGCTATAGTACGTTACACGTTATACGTTATAACGTAACACCATATGACGCTATACGTTATAGGGAAATGCTATAGTACGTTTCACGTTATAACGTAATACTATATAACGTTATACGTTATAACGTAATACCATATGACGTTATACGTTATAACGGAATACGATATATCGTTATACGTTATAACGGAATACGATATATCGTTATACGTTCTAACGTAATACGATATGACGTTATACGTTATAGGGAAATGCTATAGTACGTTACACGTTATACGTTATAACGTAACACCATATGACGCTATACGTTATAGGGAAATGCTATAGTACGTTTCACGTTATAACGTAATACTATATAACGTTATACGTTATAACGTAATACCATATGACGTTATACGTTATAACGGAATACGATATATCGTTATACGTTATAACGGAATACGATATATCGTTATACGTTATAACGTAATACCATCTGACGCTATACGTTATAAATTAATACCATATGACGTTATACGTTATAACGTAATGCCATATAACGTTACACGTTATAACGTAATACTATATAACGTTATACGTTATAACGTAATAACATATAACGTTATACGTCATAACGTAATACTATATACCGTAATTCGTTATAAAGAAATACCATATGCCGTTACACGTTATAACGTAATACCATATGACGTTATACGTTATAACGTAATACCATATGACGTTATACGTTATAACGTAATACTATATAACGTTATTCGTTATAACGTAATACCATATGACGTTATACGTTATAACGTAATACCATATGACGTTATACGTTATTGGGCAATGCTATAGTACGTTACACGTTATAAAGTAACACTGTATAACGTTATACATTATCACGTAATACCATATGACGTTATACATGATAAGGAAATACCATATAACGTTACACGTTATAACGTAATACCATATAACGTTACACGTTATAACGTCATGCTCTATAAAGTTATACGTTATAACGTAATATCATATGACGTTATACGTTATAACATAATACCATATGACGTTATACGTTATGACGTAATACCATATAACGTTACACGTTCTAACGTAATGCTCTATTAAGTTATACGTTATAACGTAATATCATATGACTTTATACCTTATAACGTAATACGATATGACGTTATACGTTATAGGGAAATGCTATAGTACGTTACACGTTATACGTTATAACGTAATACCATATGACGCTATACGATATAGGGAAATGCTATAGTACGTTTCACGTTATAACGTAATACCAGATAACGTTATACGTTATAACGTAATACCATATGACGTTCTACGTTATAACGGAATACGATATATCGTTATACGTTATAACGGAATACGATATATCGTTATACGTTATAACGGAATACGATATATCGTTATACGTTATAACGTAATACCATATGACGCTATACGTTATAACGTAATACCATATGACGTTATACGTTATAACATAATACCATATGACGTTATACGTTATAAGCAAATGCTATAGTGCGTTACACGTAGTAACGTAATACTATATAACGTAATACGTTATACCGAAGTACCATATAACGTTACACGTTATAACGTAATACCATATGACGTTATACGTTATATCGTAATACCATATGACGTTATACGTTATAACGTAATACTATATATCGTTATACGTCACATGGGAGTAGTATATAACATAATACTTTATAACGAAATACCATATAACGTTACACATTATAACGTAATACCATATGACGTTATACGTTATAACGTAATACTATATAACGTTATTCGTTATAACGTAATACCATATGACGTTATACGTTATAACGTAATACCATATGACGTTATACGTTATAAGTAAATGCTATAGTACGTTACACGTTATAACGTAATACTATATAACGTTATTCGTTATAGCGTAATAACATATAACGTTATACGTCATATCGTAATACTATATAACGTAATACGTTATAACGAAATACCATATAACGTTACACGTTATAACGTAATGCCATATGACGTTATACGTTATAACGTAATACCATATGACGTTATACGTTATAACGTAATACCATATGACGTTATACGTTATTGGGCAATGCTATAGTACGTTACACGTTATAAAGTAACACTGTATAACGTTATACATTATCACGTAATACCATATGACGTTATACATGATAAGGAAATACCATATAACGTTACACGTTATAACGTAATACCATATAACGTTACACGTTATAACGTCATGCTCTATAAAGTTATACGTTATAACGTAATATCATATGACGTTATACGTTATAACATAATACCATATGACGTTATACGTTATGACGTAATACCATATAACGTTACACGTTCTAACGTAATGCTCTATTAAGTTATACGTTATAACGTAATATCATATGACTTTATACCTTACAACGTAATACGATATGACGTTATACGTTATAGGGAAATGCTATAGTACGTTACACGTTATACGTTATAACGTAACACCATATGACGCTATACGATATAGGGAAATGCTATAGTACGTTTCACGTTATAACGTAATACCAGATAACGTTATACGTTATAACGTAATACCATATGACGTTCCACGTTATAACGGAATACGATATATCGTTATACGTTATAACGGAATACGATATATCGTTATACGTTATAACGGAATACGATATATCGTTATACGTTATAACGTAATACCATATGACGCTATACGTTATAACGTAATACCATATGACGTTATACGTTATAACATAATACCATATGACGTTATACGTTATAAGCAAATGCTATAGTGCGTTACACGTAGTAACGTAATACTATATAACGTAATACGTTATAACGAAGTACCATATAACGTTACACGTTATAACGTAATACCATATGACGTTATACGTTATATCGTAATACCATATGACGTTATACGTTATAACGTAATACTATATATCGTTATACGTCACATGGGAGTAGTATATAACATAATACGTTATAACGAAATACCATATAACGTTACACATTATAACGTAATACCATATGACGTTATACGTTATAACGTAATACTATATAACGTTATTCGTTATAACGTAACACCATATGACGTTATACGTTATAACGTAATACCATATGACGTTATACGTTATAAGTAAATGCTATAGTACGTTACACGTTATAACGTAATACTATATAACGTTATTCGTTATAACGTAATAACATATAACGTTATACGTCATATCGTAATACTATATAACGTAATACGTTATAACGAAATACCATATAACGTTACACGTTATAACGTAATGCCATATGACGTTATACGTTATAACGTAATACCATATGACGTTATACGTTATTGGGAAATGCTATAGTACGTTACACGTTATAAAGTAATACTGTATAACGTTATGCATTATAACGTAATACCATATGACGTTATACGTGATAACGAAATACCATCTAACGTTACACGTTATAACGTAATACCATATAACGTTACACGTTATAACGTAATGCTATACAAAGTTATACGTTATAACGTAATATCATATGACGTTATGCGCAATAACGTAATACCATATAACGTTACACGTTATAACGTAATACTATATAACGTTATACGTTATAACGTAATATCATATGACGTTATGCGCAATAACGTAATACCATATAACGTTACACGTTATAACGTAATACTATATAACGTTATACGTTATAACGTAATACCATATGACGTTATACGTTATAACGGAATACGATATAACGTTATACGTTATAACTTAATACTATATGACGCTATACGTTATAACGTATTACCATATGACGTTATACGTTATAGGGACATGCTATAGTACGTTACACGTTATAACGTAATACTATATATCGTTATACGTCACATGGTAGTAGTAAATAACGTTATACCTTATAACGTAATACCATATGACGTTATAGATTATAACGTAATATCATATAACGTTATACGTTATAACGTAATACCATATAACGTTACACGTTATAACGTAATACTATATAACGTTATACGTTATAACGTAATACCATATGATGTTATACGTTATAACGTAATACCATATGACGTTATACGTTATAAGTAAATGCTATAGTACGTTACACGTTATAACGTAATACCATATGACGTTATACGTTATAAGGTAATTCCATATGACGTTATACGTTATAACGGAATACTATACATCGTTATACGTTTTAACGTAATACCATATGACGCTATACGTTATAGGGAAATGCTATAGTACGTTTCACGTTATAACGTAATACTATATAAAGTTATACGTTATAACGTAATACCATACGACGTTATACGTTATTGGGAAATTCTATAGTACGTTACACGTTATAAAGTAATACTGTATAACGTTATACATTATCACGTAATATCATATGACGTTATACGTGATAACGAAATACCTTATAACGTTACACGTTATAACGTAATACCATATAACGTTACACGTTATAACGTAATGCTATATAAAGTTATACGTTATAACGTAATATCATATGACGTTATACGCAATAACGTAATACCATATAACGTTACACGTTATAACTTAATACTATATAACGTTATACGTTACAACGTAATACGATATGACGTTATTCGTTATAGGGAAATGCTATAGTACGTTACACGGTATACGTTATAACGTAATACCATATGACGCTATACGTTATAGGGAAATGCTATAGTACGTTTCACGTTATAACGTAATACTATATAACGTTATACGTTTTAACGTAATACCATATGACGCTATACGTTATAGGGAAATGCTATAGTACGTTTCACGTTATAACGGAATACTATATAAAGTTATACGTTATAACGTAATACCATACGACGTTATACGTTATTGGGAAATTCTATAGTACGTTACACGTTATAAAGTAATACTGTATAACGTTATACATTATCACGTAATATCATATGACGTTATACGTGATAACGAAATACCTTATAACGTTACACGTTATAACGTAATACCATATAACGTTACACGTTATAACGTAATGCTATATAAAGTTATACGTTATAACGTAATATCATATGACGTTATACGCAATAACGTAATACCATATAACGTTACACGTTATAACTTAATACTATATAACGTTATACGTTACAACGTAATACGATATGACGTTATACGTTATAGGGAAATGCTATAGTACGTTACACGGTATACGTTATAACGTAATACCATATGACGCTATACGTTATAGGGAAATGCTATAGTACGTTTCACGTTATAACGTAATACTATATAACGTTATACGTTATAACGTAATACCATATGATGTTATACGTCATAACGGAATACGATAGATCGTTATACGTTATAACGTAATACCATATGACATTATACGTTATAACGTAATACCATATGACGTTATACGTTATAAGCAAATGCTATAGTGCGTTACACGTTATAACGTAATACTATATAACGTTACACGTTATGACGAAATACCATATAACTTTACACGTTATAACATAATACAATATGACGTTATACGTTATAACGTAATACCATATAACGTTATACGATATAACATAATACTATATAACGTAATACGTTATAACGTAATACTATATAACGTTATACGTTATAACGTAATACGATATGACGTTATACGTTATAGGGAAATGCTATAGTACGTTACACGTTATACATTATAACGTAATACCATATGACGCTATACGTTATATGGAAATGCTATGGTACGTTTCACGTTATAACGTAATACGATATAACGTTATACGTTATAACGTAATACCGTATGATGTTATACGTTATAACGAAATACCATATAACGTTAAACGTTATAACGTAATACCATATGACGTTATACGTTATAACGTAATACCATATGACGTTATACGTTATAAGCAAATGCTATAGTGCGTTACACGTTATAACGTAATACTATATAACGTTACACGTTATAACGAAATACCATATAACGTTACACGTTATAACGTAATACAATATGACGTTATACGTTATAACGTAATACCATATAACGTTATACTGTATAACGTAATACTATATAACGTAATACGTTATAACGTAATACCATTTAACGTTACTCGTTCTAACGTAATACCATATGATGTTCTACGTTATAACGTAATACCAAATGACGTTATACGTGAGAGGGAAATGCTATAGTACGTTACACGTCATAACGTAATACCATATAACGTTATACGTTATAACTTAATACTATATGACGCTATACGCTATAACGTATTACCATATGACGTCATACGTTATAAGTAAATGCTATAGTACGTTACACGTTATAACGTAATACCCTATGGCGTTATACGTTATAAGCTAATACCATATGACGTTATACGTTATTGGGCAATGCTATAGTACGTTACACGTTATAAAGTAACACTGTATAACGTTATACATTATCACGTAATACCATATGACGTTATACATGATAAGGAAATACCATATAACGTTACACGTTATAACGTAATACCATATAACGTTACACGTTATAACGTCATGCTCTATAAAGTTATACGTTATAACGTAATATCATATGACGTTATACGTTATAACATAATACCATATGACGTTATACGTTATAAGCAAATGCTATAGTGCGTTACACGTTATAACGTAATACTATATAACGTTACACGTTATAACGAAATACCATATAACGTTACACGTTATAACGTAATACAATATGACGTTATACGTTATAACGTAATACCATATAACGTTATACTGTATAACGTAATACTATATAACGTAATACGTTATAACGTAATACCATTTAACGTTACTCGTTCTAACGTAATACCATATGATGTTCTACGTTATAACGTAATACCAAATGACGTTATACGTGAGAGGGAAATGCTATAGTACGTTACACGTCATAACGTAATACCATATAACGTTATACGTTATAACTTAATACTATATGACGCTATACGCTATAACGTATTACCATATGACGTCATACGTTATAAGTAAATGCTATAGTACGTTACACGTTATAACGTAATACCCTATGGCGTTATACGTTATAAGCTAATACCATATGACGTTATACGTTATAACGGAATACTATACATCGTTATACGTTTTAACGTAATACGATATGACGTTATACGTTATAGGGAAATGCTATAGTACGTTACACGTTATACGTTATAACGTAATACCATATGACGCTATACGTTATAGGGAAATGCTATAGTACGTTTCACGTTATAACGTAATACTATATAACGTTATACGTTATAACGTAATACCATATGACGTTATACGTTATAACGGAATACGATATATCGTTATACGTTATAACGGAATACGATATATCGTTATACGTTATAACGAAATACCATATGACGCTATACGGTATAACGTAATACCATATGACGTTATACGTTATCACGTAATACCATATAACGTTATACGTTATAATACCATATGACGTTATACGTTATAACATAATACCATATGACGTTATACGTTATAGGGAAATGCTATAGTACGTTACACGTTATAACGTAATACTATATAACATTATTCGTTATAACGCAATAACATATAACGTCATACGTCATAACGTAATACTATATAACGTAATACGTTATAACGAAATACCATATAACGTTACACGTTATAACGGAATACCATTTGACGTTATACGTTATAACGTAATACCATATAACGTTATACGTTATAACTTAATACGATATGACGCTATACGTTATAACGTATTACCATATGACGTCATACGTTATAGGGAAATACTATAGTACGTTACACGTTATAACGTAATACTATATATCGTTATACGTCACATGGTAGTAGTAAATAACGTTATACCTTATAACGTAATACCATATGACGTTATAGATTATAACGTAATATCATATAACGTTATACGTTATAACGTAATACCATATAACGATACACGTTATAACGTAATACTATATAACGTTATACGTTATAACGTAATACCATATGACGTTATACGTTATAACGTAATACCATATGACGTTATACGTTATAAGTAAATGCTATAGTACGTTTCACGTTATAACGTAATTCTATATAAAGTTATACGTTATAACGTAATACCATATGACGTTATACGTTATTGGGAAATGCTATAGTACGTTACACGTTATAAAGTAATACTGTATAACGTTATACATTATCACGTAATACCATATGACGTTATACGTGATAACGAAATACCTTATAACGTTACACGTTATAACGTAATGCTATACAAAGTTATACGTTATAACGTAATATCATATGACGTTATGCGCAATAACGTAATACCATATAACGTTACACGTTATAACGTAATACCATATGACGTTATACGTTATAACGTAATACCATATAACGTTATACGTTATAACTTAATTCTATATGACGCTATACGTTATAACGTATTACCATTTGACGTTATACGTTATAGGGAAATGCTATAGTACGTTACACGTTATAACGTAATACTATATAACGTTATTCGTTATAACGTAATAACATATAACGTCATACGTCATAACGTAATACTATATAACGTAATACGTTATAACGAAATACCATATAACGTTACACGTTATAACGTAATACCATATGACGTTATACGTTATAACGTAATACCATATAACGTTATACGTTATAACTTAATACTATATGACGCTATACGTTATAACGTACTACCATATGACGTTATACGTTATAGGGAAATGCTATAGTACGTTACACGTTATAACGTAATACTATATATCGTTATACGTCACATGGTAGTAGTAAATAACGTTATACCTTATAACGTAATACCATATGACGTTATAGATTATAACGTAATATCATACAACGTTATACGTTATAACGTAATACCATATAACGTTACACGTTATAACGTAATACTATATAACGTTATACGTTATAACGTAATACCATATGACGTTATACGTTTTAACGTAATACCATATGACGCTATACGTTATAGGGAAATGCTATAGTACGTTACACGTTATAACGTAATACCATATGACGTTATACGTTATAAGGTAATACCATATGACGTTATACGTTATTGGGAAATGCTATAGTACGTTACACGTTATACGTTATAACGTAATACCATATGTCGCTATACGTTATAGGGAAATGCTATAGTACGTTTCACGTGATAACGTAATACTATATAAAGTTATACGTTATAACGTAATACCATATGACGTTATACGTTATTGGGAAATGCTATAGTACGTTTCACGTTATAACGTAATACTATATAGCGTTATACGTTATAACGTAACACGATATGACGTTATACGTTATAGGGTAATGCTATAGTACGTTACACGGTATACGGTATAACGTAATACCATATGACGCTATACGTTATAGGGAAATGCTATAGTACGTTTCACGTTATAACGTAATACTATATAACGTTATACGTTATAACGTAATACCATATGATGTTATACGTTATAACGGAATACGATAGATCGTTATACGTTATAACGTAATACCATATGACGTTATACGTTATAACGTAACACCATATGACGTTATACGTTATAACGTAATACCATATAACGTTATACTATATAACGTAATACCATATGACGTTATACGTTATAAGCAAATGCTATAGTGCGTTACACGTTATAACGTAATACTATATAACGTTACACGTTATAACGAAATACCATATAACGTTACACGTTATAACGTAATACAATATGACGTTATACGTTATAACGTAATACCATATAACGTTATACTGTATAACGTAATACTATATAACGTAATACGTTATAACGTAATACCATTTAACGTTACTCGTTCTAACGTAATACCATATGATGTTCTACGTTATAACGTAATACCAAATGACGTTATACGTGAGAGGGAAATGCTATAGTACGTTACACGTCATAACGTAATACCATATAACGTTATACGTTATAACTTAATACTATATGACGCTATACGCTATAACGTATTACCATATGACGTCATACGTTATAAGTAAATGCTATAGTACGTTACACGTTATAACGTAATACCCTATGGCGTTATACGTTATAAGCTAATACCATATGACGTTATACGTTATAACGGAATACTATACATCGTTATACGTTTTAACGTAATACGATATGACGTTATACGTTATAGGGAAATGCTATAGTACGTTACACGTTATACGTTATAACGTAATACCATATGACGCTATACGTTATAGGGAAATGCTATAGTACGTTTCACGTTATAACGTAATACTATATAACGTTATACGTTATAACGTAATACCATATGACGTTATACGTTATAACGGAATACGATATATCGTTATACGTTATAACGGAATACGATATATCGTTATACGTTATAACGAAATACCATATGACGCTATACGGTATAACGTAATACCATATGACGTTATACGTTATAACGTAATACCATATAACGTTATACGTTATAACTTAATTCTATATGACGCTATATGTTATAACGTATTACCATATGACGTTATACGTTATAGGGAAATGCTATAGTACGTTACACGTTATAACGTAATACTATATAACATTATTCGTTATAACGCAATAACATATAACGTCATACGTCATAACGTAATACTATATAACGTAATACGTTATAACGAAATACCATATAACGTTACTCGTTATAACGGAATACCATATGACGTTATACGTTATAACGTAATACCATATAACGTTATACGTTATAACTTAATACGATATGACGCTATACGTTATAACGTATTACCATATGACGTCATACGTTATAGGGAAATACTATAGTACGTTACACGTTATAACGTAATACTATATATCGTTATACGTCACATGGTAGTAGTAAATAACGTTATACCTTATAACGTAATACCATATGACGTTATAGATTATAACGTAATATCATATAACGTTATACGTTATAACGTAATACCATATAACGATACACGTTATAACGTAATACTATATAACGTTATACGTTATAACGTAATACCATATGACGTTATACGTTATAACGTAATACCATATGACGTTATACGTTATAAGTAAATGCTATAGTACGTTTCACGTTATAACGTAATTCTATATAAAGTTATACGTTATAACGTAATACCATATGACGTTATACGTTATTGGGAAATGCTATAGTACGTTACACGTTATAAAGTAATACTGTATAACGTTATACATTATCACGTAATACCATATGACGTTATACGTGATAACGAAATACCTTATAACGTTACACGTTATAACGTAATGCTATACAAAGTTATACGTTATAACGTAATATCATATGACGTTATGCGCAATAACGTAATACCATATAACGTTACACGTTATAACGTAATACCATATGACGTTATACGTTATAACGTAATACCATATAACGTTATACGTTATAAATTAATTCTATATGACGCTATACGTTATAACGTATTACCATTCGACGTTATACGTTATAGGGAAATGCTATAGTACGTTACACGTTATAACGTAATACTATATAACGTTATTCGTTATAACGTAATAACATATAACGTCATACGTCATAACGTAATACTATATAACGTAATACGTTATAACGAAATACCATATAACGTTACACGTTATAACGTAATACCATATGACGTTATACGTTATAACGTAATACCATATAACGTTATACGTTATAACTTAATTCTATATGACGCTATACGTTATAACGTATTACCATTCGACGTTATACGTTATAGGGAAATGCTATAGTACGTTACACGTTATAACGTAATACTATATAACGTTATTCGTTATAACGTAATAACATATAACGTCATACGTCATAACGTAATACTATATAACGTAATACGTTATAACGAAATACCATATAACGTTACACGTTATAACGTAATACCATATGACGTTATACGTTATAACGTAATACCATATAACGTTATACGTTATAACTTAATACTATATGACGCTATACGTTATAACGTACTACCATATGACGTTATACGTTATAGGGAAATGCTATAGTACGTTACACGTTATAACGTAATACTATATATCGTTATACGTCACATGGTAGTAGTAAATAACGTTATACCTTATAACGTAACACCATATGACGTTATAGATTATAACGTAATATCATATAACGTTATACGTTATAACGTAATACCATATAACGTTACACGTTATAACGTAATACTATATAACGTTATACGTTATAACGTAATACCATATGACGTTATACGTTTTAACGTAATACCATATGACGCTATACGTTATAGGGAAATGCTATAGTACGTTACACGTTATAACGTAATACCATATGACGTTATACGTTATAAGGTAATACCATATGACGTTATACGTTATTGGGAAATGCTATAGTACGTTACACGTTATACGTTATAACGTAATACCATATGTCGCTATACGTTATAGGGAAATGCTATAGTACGTTTCACGTGATAACGTAATACTATATAAAGTTATACGTTATAACGTAATACCATATGACGTTATACGTTATTGGGAAATGCTATAGTACGTTTCACGTTATAACGTAATACTATATAGCGTTATACGTTATAACGTAACACGATATGACGTTATACGTTATAGGGAAATGCTATAGTACGTTACACGGTATACGGTATAACGTAATACCATATGACGCTATACGTTATAGGGAAATGCTATAGTACGTTTCACGTTATAACGTAATACTATATAACGTTATACGTTATAACGTAATACCATATGATGTTATACGTTATAACGGAATACGATAGATCGTTATACGTTATAACGTAATACCATATGACGTTATACGTTATAACGTAACACCATATGACGTTATACGTTATAACGTAATACCATATAACGTTATACTATATAACGTAATACTATATAACGTAATACGTTATAACGTAATACCATTTAACGTTACTCGTTCTAACGTAATACCATATGATGTTCTACGTTATAAGGTAATAACAAATGACGTTATACGTGAGAGGGAAATGCTATAGTACGTTACACGTTATACGTTATAACGTAATACCATATGACGCTATACGTTATAGGGAAATGCTATAGTACGTTTCACGTTATAACGTAATACTATATAACGTTATACGTTATAACGTAATACCATATGACGTTATACGTTATAACGGAATACGATATATCGTTATACGTTATAACGGAATACGATATATCGTTATACGTTATAACGAAATACCATATGACGCTATACGTTATAACGTAATACCATATGACGTTATAGATTATAACGTAATATCATATAACGTTATACGTTATAACGTAATACCATATAACGTTACACGTTATAACGTAATACTATATAACGTCCTACGTTATAACGTAATACCATATGACGTTATACGTTATAACGTAATACCATATGACGTTATACGTTATAAGTAAATGCTATAGTACGTTACACGTTATAACGTAATACCATATGACGCTATACGTTATAGGGAAATGCTATAGTACGTTTCACGTTCTAACGTAATACTATATAAAGTTATACGTTATAACGTAATACCATATGACGTTATACGTTATTGGGAAATGCTATAGTACGTTACACTTTATAAAGTAATACTGTAACACGTTATACATTATCACGTAATACCATATGTCGTTATACGTGATAACGAAATACCATATAACGTTACACGTTATAACGTAATACCATATAACGTTACACGTTATAACGTAATGCTATACAAAGTTATACGTTATAACGTAATATCATATGACGTTATGCGCAATAACGTAATACCATATAACGTTACACGTTATAACGTAATACTATATAACGTTATACGTTATAACGTAATACGATATGACGTTATACGTTATAGGGAAATCCTATAGTACGTTACACGTTATACGTTATAACGTAATACCATATGACGCTATACGTTATAGGGAAATGCTATAGTACGTTTCACGTTATAACGTAATACTATATAACGTTATACGTTATAACGTAATACCATATGACGTTATACGTTATAACGGAATACGATATATCGTTATACGTTATAACGGAATACGATATATCGTTATACGTTATAACGAAATACCATATGACGCTATACGTTATAACGTAATACCATATGACGTTATACGTTATAACGTAATACCATATAACGTTATACGTTATAACGTAATACGATATGACGTTATACGTTATAGGGAAATGCTATAGTACGTTACACGTTATACGTTATAACGTAATACCATATGACGCTATACGTTATAGGGAAATGCTATAGTACGTTACACGTTATAACGTAATACTATATAACGTTATTCGTTATAACGTAATAACATATAACGTCATACGTCATAACGTAATACTATATAACGTAATACGTTATAACGAAATACCATATAACGCTACACGTTATAACGTAATACCATATGACGTTATACGTTATAACGTAATACCATATAACGTTATACGTTATAACTTAATACTATATGACGCTATACGTTATAACGTATTACCATATGACGTTATACGTTATAGGGAAATGCTATAGTGCGTTACACGTTATAACGTAATACTATATATCGTTATACGTCACATGGTAGTAGTAAATAACGTTATACCTTATAACGTAATACCATATGACGTTATAGATTATAACGTAATATCATATAACGTTATACGTTATAACGTAATACCATATAACGTTACACGTTATAACGTAATACTATATAACGTTATACGTTATAACGTATTACCATATGACGTTATACGTTATAACGTAACACCATATGACGTTATACGTTATAAGTAAATGCTATAGTACGTTACACGTTATAACGTAATACCATATGACGTTATACGTTATAATGTAATACCATATGACGTTATACGTTATAACGGAATACTATACATCGTTATACGTTTTAACGTAATACCATATGACGCTATACGTTATAGGGAAATGCTATAGTACGTTTCACGTTATAACGTAATACTATATAAAGTTATACGTTATAACGTCATACCATATGACGTTATACGTTATTGGGAAATGCTATAGTACCTTACACGTTATAAAGTAATACTGCATAACGTTATACATTATCACGTAATACCATATGACGTTATACGTGATAACGAAATACCATATAACGTTACACGTTATAACGTAATACCATATAACGTTACACGTTATAACGTAATGCTATATAAAGTTATACGTTATAACGTAATATCATATGACGTTATACGCAATAACGTAATACCATATAACGTTACACGTTATAACGTAATACTATATAACGTTATACGTTATAACGTAATACGATATGACGTTATACGTTATAGGGAAATGCTATAGTACGTTACACGGTATACGTTATAACGTAATACCATATGACGCTATACGTTATAGGGAAATGCTATAGTACGTTTCACGATATAACGTAATATTATATAACGTTATACGTTATAACGTAATACCATATGATGTTATACGTTATAACGGAATACGATAGATCGTTATACGTTATAACGTAATACCATATGACATTATACGTTATAACGTAATACCATATGACGTTATACGTTATAAGCAAATGCTATAGTGCGTTACACGTTATAACGTAATACTATATAACGTTACACGTTATAACGAAATACCATAAAACTTTACACGTTATAACATAATACAATATGACGTTATACGTTATAACGTAATACCATATAACGTTATACGATATAACATAATACTATATAACGTAATACGTTATAACGTAATACTATATAACGTTATACGTTATAACGTAATACGATATGACGTTATACGTTATAGGGAAATGCTATAGTACGTTACACGTTATACATTATAACGTAATACCATATGACGCTATACGTTATATGGAAATGCTATGGTACGTTTCACGTTATAACGTAATACGATATAACGTTATACGTTATAACGTAATACGATATAACGTTATACGTTATAACGTAATACGATATAACGTTATACGTTATAACGTAATACTATATAACGTTATACGTTATAACGTAATACCATATGACGTTATACGTTATAACGTAATACCATATGACGTAATACGTTATAAGTAAATGCTATAGTACGTTACACGTTATAACGTAATACCCTATGACGTTATACGTTATAAGGTAATACCATATGACGTTATACGTTATAACGGAATACTATACATCGTTATACGTGTTAACGTAATACCATATGACGCTATACGTTATAGGGAAATGCTATAGTACGTTTCACGTTATAACGTAATACTATATAAAGTTATACGTTATAACGTAATACCATATGACGTTATACGTTATTGGGAAATGCGATAGTACGTTACACGTTATAAAGTAATACTGTATAACGTTATACATTATCACGTAATACCATATGACGTTATACGTGATAACGAAATACCATATAACGTTACACGTTATAACGTAATACCATATAACGTTACACGTTATAACGTAATGCTATATAAAGTTATACGTTATAACGTAATATCACATGACGTTATACGCAATACCGTAATACCATATAACGTTACACGTTATAACGTAATACTATATAGCGTTATACGTTATAACGTAATACGATATGACGTTATACGTTATAGGGAAATGCTATAGTACGTTACACGTTATACGTTATAACGTAATACCATATGACGCTATACGTTATAGGGAAATGCTATAGTACGTTTCACGTTATAACGTAATACTCTATAACGTTATACGTTATAACGTAATACCATATGATGTTATACGTTACAACGTAATACTATATAACGTTACACGTAACATGGTAATAGTACATAACGTTATACGTTATAAGGTAATGCTACATAACGTTATACGTTATAACCTAATACTATATAACGATATTCATTATAACTTAATTCTGTATAACGTAATACTATATAACGTTATACGTTATAACGTAATACCATATGACGTTATACGTTATAACGTAATACCATATGACGCTATTCGTTATAAGGAAATGCTACAGTACGTTACACGTTATAACGTAATACCATATGACGTTATACGTTATAACGTAATACCATATGACGCCGTACGTTATAAGGAAATGCTATAGTACGTTACACATGATTACGTAATACTGTATAACGTTATACGATATAACATAATACCATATGACGTTATACCTTATAACGTAATACCATATGACGTTATACGTTATGGGGAAATGCTATAGTACGTTACACGTTATAACGTAATACTATATAACGTTATACGTTATAACGTAATACGATATGACGTTATACGTTATAGGGAAATGCTATAGTACGTTACACGTTATACGTTATAACGTAATACCATATGACGTTATACGTTATAACGTAATACCATATGACGTTAAACGTTATAAGTAAATGCTATAGTACGTTACACGTTATAACGTAATACTATATAACGTTATTCGTTATAGCGTAATAACATATAACGTTATATGTCATAACGTAATACTATATAACGTAATACGTTATAACGAAATACCATATAACGTTACACGTTATAATGTAATACCATATGACGTTATACGTTATAACGTAATACCATATGACGTTATACGTTATAAGCAAATGCTATAGTGCGTTACACGTTATAACGTAATACTATATAACGTTACACGTTATAACGAAATACCATATAACGTTTCACGTTATAACGTAATACAATATGACTTTATACGTTATAACGTAATACCATATGAGGTTATACGTTATAGGGAAATGCTATAGTACGTTTCACGTTATAACGTAATACTATATAAAGTTATACGTTATAACGTAATACCATATGACGTTATACGTTATTGGGAAATGCTATAGTACGTTACACGTTATAAAGTAATACTGTATAACGTTATACATTATCACGTAATACCATATGACGTTATACGTGATAACGAAATACCATATAACGTTACACGTCATAACGTAATACCATATAACGTTACACGTTATAACGTAATGCTATATAAAGTTATACGTTATAACGTAGTATCATATGACGTTATACGCAATAACGTAATACCATATAACGTTACACGTCATAACGTAATACCATATAACGTTATACGTTATAACGTAATACGATATGACGTTATACGTTATAGGGAAATGCTATAGTACGTTACACGTTATACGTTATAACGTAATACCATATGACGCTATACGTTATAGGGAAATGCTATAGTACGTTTCACGTTATAACCTAATACTATATAACTTTATAGTACTATATAACGTTATACGTTATAACGTAATACCAGATGACGTTATACGTTATAACGTAATACTATATAACGTTATACGTAACATGGTAATAGTAAATAACATTATACGCTATAACGTAATACTATATAACGTTATACGTCACATGGTAATAGTACATAACGTTATACGTTATAAGGTAATGCAACATAACGTTATAGTTATAACCTAATACTATATAACTTTATACGTTATAACGTAATAACATATGACGTTATACGTTATAACGTAATACCTTATGACGTTATACTTTATAAGGAAATGCTATAGTTCGTTACACGTTATAACGTAATACTGTATAACGTAATACCATATGACGTTATACGTTATAACGTAATACCATATGACGTTATACGTTACAACGCAATACTATACAACTTTATACGTCACATGGTAATAGTAAATAACGTTATACGTTATATCGTAGTACGATATAACGTTACACGTTATAACGTAATACCATATGACGTTATAGGTTACAACGTAATACTATATAACGTTACAAGTAACATGGTAATAGTAAAGAACTTTATACGTTATAACCTAATGCTACATAACGTACACGTTATAACGTAATACCATATGACGTTATACGCTATAACGTTATACTATATAACATTATACGTCACATGGTAATAGTACATAACGTTATACGTTATAAGGTAATGCAACATAACGTTATAGCTATAACCTAATACTATATAACTTTATACGTCACACGGAAAAAGTAAATAACGCTATACGTTATAAGGTAATGCTACATAACGTTATACGTTATATCGTAGTACCATATAACGTTACACGTTATAACGTAATACCATATGACGTTATAGGTTACAACGTAATACTATATAACGTTACACGTAACATGGTAATAGTAAATAACGTTATACGTTATAAGGTAATGCTACATAACGTTATACGTTATAACCTAATACTATATAACTTTATACGTTATAACGTAGTACTATATAACGTTATACGTTATAACGTAATACCATATGACGTTATACGTTATAACGTAATACTATATAACGTTATACGTAACATGGTAATAGTAAATAACATTATACGCTATAACGTAATACTATATAACGTTATACGTCACATGGTAATAGGACATAACGTTATACGTTATAAGGTAATGCAACATAAAGTTATAGTTATAACCTAATACTATATAACTTTATACGTTATAACGTAATAACATATGACGTTATACGTTATAACGTAGTACCTTATGACGTTATACTTTATAAGGAAATGCAATAGTTCGTTACACGTTATAACGTAATACTGTATAACGTAGTACCATATGACGTTATACGTTATAACGTAATACCATATGACGTTATACGTTACAACGCAATACTATACAACTTTATACGTCACATGGTAATAGTAAATAACGTTATACGTTATATCGTAGTACGATATAACGTTACACGTTATAACGTAATACCATATGACGTTATAGGTTACAACGTAATACTATATAACGTTACAAGTAACATGGTAATAGTAAAGAACTTTATACGTTATAACGTAATGCTACATAACGTTACACGTTATAACGTAATACCATATGACGTTATACGCTATAACGTAATACTATATAACATTATACGTCACATGGTAATAGTACATAACGTTATACGTTATAAGGTAATGCAACATAACGTTATAGTTATAACCTAATACTATATAACTTTATACGTCACATGGTAATAGTAAATAACCTTATACGTTATAAGGTAATGCTACATAACGTTATACGTTATATCGTAGTACCATATAACGTTACACGTTATAACGTAATACCATATGACGTTATAGGTTACAACGTAATACCATATAACGTTACACGTAACATGGTAATAGTAAATAACGTTATACGTTATAAGGTAATGCTACATAACGTTATACGATATAACCTAATACTATATAACGATATTCGTTATAACTTAATTCTGTATAACGTAATACGATATAACGTTATACGTTATAACGTAATACCATATGACGTTATACGTTATAACGTAATACCATATGACGTTATACGTTATAGGGAAATGCTATAGTACGTTACACGTTATAACGTAATACTATATAACGTTATACGTTATAACGTAATACCATATGACGTTATACGTTACACCGTAATACTATATAACGTTATACGTATCATGGTAACAGTAAATAACGTTATACGTTATAACGTAATACCATATAACGTTATACGTTATAACGTAATACCATTTGACGTTATACGTTATATCGTATATCATAAGGAAATGCTATAGTACGTTAGACGTTATAACGTAATACTATATAACGTTATACGTCACATGGTAACAGTACATAACGTTATACGTTATAAGGTAATGCTACATAACGTTATACGTTATAACCTAATACTATATAACTTTATACGTTATAACGTAATACTATATAACGTTATACGTTATAACGTAATACCATATGACGTTATACGTTATAATGTAATAGCATATGACGCTATACGTTATAAGGAATTGCTATAGTACGTTACACATGATTACGTAATAATGTAAAACTTTAGACGTTATCACGTAATACCATATGACGTTATACCTTATAACGTAATACCATATGACGTTATACGTTATCGGGAAATGCTATAGTACGTTACACTTGATGACGTAATACTGTATAACGTTATACGTTATAACGTAATACCATATGACGTTATACCTTATTACGTAATACCATATGACGTTATATGTTATAAGGAAATGCTACGGTACGTTACACGTTATAATGTAATACCGTATGACGTTATACGTTATAACGTAATACCATATGACGTTATACGTGATAACGAAATACCATATAACGTTACACGTTATAACGTAATACCATATAACGCTACACGTTATAACGTAATACCATATGACGTTATACGTTATTGGGAAATGCTATAGTACGTTACACGTTATAAAGTAATACTGTATAACGTTATACATTATCACGTAATACCATATGACGTTATACGAGATAAAGAAATACCATATAACGTTACACGTTATAACGTAATACCATATAACGTTACACGTTATAACGTAATGCTATATAACGTTATACGTTATAACGTAATACGATATGACGTTATACGTTATAGGGAAATGCTATAGTACGTTACAGGTTATACGTTATAACGTAATACCATATGACGCTATACGTTATAGGGAAATGCTATAGTACGTTTCACGTTATAACGTAATACTGTATAACGTTATACGTTATAACGTAATACCATATGATGTTATACGTTATAACGGAATACGATATATCGTTATACGTTATAACGTAATACCATATGACGCTATACGTTATAACGTAATACCATATGACGTTATACGTTATAACGTAATACCATATGACGTTAAACGTTATAAGTAAATGCTATAGCACGTTACACGTTATAACGTAATACTATATAAAGTTATTAGCTATAGCGTCATAACATATAACGTTATACGTCATAACGTAATACTATATAACGTAATACGTTATAACGAAATACCATATAACGTTACACGTTATAACGTAATACCATATGACGTTATACGTTATAACGTAATACCATATGACGTTATACGTTATAAGCAAATGCTATAGTGCGTTACACGTTATAACGTAATACTATATAACGTTATTCGTTATAACGTAATAACATATAACGTTATACGTCATATCGTAATACTATATAACGTAATACGTTATAACGAAGTACCATATAACGATACACGTTATAACGTAATACCATATGACGTTATACGTTATAACGTAGTACTATATAACGTTATACGTTATAACGTAATACCATATGACGTTATACGTTATAACGTAATACTATATAACGTTATACGTTATAACGTAATACCATATGACGTTATACGTTATAACGTAATACTATATAACTTTATACGTCACATGGTAATAGTAAATAACGTTATACGTTATAAGGTAATGCTACATAACGTTGTACGTTATAACGTAATACCATTTAACGTTACTCGTTATAACGTAATACTATATAACGTTATACGTTATAACATAATACCATATGACGTTATACGTTATAACGTAATACCATATGACGTTATACGTTATTGGGAAATGCTATAGTACGTTACACGTTATAAAGTAATACTGTATAACGTTATACATTATAACGTAATACCATATGACGTTATACGTGATAACGAAATAACATATAACGTTACACGTTATAAAGTAATACTATATAACGTTATACGTCACATGGGAGTAGTAAATAACGTTATACGTTATAAGGGAATGCTACATAACGTTGTACGTTATAACGTAATACCATTTAACGTTACATGTTATAACGTAATACTATAAAAGGTTATACGTTATAACGTAATACCATATGACGTTATACGTTATTACGTAATACCATATGATGTTATACGTTATAAGCAAATGCTATGGTACGTCACACGTTATAACGTAATACTATATAACGTTATACGTTATAACGTAATACCATATGACGTTATACGTTATAATGTAATACCATATAACGTCACACGTTATAACGTAATACCATATGACGTTATAAGTTATAACGTAATACCATATGACGTTATACGTTATCAGCAAATGCTATTGTACGTTACACGTTACGACGTAATACTATATATCGTTATACGTTATAGCGTAATACCATATGACGTTATACGTTATAACGTAATACTATATAACGTTGTACGTCACATGGTAGTAGTAAATAACGTTATACGTTATAAGGTAATGCTACATAACGTTGTACGTTATAACGTAATACCATTTAACGTTACTCGTTATAACGTAATACTATATAACGTTATACGTTATAACATAATACCATATGACGTTATACGTTATAACGTAATACCATATGACGTTATACGTTATAACGTAATGCCATATAACGTTATACGTTATAACGTAATAACATATAACGTTATACGTTATAGGGAAATGCTATAGTACGTTACACGTTATACGTTATAACGTAATACCATCTGACGTTATACGTTATAACGAAATACCATATAACGTTATACGTTATAACGTAATACTATATAGCGTTATACGTTATAACGTAATACCATATGACGTTATACGTTATAACGTAATACCATATGACTTTATACGTTATTGGGAAATGCTATAGTACGTTACACGTTATAAAGTAATACTGTATAACGTTATACGTCACATGGTAGTAGTAAATAACGTTATACGTTATAAGGTAATGCTACATAACGTTGAACGTTATAACGTAATACCATATAGCGTTACACGTTATAACGTAATACTATATATCGTTATACGCTATAACGTAATACCATATGACGTTATACGTTATAACGGAATAATATATATCGTTATACGTTATAGCGTAATACCATATGACGCTATACGTTATACTGAAATGCTATAGTACGTTTCACGTTATAAAGTAAGACTGTATAACGTTATACATTATAACGTAATACCATATAACGTTATACGTTATAACGTAATACCATATGACGTTATGCGTTATAACGGAATACTATATAACGTTATACGTTATAACGTAATACCATATGACGTTATACGTTATAACGTAATACTATATAACATTATACGTCACATGGTAGTAGTAAATAACGTTATACGTTATAACGTAATACCATATGACGTTATAGATTATAACGTAATATCATATAACGTTATACGTCATAACGTAATACCATATAACGCTATACGTTATACTGAAATGCTATAGTACGTTTCACGTTATAAAGTAAGACTGTATAACGTAATACGTTATAACGAAGTACCGTATAACGTTATACGTTATAACGTAATACCATATGACGTTATACGTTATAACGTAATACCATATGACGTTATACGTTATTGGGAAATGCTATAGTACGTTACACGTTATAAAGTAATATTGTATAACGTTATACATTATAACGTAATACCATATGACGTTATACGTGATAACGAAATACCATATAACGTTATACGCCATATCGTGATACTATATAACGTAATACGTTATAACGAAATACGGTATAATGTTATACGTTATAACGTCATACCATATGACGTTATACGTTATAACGTAATACCACATGACGTTATACGTTATTGGGAAATGCTATAGTACGTTACACGTTATAAAGTAATACTGTATAGCGTTATACATTATAACGTAATACCATATGACGTTATACGTGATAACGAAATACCATATAACGTTACACGTTATAAAGTAATACCATATGACGTTATACGTTATAACGTAATACCATATGACGTTATACGTTATTACGTAATACCATATGATGTTATACGTTATAAGCAAATGCTATAGTACGTCACACGTTATAACGTAATACTATATAACGTTATACGTTATAACGTAATACCAGATGACGTTATACGTTATAACGTAATACCATATAACGTTACACGTTATAACGTAATACCATATGACGTTATAAGTTATAACGTAATACCATATGACGTTATACGTTATCAGCAAATGCTATAGTACGTTACACGTTATAACGTAATACTATATAACGTTATTCTTTATAACGTAATACAATATGACGTTATACGTTATAACGTAATACCATATAACGTTAAACGCAATAACGTAATACTATATAACGTAATACGTTATAACGTAATACCATATAAAGTTACTCGTTATAACGTAATACCATACGACGTTATACGTCATAACGTAATACCATATGACGTTACAAGTGAGTGGGAAAAGCTATAGTACGTTACACGTCATAACGTAATACTGTATAACGTTATACGTTATAACGTTAAACCATATGACGTTATACGTTACAACGTAATACCATATGACGTTATACGTTGTAAGGAAATGCTAAAGTACGTTACACGTTATAACGTTGTACCATATAACGTTACACGTTATAACGTAATACTATATAACGTTATACGTCACTAGGTAGTAGTAAATAACGTTATACGTTATAACGTAATGCTACATAACGTTATAAGTTATATCGTAATACCATATGACGTTATACGTTATAACGTAATACCATATGACGTTAGACGTTATAACGTAATACCATACGACGTTATATGTTATAAGGAAATGCTAAAGTACGTTACACGTTATAACGTTGTACCATATAACGTTACACGTTATAACGTAATACTATATAACGTTATACGTCACTAGGTAGTAGTAAATAACGTTATACGTTATAAGGTAATGCTACATAACGCTGTACGTTTTAACGTAATACCATTTAACGTTACACGTTATAACGTAATACTATATAACGTTATACGTTATAACGTAATACCATATGACGTTGTACGTTATAACGTAATACCATATGACGTTATACGTTATAGGCAAATGCTATTGTACGCTACACGTTACAACGTAATACTATATAACGTTATACGTTATAACGTAATAACATATGAAGTTATACGTTATAACGTAATACCATATGACGTTATACGTTATAAACAAATGCTATTGTACGTTACACGTTACTACGTAATACTATATATCGTTATACGTTATAGCGTAATACCATATGACGTTATACGTTATAACGTAATACTATATAACGTTGTACGTCACATGGTAGTAGTAAATAACGTTATACGTCATAACGTAATAACATATGAAGTTATACGTTATAACGTAATACCATATGACGTTATACGTTATAAACAAATGCTATTGTACGTTACTCGTTACTACGTAATACTATATATCGTTATACGTTATAGCGTAATACCATATGACGTTATACGTTATACGGTAATGCTACATAACGTTGTACGTTTTAACGTAATACCATTTAACGTTACACGTTATAACGTAATACTATATAACGTTATACGTTATAACGTAATACTATATAACGTTATACGTTATAACATAATACCATATGACGTTATACGTTATAACGTAATACCATATGACGTTATACGTTATAACGTAATGCCATATAACGTTATACGTTATAACGTAATAACATATAACGTTATACGTTATAGGGAAATGCTATAGTACGTTACACGTTATACATTATAACGTAATACCATCTGACGTTATACGTTATATCGTATTACCATATAACGTTATACGTTATAACGTAATACTATATAGCGTTATACGTTATAACGTAATACCATATGTCGTTATACGTTATAACGTAATACCATATGACTTTATACGTTATTGGGAAATGCTATAGTACGTTACACGTTATAAAGTAATACTGTATAACGTTATACGTCACATGGTAGTAGTACATAACGTTATACGTTATAACGTAATACCATATGACGTTATGCGTTATAACGGAATACTATATAACATTATACGTTATAACGTAATACCATATGACGTTATACGTTATAACGTAATACTATATAACGTTATACGTCACATGGTAGTAGTACATAACGTTATACGTTATAACGTAATACCATATGACGTTATAGATTATAACTTAATATCATATAACGTTATACGTCATAACGTAACACCATATAACGCTATACGTTATACTGAAATGCTATAGTACGTTTCACGTTATAAAGTAAGACCGTATAACGTAATACGTTATAACGAAATACCGTATAACGTTATACGTTATAACGTAATACCATATGGCGTTATACGTTATAAGGTAATACCATATGACGTTATACGTTATTGGGAAATACTATAGTACGTTACACGTTATAAAGTAATATTGTATAACGTTATACATTATAACGTAATACCATATAACGTTATACGTGATAACGAAATACCATATAACGTTACACGTTATAACGTAATACCATATGACGTTATACGTTATAACGTAATACCATATGACGATATACGTTATTAGGAAATGCTATAGTACGTTACACGTTATAAAGTAATACTATATAACGTTATACGTCACATGGTAGTAGTAAATAACGTTATACGTTATAAGGTGATGCTACATAACGTTGTACGTTATAACGTAATACCATTTAACGTTACATGTTATAACGTAATACTATATAAGGTTATACGATATAACGTAATACCATATGACGTTATACGTTATTACGTGATACCATATGACGTTATACGTTATAAGCAAATGCTATAGTACGTTTCACGTTATAACGTAATACTATATAACGTTATTCGTTATAACGTAATACAATATGACGTTATACGTCATAACGTTATACCATATGACGTTATACGTTATAACGTAATACCATATGACGTTATACGTTACAACGTTATACGATATGACGTTATACATTATAACGTAATACCATATGACGTTTTTCGTTATAACGTAATACCATATGACGTTATACGTTATGACGTAATACCATATAACGTTACACGTTATAACGTAATACTATATAACGTTATACGTTATAACGTAATACCATATGACGTTATACGTTATAACGTAATACCATATAACGTTACACGTTATAACGTAATACTATATAACATTATACGTTATAACGTAATACCATATGACGTTATACGTTATAACGTTATACCATATGACGTTATACGTTATAACGTAATACCATATGACGTTATTCGTTATAACGTAATACCATATGACGTTATACGTTATAGGGAATTGCTATAGTACGTTTCACGTTATAACGTAATACTATATAAAGTTATACGTTATAACGTAATACCATATGACGTTATACGTTATGACGTAATACCATATGACGTTATACGTTATGACGTAATACTATATAACATTATACGTTATAACGTTATACCATATGACGCTACACGTTATAGCGTAATACCATATGACGTTATACGTCATAACGTAATACCATATGACGTTACACGTGAGTGGGAAATGCTATAGTACGTTACACGTCATAACGTAATACTGTATAACGTAATACGTTCTAACGTTAAACCATATGACGTTATACGTTACAACGTAATACCATATAACGTTATACGTTGTAAGGAAATGCTAAAGTACGTTACACGTTATAACGTAATACTATATAACGTTATACGTTACATGGTAATAGTAAATAACGTTATACGTTATAACGTAATGCTACATAACGATATACGTTATATCGTAATACCATATGACGTTATACCTTATAACGTAATACCATGTGACGTTATACGTTATAACGTAATACCATATGACGATATACGTTATTAGGAAATGCTATAGTACGTTACACGTTATAAAGTAATACTATATAACGTTATACGTCACATGGTAGTAGTAAATAACGTTATACGTTATAAGGTAATGCTACATAACGTTGTACGTTATAACGTAATACCATTTAACGTTACATGTTATAACGTAATACTATATAAGGTTATACGATATAACGTAATACCATATGACGTTATACGTTATTACGTAATACCATATGACGTTGTACGTTATAAGCAAATGCTATAGTACGTTTCACGTTATAACGTAATACTATATAACGTTATTCGTTATAACGTAATACAATATGACGTTATACGTTATAACGTTATACCATATGACGTTATACGTTATAACGTAATACCATTTAACGTTATACGTTATAACGTAATACCATATGACGTTATACGTTATAACGTAACACTATATAACGTTATACGTTATAACGTAATACTATATAACGTTATACGTCACATGGCAGTAGTAAATAACGTTATACGTTATAAGGTAATGATACATAACGTTGTACGTTATAACGTAATACCATTTAACGTTACATGTTATAACGTAATACTATATAACGTCATACGTTATAACGTAATACCTTATGATGTTATACGTTATAACGTAATACCTTATTACGGTATACGTTATTACGGAATACTATATATCGTTATACGTTATAACGAAATACCATATGACGCTATACGTTATAGGGAAATGCTATAGTACGTTTCACGTTAAAGAGTAATACTGTATAAGGTTATACATTATAACGTAATACCATATGACGTTATACGTTATAACCTAATACTATATAACGTTATACGTCACATGGTGGTAGTAAATAACGTTATACGTTATAAGGTAATGATACATAACGTTGTACGTTATAAAGTAATACCAATTAACGTTACATGTTATAACGTAATACCATATAACGTTATACGTTATAACGTAATACCATATTACGTTATACGTTATAACGTAATACCGTATGACGTTATACGTTATAAGCAAATGCTATAGTACGTTAAACGTTACAACGTAATACTATATAACGTTATTCGTAATAACGTAATACTATATAACGTTATTCGTTATAACGTAATACTATATAACGTTATTCGTTATAACGTAATATCATTTAACGTTATACGTCATAACGTAATACTGTATAACGTAATACGTTATAACGAAATACCATATAAAGTTATACGTTATAACGTAATACCATATAACGTTACACGTTATCACTTAATACTATATAACGTTTTACGTTATAACGTAATACCATATGACGTTATACGTTATAACGTAATACCATATGACGTTATACGTTATAAGTAATTGCTATAGTACGTTACACGTTATAACGTCATGCTTTATAAAGTTATACTCTATAACGTAATACCATATGATGTTATACGTTATAACGTAATACTATATAACGTTATACGTTATAACGTAATACCTTATAACGTTATACGTTATAACGTTATACCATATAACGTTATACGTTATAACTTAATACTATATGACGCTATACGTTATAAGGTAATACCATATGACGTTATAGATTATAACGTAATAACATATAACGTTATACGTTATAACGTAATACCATATAACGTTACACGTTATAACGTAATACTATATAACGTTATACGCTATAACGTAATACCATATGATGTTATACGTTATAACGTAATACTATATAACGTTATAGGTTATAACGTAATACCTTATAACGTTATACGTTATAGCGTAATACTATACAACGTTATACGTCACATGGTAGTAGTAAATAACGTTATACGTTATAACGTAATACTATATGACGTTATAGAATATAACGTAATATCACATAACGTTAATACTATATGACGTTATAGAATATAACGTAATATCACATAACGTTATACGTTATAACGTAATACCATATAACGTTACACGTTATAACGTAATACTATTTAACGTTATACGTTATAACGTAATACCATATGACGTTATACGTTATAACGTAATACTATATAACGTTACACGTTATAATGTAATACCTTATGAGGTTATACGTTATAACGTAATACTGTATGACGTTATAGAATATAACGTAATATCACATAACGTTAATACTATATGACGTTATAGAATATAACGTAATATCACATAACGTTATACGTTATTACGTAATACCATATAACGTTACACGTTATAACGTAATACTATTTAACGTTATACGTAATAACGTAATACCATTTAACGTTACACGTTATAACGTAATACCATATAACGTTATACTTTATAACGTAATGCCATATAGCGTAATACGTTGTAACGTAATACCATATGATGTTATACGTTATAACGTAATACTATATAACGTTACACGTTATAACGTAATACCTTGTAACGTTATACGTTATAGCGTAATACTATATAAAGTTATACGTCACATGGTAGTAGTAAATAACGTTATACGTTATAACGTAATACTATATGACGTTATAGATTATAACGTAATATCATATAACGTTACTCGTTATAACGTAATACCATATGACGTTATACGTGATAACGTAATACGATATGACGTTATACGTGAGAGGGAAATGCTATAGTACGTTACACGTCATCACGTAATACTGTATAACGTTATACGTTATAACGTTATACCATATGACGTTATACGTTATAACGTAATACTATATAACGTTATACGTTATAACGTAATACCATATGATGTTATACGTTATAACGTAATACTATATAACGTTACACGTTATAACGTAATACTATTTAACGTTATACGTAATAACGTAATACCATTTAACGTTACACGTTATAACGTAATACCATATAACGTTATACTTTATAACGTAATGCCATATAGCGTAATACGTTGTAACGTAATACCATATGATGTTATACGTTATAACGTAATACTATATAACGTTACACGTTATAACGTAATACCTTGTAACGTTATACGTTATAGCGTAATACTATATAAAGTTATACGTCACATGGTAGTAGTAAATAACGTTATACGTTATAACGTAATACTATATGACGTTATAGATTATAACGTAATATCATATAACGTTACTCGTTATAACGTAATACCATATGACGTTATACGTGATAACGTAATACGATATGACGTTATACGTGAGAGGGAAATGCTATAGTACGTTACACGTCATCACGTAATACTGTATAACGTTATACGTTATAACGTTATACCATATGACGTTATACGTTATAACGTAATACTATATAACGTTATACGTTATAACGTAATACCATATGATGTTATACGTTATAACGTAATACTATATAACGTTACACGTTATAACGTAATACCTTATAACGTTATACGTTATAGCGTAATACTATATAAAGTTATACGTCACATGGTAGTAGTAAATAACGTTATACGTTATAACGTAATACTATATAACGTTATACGTTATAACGTAATATCATATAACGTTATACGTTATAACGTAATACCATATAACGTTACACGTTATAACGTAATACTATATAACGTTATACGTTATAACGTAATACCATATGACGTTATACGTTATAACGTAGTACAATATGACGTTGTACGTTATAACGTAATACCATATGACGTTATACGTTATAACGTAATACTATATGACGTTATAGATTATAACGTAATATCATATAACGTTATACGTTATAACGTAATGCCATATAACGTAATACGTTGTAACGTAATACCATATAACGTTACTCGTTATAACGTAATACCATATGACCTAATACGTTATAACGTAATACCATATAACGTTATACGGTATAACGTAATACCATATAACGTTACACGTTATAACGTAATTCTATATAACGTTGTACGTTATAACGTAATACCATATGACGTTACACGTTATAACGTAATGCTATATAAAGTTATACGTTATAACGTAATATCATATGACGTTATACGCAATAACGTAATACCATATAACGTTACACGTTATAACGTAATACTATATAACGTTATACGTTCTAACGTAATACGATATGACGTTATACGTTATAGGGAAATGCTATAGTACGTTACACGTTATACGTTATAACGTAACACCATATGACGCTATACGTTATAGGGAAATGCTATAGTACGTTTCACGTTATAACGTAATACTATATAACGTTATACGTTATAACGTAATACCATATGACGTTATACGTTATAACGGAATACGATATATCGTTATACGTTATAACGGAATACGATATATCGTTATACGTTCTAACGTAATACGATATGACGTTATACGTTATAGGGAAATGCTATAGTACGTTACACGTTATACGTTATAACGTAACACCATATGACGCTATACGTTATAGGGAAATGCTATAGTACGTTTCACGTTATAACGTAATACTATATAACGTTATACGTTATAACGTAATACCATATGACGTTATACGTTATAACGGAATACGATATATCGTTATACGTTATAACGGAATACGATATATCGTTATACGTTATAACGTAATACCATCTGACGCTATACGTTATAAATTAATACCATATGACGTTATACGTTATAACGTAATGCCATATAACGTTACACGTTATAACGTAATACTATATAACGTTATACGTTATAACGTAATAACATATAACGTTATACGTCATAACGTAATACTATATACCGTAATACGTTATAAAGAAATACCATATGCCGTTACACGTTATAACGTAATACCATATGACGTTATACGTTATAACGTAATACCATATGACGTTATACGTTATAACGTAATACTATATAACGTTATTCGTTATAACGTAATACCATATGACGTTATACGTTGTAACGTAATACCATATGACGTTATACGTTATTGGGCAATGCTATAGTACGTTACACGTTATAAAGTAACACTGTATAACGTTATACATTATCACGTAATACCATATGACGTTATACATGATAAGGAAATACCATATAACGTTACACGTTATAACGTAATACCATATAACGTTACACGTTATAACGTCATGCTCTATAAAGTTATACGTTATAACGTAATATCATATGACGTTATACGTTATAACATAATACCATATGACGTTATACGTTATGACGTAATACCATATAACGTTACACGTTCTAACGTAATGCTCTATTAAGTTATACGTTATAACGTAATATCATATGACTTTATACCTTATAACGTAATACGATATGACGTTATACGTTATAGGGAAATGCTATAGTACGTTACACGTTATACGTTATAACGTAATACCATATGACGCTATACGATATAGGGAAATGCTATAGTACGTTTCACGTTATAACGTAATACCAGATAACGTTATACGTTATAACGTAATACCATATGACGTTCTACGTTATAACGGAATACGATATATCGTTATACGTTATAACGGAATACGATATATCGTTATACGTTATAACGGAATACGATATATCGTTATACGTTATAACGGAATACGATATATCGTTATACGTTATAACGTAATACCATATGACGCTATACGTTATAACGTAATACCATATGACGTTATACGTTATAACATAATACCATATGACGTTATACGTTATAAGCAAATGCTATAGTGCGTTACACGTAGTAACGTAATACTATATAACGTAATACGTTATAACGAAGTACCATATAACGTTACACGTTATAACGTAATACCATATGACGTTATACGTTATATCGTAATACCATATGACGTTATACGTTATAACGTAATACTATATATCGTTATACGTCACATGGGAGTAGTATATAACATAATACTTTATAACGAAATACCATATAATGTTACACATTATAACGTAATACCATATGACGTTATACGTTATAACGTAATACTATATAACGTTATTCGTTATAACGTAATACCATATGACGTTATACGTTATAACGTAATACCATATGACGTTATACGTTATAAGTAAATGCTATAGTACGTTACACGTTATAACGTAATACTATATAACGTTATTCGTTATAGCGTAATAACATATAACGTTATACGTCATATCGTAATACTATATAACGTAATACGTTATAACGAAATACCATATAACGTTACACGTTATAACGTAATGCCATATGACGTTATACGTTATAACGTAATACCATATGACGTTATACGTTATAACGTAATACCATATGACGTTATACGTTATTGGGCAATGCTATAGTACGTTACACGTTATAAAGTAACACTGTATAACGTTATACATTATCACGTAATACCATATGACGTTATACATGATAAGGAAATACCATATAACGTTACACGTTATAACGTAATACTATATAACGTTACACGTTATAACGTCATGCTCTATAAAGTTATACGTTATAACGTAATATCATATGACGTTATACGTTATAACATAATACCATATGACGTTATACGTTATGACGTAATACCATATAACGTTACACGTTCTAACGTAATGCTCTATTAAGTTATACGTTATAACGTAATATCATATGACTTTATACCTTATAACGTAATACGATATGACGTTATACGTTATAGGGAAATGCTATAGTACGTTACACGTTATACGTTATAACGTAATACCATATGACGCTATACGATATAGGGAAATGCTATAGTACGTTTCACGTTATAACGTAATACCAGATAACGTTATACGTTATAACGTAATACCATATGACGTTCTACGTTATAACGGAATACGATATATCGTTATACGTTATAACGGAATACGATATATCGTTATACGTTATAACGGAATACGATATATCGTTATACGTTATAACGTAATACCATATGACGCTATACGTTATAACGTAATACCATATGACGTTATACGTTATAACATAATACCATATGACGTTATACGTTATAAGCAAATGCTATAGTGCGTTACACGTAGTAACGTAATACTATATAACGTAATACGTTATAACGAAGTACCATATAACGTTACACGTTATAACGTAATACCATATGACGTTATACGTTATATCGTAATACCATATGACGTTATACGTTATAACGTAATACTATATATCGTTATACGTCACATGGGAGTAGTATATAACATAATACGTTATAACGAAATACCATATAACGTTACACATTATAACGTAATACCATATGACGTTATACGTTATAACGTAATACTATATAACGTTATTCGTTATAACGTAATACCATATGACGTTATACGTTATAACGTAATACCATATGACGTTATACGTTATAAGTAAATGCTATAGTACGTTACACGTTATAACGTAATACTATATAACGTTATTCGTTATAACGTAATAACATATAACGTTATACGTCATATCGTAATACTATATAACGTAATACGTTATAACGAAATACCATATAACGTTACACGTTATAACGTAATGCCATATGACGTTATACGTTATAACGTAATACCATATGACGTTATACGTTATTGGGAAATGCTATAGTACGTTACACGTTATAAAGTAATACTGTATAGCGTTATGCATTATAACGTAATACCATATGACGTTATACGTGATAACGAAATACCATCTAACGTTACACGTTATAACGTAATACCATATAACGTTACACGTTATAACGTAATGCTATACAAAGTTATACGTTATAACGTAATATCATATGACGTTATGCGCAATAACGTAATACCATATAACGTTACACGTTATAACGTAATACTATATAACGTTATACGTTATAACGTAATATCATATGACGTTATGCGCAATAACGTAATACCATATAACGTTACACGTTATAACGTAATACTATATAACGTTATACGTTATAACGTAATACCATATGACGTTATACGTTATAACGGAATACGATATAACGTTATACGTTATAACTTAATACTATATGACGCTATACGTTATAACGTATTACCATATGACGTTATACGTTATAGGGACATGCTATAGTACGTTACACGTTATAACGTAATACTATATATCGTTATACGTCACATGGTAGTAGTAAATAACGTTATACCTTATAACGTAATACCATATGACGTTATAGATTATAACGTAATATCATATAACGTTATACGTTATAACGTAATACCATATAACGTTACACGTTATAACGTAATACTATATAACGTTATACGTTATAACGTAATACCATATGATGTTATACGTTATAACGTAATACCATATGACGTTATACGTTATAAGTAAATGCTATAGTACGTTACACGTTATAACGTAATACCATATGACGTTATACGTTATAAGGTAATTCCATATGACGTTATACGTTATAACGGAATACTATACATCGTTATACGTTTTAACGTAATACCATATGACGCTATACGTTATAGGGAAATGCTATAGTACGTTTCACGTTATAACGTAATACTATATAAAGTTATACGTTATAACGTAATACCATACGACGTTATACGTTATTGGGAAATTCTATAGTACGTTACACGTTATAAAGTAATACTGTATAACGTTATACATTATCACGTAATATCATATGACGTTATACGTGATAACGAAATACCTTATAACGTTACACGTTATAACGTAATACCATATAACGTTACACGTTATAACGTAATGCTATATAAAGTTATACGTTATAACGTAATATCATATGACGTTATACGCAATAACGTAATACCATATAACGTTACACGTTATAACTTAATACTATATAACGTTATACGTTACAACGTAATACGATATGACGTTATACGTTATAGGGAAATGCTATAGTACGTTACACGGTATACGTTATAACGTAATACCATATGACGCTATACGTTATAGGGAAATGCTATAGTACGTTTCACGTTATAACGTAATACTATATAACGTTATACGTTATAACGTAATACCATATGATGTTATACGTCATAACGGAATACGATAGATCGTTATACGTTATAACGTAATACCATATGACATTATACGTTATAACGTAATACCATATGACGTTATACGTTATAAGCAAATGCTATAGTGCGTTACACGTTATAACGTAATACTATATAACGTTACACGTTATGACGAAATACCATATAACTTTACACGTTATAACATAATACAATATGACGTTATACGTTATAACGTAATACCATATAACGTTATACGATATAACATAATACTATATAACGTAATACGTTATAACGTAATACTATATAACGTTATACGTTATAACGTAATACGATATGACGTTATACGTTATAGGGAAATGCTATAGTACGTTACACGTTATACATTATAACGTAATACCATATGACGCTATACGTTATATGGAAATGCTATGGTACGTTTCACGTTATAACGTAATACGATATAACGTTATACGTTATAACGTAATACCGTATGATGTTATACGTTATAACGAAATACCATATAACGTTAAACGTTATAACGTAATACCATATGACGTTATACGTTATAACGTAATACCATATGACGTTATACGTTATAAGCAAATGCTATAGTGCGTTACACGTTATAACGTAATACTATATAACGTTACACGTTATAACGAAATACCATATAACGTTACACGTTATAACGTAATACAATATGACGTTATACGTTATAACGTAATACCATATAACGTTATACTGTATAACGTAATACTATATAACGTAATACGTTATAACGTAATACCATTTAACGTTACTCGTTCTAACGTAATACCATATGATGTTCTACGTTATAACGTAATACCAAATGACGTTATACGTGAGAGGGAAATGCTATAGTACGTTACACGTCATAACGTAATACCATATAACGTTATACGTTATAACTTAATACTATATGACGCTATACGCTATAACGTATTACCATATGACGTCATACGTTATAAGTAAATGCTATAGTACGTTACACGTTATAACGTAATACCCTATGGCGTTATACGTTATAAGCTAATACCATATGACGTTATACGTTATAACGGAATACTATACATCGTTATACGTTTTAACGTAATACGATATGACGTTATACGTTATAGGGAAATGCTATAGTACGTTACACGTTATACGTTATAACGTAATACCATATGACGCTATACGTTATAGGGAAATGCTATAGTACGTTTCACGTTATAACGTAATACTATATAACGTTATACGTTATAACGTAATACCATATGACGTTATACGTTATAACGGAATACGATATATCGTTATACGTTATAACGGAATACGATATATCGTTATACGTTATAACGAAATACCATATGACGCTATACGGTATAACGTAATACCATATGACGTTATACGTTATCACGTAATACCATATAACGTTATACGTTATAACTTAATTCTATATGACGCTATACGTTATAACGTATTACCATATGACGTTATACGTTATAGGGAAATGCTATAGTACGTTACACGTTATAACGTAATACTATATAACATTATTCGTTATAACGCAATAACATATAACGTCATACGTCATAACGTAATACTATATAACGTAATACGTTATAACGAAATACCATATAACGTTACACGTTATAACGGAATACCATATGACGTTATACGTTATAACGTAATACCATATAACGTTATACGTTATAACTTAATACGATATGACGCTATACGTTATAACGTATTACCATATGACGTCATACGTTATAGGGAAATACTATAGTACGTTACACGTTATAACGTAATACTATATATCGTTATACGTCACATGGTAGTAGTAAATAACGTTATACCTTATAACGTAATACCATATGACGTTATAGATTATAACGTAATATCATATAACGTTATACGTTATAACGTAATACCATATAACGATACACGTTATAACGTAATACTATATAACGTTATACGTTATAACGTAATACCATATGACGTTATACGTTATAACGTAATACCATATGACGTTATACGTTATAAGTAAATGCTATAGTACGTTTCACGTTATAACGTAATTCTATATAAAGTTATACGTTATAACGTAATACCATATGACGTTATACGTTATTGGGAAATGCTATAGTACGTTACACGTTATAAAGTAATACTGTATAACGTTATACATTATCACGTAATACCATATGACGTTATACGTGATAACGAAATACCTTATAACGTTACACGTTATAACGTAATGCTATACAAAGTTATACGTTATAACGTAATATCATATGACGTTATGCGCAATAACGTAATACCATATAACGTTACACGTTATAACGTAATACCATATGACGTTATACGTTATAACGTAATACCATATAACGTTATACGTTATAACTTAATTCTATATGACGCTATACGTTATAACGTATTACCATTTGACGTTATACGTTATAGGGAAATGCTATAGTACGTTACACGTTATAACGTAATACTATATAACGTTATTCGTTATAACGTAATAACATATAACGTCATACGTCATAACGTAATACTATATAACGTAATACGTTATAACGAAATACCATATAACGTTACACGTTATAACGTAATACCATATGACGTTATACGTTATAACGTAATACCATATAACGTTATACGTTATAACTTAATACTATATGACGCTATACGTTATAACGTACTACCATATGACGTTATACGTTATAGGGAAATGCTATAGTACGTTACACGTTATAACGTAATACTATATATCGTTATACGTCACATGGTAGTAGTAAATAACGTTATACCTTATAACGTAATACCATGTGACGTTATAGATTATAACGTAATATCATACAACGTTATACGTTATAACGTAATACCATATAACGTTACACGTTATAACGTAATACTATATAACGTTATACGTTATAACGTAATACCATATGACGTTATACGTTTTAACGTAATACCATATGACGCTATACGTTATAGGGAAATGCTATAGTACGTTACACGTTATAACGTAATACCATATGACGTTATACGTTATAAGGTAATACCATATGACGTTATACGTTATTGGGAAATGCTATAGTACGTTACACGTTATACGTTATAACGTAATACCATATGTCGCTATACGTTATAGGGAAATGCTATAGTACGTTTCACGTGATAACGTAATACTATATAAAGTTATACGTTATAACGTAATACCATATGACGTTATACGTTATTGGGAAATGCTATAGTACGTTTCACGTTATAACGTAATACTATATAGCGTTATACGTTATAACGTAACACGATATGACGTTATACGTTATAGGGAAATGCTATAGTACGTTACACGGTATACGGTATAACGTAATACCATATGACGCTATACGTTATAGGGAAATGCTATAGTACGTTTCACGTTATAACGTAATACTATATAACGTTATACGTTATAACGTAATACCATATGATGTTATACGTTATAACGGAATACGATAGATCGTTATACGTTATAACGTAATACCATATGACGTTATACGTTATAACGTAATACCATATAACGTTATACTATATAACGTAATACCATATGACGTTATACGTTATAAGCAAATGCTATAGTGCGTTACACGTTATAACGTAATACTATATAACGTTACACGTTATAACGAAATACCATATAACGTTACACGTTATAACGTAATACAATATGACGTTATACGTTATAACGTAATACCATATAACGTTATACTGTATAACGTAATACTATATAACGTAATACGTTATAACGTAATACCATTTAACGTTACTCGTTCTAACGTAATACCATATGATGTTCTACGTTATAACGTAATACCAAATGACGTTATACGTGAGAGGGAAATGCTATAGTACGTTACACGTCATAACGTAATACCATATAACGTTATACGTTATAACTTAATACTATATGACGCTATACGCTATAACGTATTACCATATGACGTCATACGTTATAAGTAAATGCTATAGTACGTTACACGTTATAACGTAATACCCTATGGCGTTATACGTTATAAGCTAATACCATATGACGTTATACGTTATAACGGAATACTATACATCGTTATACGTTTTAACGTAATACGATATGACGTTATACGTTATAGGGAAATGCTATAGTACGTTACACGTTATACGTTATAACGTAATACCATATGACGCTATACGTTATAGGGAAATGCTATAGTACGTTTCACGTTATAACGTAATACTATATAACGTTATACGTTATAACGTAATACCATATGACGTTATACGTTATAACGGAATACGATATATCGTTATACGTTATAACGGAATACGATATATCGTTATACGTTATAACGAAATACCATATGACGCTATACGGTATAACGTAATACCATATGACGTTATACGTTATAACGTAATACCATATAACGTTATACGTTATAACTTAATTCTATATGACGCTATACGTTATAACGTATTACCATATGACGTTATACGTTATAGGGAAATGCTATAGTACGTTACACGTTATAACGTAATACTATATAACATTATTCGTTATAACGCAATAACATATAACGTCATACGTCATAACGTAATACTATATAACGTAATACGTTATAACGAAATACCATATAACGTTACTCGTTATAACGGAATACCATATGACGTTATACGTTATAACGTAATACCATATAACGTTATACGTTATAACTTAATACGATATGACGCTATACGTTATAACGTATTACCATATGACGTCATACGTTATAGGGAAATACTATAGTACGTTACACGTTATAACGTAATACTATATATCGTTATACGTCACATGGTAGTAGTAAATAACGTTATACCTTATAACGTAATACCATATGACGTTATAGATTATAACGTAATATCATATAACGTTATACGTTATAACGTAATACCATATAACGATACACGTTATAACGTAATACTATATAACGTTATACGTTATAACGTAATACCATATGACGTTATACGTTATAACGTAATACCATATGACGTTATACGTTATAAGTAAATGCTATAGTACGTTTCACGTTATAACGTAATACCATATGACGTTATACGTTATAACGTAATACCATATAACGTTATACGTTATAACTTAATACTATATGACGCTATACGTTATAACGTACTACCATATGACGTTATACGTTATAGGGAAATGCTATAGTACGTTACACGTTATAACGTAATACTATATATCGTTATACGTCACATGGTAGTAGTAAATAACGTTATACCTTATAACGTAATACCATATGACGTTATAGATTATAACGTAATATCATATAACGTTATACGTTATAACGTAATACCATATAACGTTACACGTTATAACGTAATACTATATAACGTTATACGTTATAACGTAATACCATATGACGTTATACGTTTTAACGTAATACCATATGACGCTATACGTTATAGGGAAATGCTATAGTACGTTACACGTTATAACGTAATACCATATGACGTTATACGTTATAAGGTAATACCATATGACGTTATACGTTATTGGGAAATGCTATAGTACGTTACACGTTATACGTTATAACGTAATACCATATGTCGCTATACGTTATAGGGAAATGCTATAGTACGTTTCACGTGATAACGTAATACTATATAAAGTTATACGTTATAACGTAATACCATATGACGTTATACGTTATTGGGAAATGCTATAGTACGTTTCACGTTATAACGTAATACTATATAGCGTTATACGTTATAACGTAACACGATATGACGTTATACGTTATAGGGAAATGCTATAGTACGTTACACGGTATACGGTATAACGTAATACCATATGACGCTATACGTTATAGGGAAATGCTATAGTACGTTTCACGTTATAACGTAATACTATATAACGTTATACGTTATAACGTAATACCATATGATGTTATACGTTATAACGGAATACGATAGATCGTTATACGTTATAACGTAATACCATATGACGTTATACCTTATAACGTAACACCATATGACGTTATACGTTATAACGTAATACCATATAACGTTATACTATATAACGTAATACTATATAACGTAATACGTTATAACGTAATACCATTTAACGTTACTCGTTCTAACGTAATACCATATGATGTTCTACGTTATAAGGTAATAACAAATGACGTTATACGTGAGAGGGAAATGCTATAGTACGTTACACGTTATACGTTATAACGTAATACCATATGACGCTATACGTTATAGGGAAATGCTATAGTACGTTTCACGTTATAACGTAATACTATATAACGTTATACGTTATAACGTAATACCATATGACGTTATACGTTATAACGGAATACGATATATCGTTATACGTTATAACGGAATACGATATATCGTTATACGTTATAACGAAATACCATATGACGCTATACGTTATAACGTAATACCATATGACGTTATAGATTATAATGTAATATCATATAACGTTATACGTTATAACGTAATACCATATAACGTTACACGTTATAACGTAATACTATATAACGTCCTACGTTATAACGTAATACCATATGACGTTATACGTTATAACGTAATACCATATGACGTTATACGTTATAAGTAAATGCTATAGTACGTTACACGTTATAACGTAATACCATATGACGCTATACGTTATAGGGAAATGCTATAGTACGTTTCACGTTCTAACGTAATACTATATAAAGTTATACGTTATAACGTAATACCATATGACGTTATACGTTATTGGGAAATGCTATAGTACGTTACACTTTATAAAGTAATACTGTATAACGTTATACATTATCACGTAATACCATATGTCGTTATACGTGATAACGAAATACCATATAACGTTACACGTTATAACGTAATACCATATAACGTTACACGTTATAACGTAATGCTATACAAAGTTATACGTTATAACGTAATATCATATGACGTTATGCGCAATAACGTAATACCATATAACGTTACACGTTATAACGTAATACTATATAACGTTATACGTTATAACGTAATACGATATGACGTTATACGTTATAGGGAAATCCTATAGTACGTTACACGTTATACGTTATAACGTAATACCATATGACGCTATACGTTATAGGGAAATGCTATAGTACGTTTCACGTTATAACGTAATACTATATAACGTTATACGTTATAACGTAATACCATATGACGTTATACGTTATAACGGAATACGATATATCGTTATACGTTATAACGGAATACGATATATCGTTATACGTTATAACGAAATACCATATGACGCTATACGTTATAACGTAATACCATATGACGTTATACGTTATAACGTAATACCATATAACGTTATACGTTATAACGTAATACGATATGACGTTATACGTTATAGGGAAATGCTATAGTACGTTACACGTTATACGTTATAACGTAATACCATATGACGCTATACGTTATAGGGAAATGCTATAGTACGTTACACGTTATAACGTAATACTATATAACGTTATTCGTTATAACGTAATAACATATAACGTCATACGTCATAACGTAATACTATATAACGTAATACGTTATAACGAAATACCATATAACGCTACACGTTATAACGTAATACCATATGACGTTATACGTTATAACGTAATACCATATAACGTTATACGTTATAACTTAATACTATATGACGCTATACGTTATAACGTATTACCATATGACGTTATACGTTATAGGGAAATGCTATAGTGCGTTACACGTTATAACGTAATACTATATATCGTTATACGTCACATGGTAGTAGTAAATAACGTTATACCTTATAACGTAATACCATATGACGTTATAGATTATAACGTAATATCATATAACGTTATACGTTATAACGTAATACCATATAACGTTACACGTTATAACGTAATACTATATAACGTTATACGTTATAACGTATTACCATATGACGTTATACGTTATAACGTAACACCATATGACGTTATACGTTATAAGTAAATGCTATAGTACGTTACACGTTATAACGTAATACCATATGACGTTATACGTTATAATGTAATACCATATGACGTTATACGTTATAACGGAATACTATACATCGTTATACGTTTTAACGTAATACCATATGACGCTATACGTTATAGGGAAATGCTATAGTACCTTACACGTTATAAAGTAATACTGCATAACGTTATACATTATCACGTAATACCATATGACGTTATACGTGATAACGAAATACCATATAACGTTACACGTTATAACGTAATACCATATAACGTTACACGTTATAACGTAATGCTATATAAAGTTATACGTTATAACGTAATATCATATGACGTTATACGCAATAACGTAGTACCATATAACGTTACACGTTATAACGTAATACTATATAACGTTATACGTTATAACGTAATACGATATGACGTTATACGTTATAGGGAAATGCTATAGTACGTTACACGGTATACGTTATAACGTAATACCATATGACGCTATACGTTATAGGGAAATGCTATAGTACGTTTCACGATATAACGTAATACTATATAACGTTATACGTTATAACGTAATACCATATGATGTTATACGTTATAACGGAATACGATAGATCGTTATACGTTATAACGTAATACCATATGACATTATACGTTATAACGTAATACCATATGACGTTATACGTTATAAGCAAATGCTATAGTGCGTTACACGTTATAACGTAATACTATATAACGTTACACGTTATAACGAAATACCATAAAACTTTACACGTTATAACATAATACAATATGACGTTATACGTTATAACGTAATACCATATAACGTTATACGATATAACATAATACTATATAACGTAATACGTTATAACGTAATACTATATAACGTTATACGTTATAACGTAATACGATATGACGTTATACGTTATAGGGAAATGCTATAGTACGTTACACGTTATACATTATAACGTAATACCATATGACGCTATACGTTATATGGAAATGCTATGGTACGTTTCACGTTATAACGTAATACGATATAACGTTATACGTTATAACGTAATACGATATAACGTTATACGTTATAACGTAATACGATATAACGTTATACGTTATAACGTAATACGATATAACGTTATACGTTATAACGTAATACGATATAACGTTATACGTTATAACGTAATACTATATAACGTTATACGTTATAACGTAATACCATATGACGTTATACGTTATAACGTAATACCATATGACGTAATACGTTATAAGTAAATGCTATAGTACGTTACACGTTATAACGTAATACCCTATGACGTTATACGTTATAAGGTAATACCATATGACGTTATACGTTATAACGGAATACTATACATCGTTATACGTGTTAACGTAATACCATATGACGCTATACGTTATAGGGAAATGCTATAGTACGTTTCACGTTATAACGTAATACTATATAAAGTTATACGTTATAACGTAATACCATATGACGTTATACGTTATTGGGAAATGCGATAGTACGTTACACGTTATAAAGTAATACTGTATAACGTTATACATTATCACGTAATACCATATGACGTTATACGTGATAACGAAATACCATATAACGTGACACGTTATAACGTAATACCATATAACGTTACACGTTATAACGTAATGCTATATAAAGTTATACGTTATAACGTAATATCACATGACGTTATACGCAATAACGTAATACCATATAACGTTACACGTTATAACGTAATACTATATAGCGTTATACGTTATAACGTAATACGATATGACGTTATACGTTATAGGGAAATGCTATAGTACGTTACACGTTATACGTTATAACGTAATACCATATGACGCTATACGTTATAGGGAAATGCTATAGTACGTTTCACGTTATAACGTAATACTCTATAACGTTATACGTTATAACGTAATACGATATAACGTTATACGTTATAACGTAATACGATATAACGTTATACGTTATAACGTAATACGATATAACGTTATACGTTATAACGTAATACGATATAACGTTATACGTTATAACGTAATACTATATAACGTTATACGTTATAACGTAATACCATATGACGTTATACGTTATAACGTAATACCATATGACGTAATACGTTATAAGTAAATGCTATAGTACGTTACACGTTATAACGTAATACCCTATGACGTTATACGTTATAAGGTAATACCATATGACGTTATACGTTATAACGGAATACTATACATCGTTATACGTGTTAACGTAATACCATATGACGCTATACGTTATAGGGAAATGCTATAGTACGTTTCACGTTATAACGTAATACTATATAAAGTTATACGTTATAACGTAATACCATATGACGTTATACGTTATTGGGAAATGCGATAGTACGTTACACGTTATAAAGTAATACTGTATAACGTTATACATTATCACGTAATACCATATGACGTTATACGTGATAACGAAATACCATATAACGTTACACGTTATAACGTAATACCATATAACGTTACACGTTATAACGTAATGCTATATAAAGTTATACGTTATAACGTAATATCACATGACGTTATACGCAATAACGTAATACCATATAACGTTACACGTTATAACGTAATACTATATAGCGTTATACGTTATAACGTAATACGATATGACGTTATACGTTATAGGGAAATGCTATAGTACGTTAGACGTTATACGTTATAACGTAATACCATATGACGCTATACGTTATAGGGAAATGCTATAGTACGTTTCACGTTATAACGTAATACTCTATAACGTTATACGTTATAACGTAATACCATATGATGTTATACGTTACAACGTAATACTATATAACGTTACACGTAACATGGTAATAGTACATAACGTTATACGTTATAAGGTAATGCTACATAACGTTATACGTTATAACCTAATACTATATAACGATATTCATTATAACTTAATTCTGTATAACGTAATACTATATAACGTTATACGTTATAACGTAATACCATATGACGTTATACGTTATAACGTAATACCATATGACGCTATTCGTTATAAGGAAATGCTACAGTACGTTACACGTTATAACGTAATACCATATGACGTTATACGTTATAACGTAATACCATATGACGCCGTACGTTATAAGGAAATGCTATAGTACGTTACACATGATTACGTAATACTGTATAACGTTATACGATATAACATAATACCATATGACGTTATACCTTATAACGTAATACCATATGACGTTATACGTTATGGGGAAATGCTATAGTACGTTACACGTTATAACGTAATACTATATAACGTTATACGTTATAACGTAATACGATATGACGTTATACGTTATAGGGAAATGCTATAGTACGTTACACGTTATACGTTATAACGTAATACCATATGACGTTAAACGTTATAACGTAATACCATATGACGTTAAACGTTATAAGTAAATGCTATAGTACGTTACACGTTATAACGTAATACTATATAACGTTATTCGTTATAGCGTAATAACATATAACGTTATACGTCATAACGTAATACTATATAACGTAATACGTTATAACGAAATACCATATAACGTTACACGTTATAACGTAATACCATATGACGTTATACGTTATAACGTAATACCATATGACGTTATACGTTATAAGCAAATGCTATAGTGCGTTACACGTTATAACGTAATACTATATAACGTTACACGTTATAACGAAATACCATATAACGTTTCACGTTATAACGTAATACAATATGACTTTATACGTTATAACGTAATACCATATGAGGTTATACGTTATAGGGAAATGCTATAGTACGTTTCACGTTATAACGTAATACTATATAAAGTTATACGTTATAACGTAATACCATATGACGTTATACGTTATTGGGAAATGCTATAGTACGTTACACGTTATAAGGTAATACTGTATAACGTTATACATTATCACGTAATACCATATGACGTTATACGTGATAACGAAATACCATATAACGTTACACGTCATAACGTAATACCATATAACGTTACACGTTATAACGTAATGCTATATAAAGTTATACGTTATAACGTAGTATCATATGACGTTATACGCAATAACGTAATACCATATAACGTTACACGTCATAACGTAATACCATATAACGTTATACGTTATAACGTAATACGATATGACGTTATACGTTATAGGGAAATGCTATAGTACGTTACACGTTATACGTTATAACGTAATACCATATGACGCTATACGTTATAGGGAAATGCTATAGTACGTTTCACGTTATAACCTAATACTATATAACTTTATAGTACTATATAACGTTACACGTTATAACGTAATACCAGATGACGTTATACGTTATAACGTAATACTATATAACGTTATACGTAACATGGTAATAGTAAATAACATTATACGCTATAACGTAATACTATATAACGTTATACGTCACATGGTAATAGTACATAACGTTATACGTTATAAGGTAATGCAACATAACGTTATAGTTATAACCTAATACTATATAACTTTATACGTTATAGCGTAATAACATATGACGTTATACGTTATAACGTAATACCTTATGACGTTATACTTTATAAGGAAATGCTATAGTTCGTTACACGTTATAACGTAATACTGTATAACGTAATACCATATGACGTTATACGTTATAACGTAATACCATATGACGTTATACGTTACAACGCAATACTATACAACTTTATACGTCACATGGTAATAGTAAATAACGTTATACGTTATATCGTAGTACGATATAACGTTACACGTTATAACGTAATACCATATGACGTTATAGGTTACAACGTAATACTATATAACGTTACAAGTAACATGGTAATAGTAAAGAACTTTATACGTTATAACGTAATGCTACATAACGTACACGTTATAACGTAATACCATATGACGTTATACGCTATAACGTTATACTATATAACATTATACGTCACATGGTAATAGTACATAACGTTATACGTTATAAGGTAATGCAACATAACGTTATAGCTATAACCTAATACTATATAACTTTATACGTCACACGGTAAAAGTAAATAACGCTATACGTTATAAGGTAATGCTACATAACGTTATACGTTATATCGTAGTACCATATAACGTTACACGTTATAACGTAATACCATATGACGTTATAGGTTACAACGTAATACTATATAACGTTACACGTAACATGGTAATAGTAAATAACGTTATACGTTATAAGGTAATGCTACATAACGTTATACGTTATAACCTAATACTATATAACTTTATACGTTATAACGTAGTACTATATAACGTTATACGTTATAACGTAATACCATATGACGTTATACGTTATAACGTAATACTATATAACGTTATACGTAACATGGTAATAGTAAATAACATTATACGCTATAACGTAATACTATATAACGTTATACGTCACATGGTAATAGGACATAACGTTATACGTTATAAGGTAATGCAACATAAAGTTATAGTTATAACCTAATACTATATAACTTTATACGTTATAACGTAATAACATATGACGTTATACGTTATAACGTAGTACCTTATGACGTTATACTTTATAAGGAAATGCAATAGTTCGTTACACGTTATAACGTAATACTGTATAACGTAATACCATATGACGTTATACGTTATAACGTAATACCATATGACGTTATACGTTACAACGCAATACTATACAACTTTATACGTCACATGGTAATAGTAAATAACGTTATACGTTATATCGTAGTACGATATAACGTTACACGTTATAACGTAATACCATATGACGTTATAGGTTACAACGTAATACTATATAACGTTACAAGTAACATGGTAATAGTAAAGAACTTTATACGTTATAACGTAATGCTACATAACGTTACACGTTATAACGTAATACCATATGACGTTATACGCTATAACGTAATACTATATAACATTATACGTCACATGGTAATAGTACATAACGTTATACGTTATAAGGTAATGCAACATATCGTTATAGTTATAACCTAATACTATATAACTTTATACGTCACATGGTAATAGTAAATAACCTTATACGTTATAAGGTAATGCTACATAACGTTATACGTTATATCGTAGTACCATATAACGTTACACGTTATAACGTAATACCATATGACGTTATAGGTTACAACGTAATACCATATGACGTTATACGTTATAGGGAAGTGCTATAGTACGTTACACGTTATAACGTAATACTATATAACGTTATACGTTATAACGTAATACCATATGACGTTATACGTTATAACGTAATACCATATGACGTTATACGTTATAGGGAAATGCTATAGTACGTTACACGTTATAACGTAATACTATATAACGTTATACGTTATAACGTAATACCATATGACGTTATACGTTACACCGTAATACTATATAACGTTATACGTATCATGGTAACAGTAAATAACGTTATACGTTATAACGTAATACCATATAACGTTATACGTTATAACGTAATACCATTTGACGTTATACGTTATATCGTATATCATAAGGAAATGCTATAGTACGTTAGACGTTATAACGTAATACTATATAACGTTATACGTCACATGGTAACAGTACATAACGTTATACGTTATAAGGTAATGCTACATAACGTTATACGTTATAACCTAATACTATATAACTTTATACGTTATAACGTAATACTATATAACGTTATACGTTATAACGTAATACCATATGACGTTATACGTTATAATGTAATAGCATATGACGCTATACGTTATAAGGAATTGCTATAGTACGTTACACATGATTACGTAATAATGTAAAACTTTAGACGTTATCACGTAATACCATATGACGTTATACCTTATAACGTAACACCATATGACGTTATACGTTATCGGGAAATGCTATAGTACGTTACACTTGATGACGTAATACTGTATAACGTTATACGTTATAACGTAATACCATATGACGTTATACCTTATTACGTAATACCATATGACGTTATATGTTATAAGGAAATGCTACGGTACGTTACACGTTATAATGTAATACCGTATGACGTTATACGTTATAACGTAATACCATATGACGTTATACGTGATAACGAAATACCATATAACGTTACACGTTATAACGTAATACCATATAACGCTACACGTTATAACGTAATACCATATGACGTTATACGTTATTGGGAAATGCTATAGTACGTTACACGTTATAAAGTAATACTGTATAACGTTATACATTATCACGTAATACCATATGACGTTATACGAGATAAAGAAATACCATATAACGTTACACGTTATAACGTAATACCATATAACGTTACACGTTATAACGTAATGCTATATAACGTTATACGTTATAACGTAATACGATATGACGTTATACGTTATAGGGAAATGCTATAGTACGTTACAGGTTATACGTTATAACGTAATACCATATGACGCTATACGTTATAGGGAAATGCTATAGTACGTTTCACGTTATAACGTAATACTGTATAACGTTATACGTTATAACGTAATACCATATGATGTTATACGTTATAACGGAATACGATATATCGTTATACGTTATAACGTAATACCATATGACGCTATACGTTATAACGTAATACCATATGACGTTATACGTTATAACGTAATACCATATGACGTTAAACGTTATAAGTAAATGCTATAGCACGTTGCACGTTATAACGTAATACTATATAAAGTTATTCGCTATAGCGTCATAACATATAACGTTATACGTCATAACGTAATACTATATAACGTAATACGTTATAACGAAATACCATATAACGTTACACGTTATAACGTAATACCATATGACGTTATACGTTATAACGTAATACCATATGACGTTATACGTTATAAGCAAATGCTATAGTGCGTTACACGTTATAACGTAATACTATATAACGTTATTCGTTATAACGTAATAACATATAACGTTATACGTCATATCGTAATACTATATAACGTAATACGTTATAACGAAGTACCATATAACGATACACGTTATAACGTAATACCATATGACGTTATACGTTATAACGTAGTACTATATAACGTTATACGTTATAACGTAATACCATATGACGTTATACGTTATAACGTAATACTATATAACGTTATACGTAACATGGTAATAGTAAATAACGTTATAGTTATAACCTAATACTATATAACTTTATACGTCACATGGTAATAGTAAATAACGTTATACGTTATCAGGTAATGCTACATAACGTTATACGTTATATCGTAATACCATATAACGTTACACGTTATAACGTAATACCATATGACGCTAGACGTTATAAGGGAATGCTATATTACGTTAAACATGATTACGTAATACTGTATAACGTTATTCGTTATATCGTAATACCATATGACGTTATACGTTACAAGGAAATGCTATAGTACGTTAGACGTTATAACGTAATACCATATGACGTTATACGTTATATCGTAATACCATATGACGTTATACGTTATAAGGAAATGCTATAGTACGTTAGACGTTATAACGTAATACTATATAACGTTATACGTTATAACGTAATACCATATGACGTTATACGTTACACCGTAATACTATATAATGTTATACGTATCATGGTAACAGTAAATAACGTTATACGTTATAACGTAATACCATATAACGTTATACGTTATAACGTATTACCATATGACGTTATATGTTATAATGTAATAGCATATGACGCTATACGTTATAAGGAAATGCTATAGTACGTTACACATGATTACGTAATAATGTAAAACTTTATACGTTATCACGTAATACCATATGACGTTATACGTTATAACGTAATACTATATAACGTTATACGTAACATGGTAATAGTAAATAACGGTATACGCTATAACGTAATACTATATAACGTTATACGTCACATGGTAATAGTACATAACGTTATACGTTATAAGGTAATGCAACATAACGTTATAGTTATAACCTAATACTATATAACTTTATACGTTATAACGTAATAACATATGACGTTATACGTTATAACGTAATACCTTATGACGTTATACTTTATAAGGAAATGCTATAGTTCGTTACACGTTATAACGTAATACTGTATAACGTAATACCATATGACGTTATACGTTATAACGTAATACCATATGACGTTATACGTTACAACGCAATACTATACAACTTTATACGTCACATGGTAATAGTAAATAACGTTATACGTTATAAGGTATTGCAACATAACGTTATAGTTATAACCTAATACTATATAACTTTATACGTCACATGGTAATAGTAAATAACGTTATACGTTATAAGGTAATGCTACATAACGTTATACGTTATATCGAAGTACCATATAACGTTACACGTTATAACGTAATACCATATGACGTTATCGGTTACAACGTAATACTATATAACGTTACACGTAACATCGTAATAGTAAATAACGTTATACGTTATAAGGTAATGCTACATAACGTTATACATTTTAACCTAATACTATATAACGATATTCGTTATAACATAATTCTGTATAACGTAATACGATATAACGTTATACGTTATAACGTAATACCATATGACGTTATACGTTATAACGTAAAACCATATGACGCTAGACGTTATAAGGAAATGCTATAATACGTTAAACATGATTACGTAATACTGAATAACGTTATTCGTTATATCGTAATACCATATGATGCTATACGTTATAACGTAATACCATATGACGTTATACGTTATACGGAAATGCTACAGTACGTTACGCGTTATAACGTAATACTATATAACGTTATACGTTATAACGTAATACCATATGACGTTATACGTTATAACGTAATACCATATGACGTTATACGTTATAGGGAAATGATATAGTACGTTACACGTTATAACGTAATACTATATAACGTTATACGTTATAACGTAATACCATATGACGTTATACGTTACACCGTAATACTATATGACGTTATACGTATCATGGTAACAGTAAATAACGTTATACGTTATAACGTAATACCATATAACGTTATACGTTATAACGTAACACCATATGTCGTTATACGTTATATCGTAATACCATATGACGTTATACGTTATAAGGAAATGCTATAGTACCTTAGACGTTATAACGTAATACTATATAACGTTATACGTCACATGGTAACAGTACATAACGTTATACGTTATAAGGTAATGCTACATAACGTTATACGTTATAACCTAATACTATATAACTTTATACGTTATAACGTAATACTATATAACGTTATACGTTATAACGTAATACCATATGACGTTATACGTTATAATGTAATAGCATATGACGCTATACGTTATAAGGAAATGCTATAGTACGTTACACATGATTACGTAATAATGTAAAACTTTATACGTTATCACGTAATACCATATGACGTTATACCTTATAACGTAATACCATATGACGTTATACGTTATAGGGAAATGCTATAGTACGTTATACATGATTACGTAATACTGTATAACTTTATACGTTATAACGTAATACCATACGACGTTATACCTTAAATCGTAATACCATATGACGTTATACGTTATAGGGAAATGCTATAGTACGTTACACGTTATAATGTAATACCATATGACGTTATACGTTATAACGTAATACCATATGACGTTATACGTGATAACGAAATACCATATAATGTTACACGTTATAACGTAATACCATATAACGTTACACGTTATAACGTAATACCATATGACGTTATACGTTATTGGGAAATGCTATAGTACGTTACACGTTATAAAGTAATACTGTATAACGTTATACATTATCACGTAATACCATATGACGTTATACGTGATAACGAAATACCATATAACGTTACACGTTATAACGTAATACCATATAACGTTACACGTTATAACGTAATGCTATATAAAGTTATACGTTATAACGTAATATCATATGACGTTATACGCAATAACGTAATACCATATAACGTTACACGTTATAACGTAATACTATATAACGTTATACGTTATAACGTAATACGATATGACGCTATACGTTATAGGGAAATGCTATAGTACGCTACACGTTATACGTTATAACGTAATACCATATGACGCTATACGTTATAGGGAAATGCTATAGTACGTTTCACGTTATAACGTAATACTATATAACGTTATACGTTATAACGTAATACCATATGATGTTATACGTTATAACGGAATACGATATATCGTTATACGTTATAACGGAATACGATATATCGTTATACGTTATAACGTAATACCATATGACGCTATACGTTATAACGTAATACCATATGACGTTATACGTTATAACGTAATACCATATGACGTTAAACGTTATAAGTAAATGCTATAGTACGTTACACGTTATAACGTAATACTATATAACGTTATTCGCTATAGCGTCATAACATATAACGTTATACGTCATAACGTAATACTACATAACGTAATACGTTATAACGAAATACCATATAACGTTACACGTTATAACGTAATACCACATGACGTTATACGTTATAACGTAATACCATATGACGTTATACGTTATAAGCAAATGCTATAGTGCGTTACACGTTATAACGTAATACTATATAACGTTACATGTTATAACGAAATACCAAATAACGTTTCACGTTATAACGTAATACAATATGACGTTATACGTTATAACGTAATACCATATGACGTTATGCGTTATAAGTAAATGCTATAGTACGTTACACGTTATAACGTAATACTATATAACGTTATTCGTTATAACGTAATAACATATAACGTTATACGTCATATCGTAATACTATATAACGTAATACGTTATAACGAAGTACCATATAACGTTACACATTATAACGTAATAACATATGACGTTATACGTTATACCTTATGACGTTATACTTTATAAGGAAATGCTATAGTTCGTTACACGTTATAGCGTAATACTGTATAACGTAATACCATATGACGTTATAGGTTACAACGTAATACTATATAACGTTACACGTAACATGGTAATAGTAAAGAACGTTATACGTTATAACGTAATGCTACATAACGTTACACGTTATAACGTAATTCCATATGGCGTTATACGCTATAACGTAATACTATATAACGTTATACGTCACATGGTAATAGTACATAACGTTATACGTTATAAGGTAATGCTACATAACGTTATACGTTATATCGTAGTACCATATAACGTTACACGTTATAACGTAATACCATATGACGTTATAGGTTACAACGTAATACTATATAACATTACACGTAACATGGTAATAGTAAATAACGTTATACGTTAGAAGGTAATGCCACATAACGTTATACGATATAACCTAATACTATATAACGATATTCGTTATAGCTTAATTCTGTATCACGTAATACTATATAACGTTATACGTTATAACGTAATACCATATGACGTTATACGTTATAACGTAATACCATATGACGCTAGACGTTGTAAGGAAATGCTATATTACGTTAAACATGAATACGTAATACTGTATAACGTTATTCGTTATATCGTAATACCATATGACTATACTATATAACGTTATACGTTATAAGGAAATGCTATAGTACGTTAGACGTTATAACGTAATACCATATGACGTTATACGTTATATCGTAATACCATATGACGTTATACGTTATAAGGAAATGCTATAGTACGTTAGACGTTATAACGTAATACTATATAACGTTATACGTTATAACGTAATACCATATGACGTTATACGTTACAACGCAATACTATACAACTTTATACGTCACATGGTAATAGTAAATAACGTTATACGTTATAAGGTATTGCAACATAACGTTATAGTTATAACCTAATACTATATAACTTTATACGTCACATGGTAATAGTAAATAACGTTATACGTTATAAGGTAATGCTACATAACGTTATACGTTATATCGAAGTACCATATAACGTTACACGTTATAACGTAATACCATATGACGTTATAGGTTACAACGTAATACTATATAACGTTACACGTAACATCGTAATAGTAAATAACGTTATACGTTATAAGGTAATGCTACATAACGTTATACATTTTAACCTAATACTATATAACGATATTCGTTATAACTTAATTCTGTATAACGTAATACGATATAACGTTATACGTTATAACGTAATACCATATGACGTTATACGTTATAACGTAAAACCATATGACGCTAGACGTTATAAGGAAATGCTATAATACGTTAAACATGATTACGTAATACTGAATAACGTTATTCGTTATATCGTAATACCATATGATGCTATACGTTATAACGTAATACCATATGACGTTATACGTTATACGGAAATGCTACAGTACGTTACACGTTATAACGTAATACTATATAACGTTATACGTTATAACGTAATACCATATGACGTTATACGTTATAACGTAATACCATATGACGTTATACGTTATAGGGAAATGATATAGTACGTTACACGTTATAACGTAATACTATATAACGTTATACGTTATAACGTAATACCATATGACGTTATACGTTACACCGTAATACTATATGACGTTATACGTATCATGGTAACAGTAAATAACGTTATACGTTATAACGTAATACCATATAACGTTATACGTTATAACGTAATACCATATGTCGTTATACGTTATATCGTAATACCATATGACGTTATACGTTATAAGGAAATGCTATAGTACCTTAGACGTTATAACGTAATACTATATAACGTTATACGTCACATGGTAACAGTACATAACGTTATACGTTATAAGGTAATGCTACATAACGTTATACGTTATAACCTAATACTATATAACTTTATACGTTATAACGTAATACTATATAACGTTATACGTTATAACGTAATACCATATGACGTTATACGTTATAATGTAATAGCATATGACGCTATACGTTATAAGGAAATGCTATAGTACGTTGCACATGATTACGTAATAATGTAAAACTTTATACGTTATCACGTAATACCATATGACGTTATACCTTATAACGTAATACCATATGACGTTATACGTTATAGGGAAATGCTATAGTACGTTATACATGATTACGTAATACTGTATAACTTTATACGTTATAACGTAATACCATACGACGTTATACCTTAAATCGTAATACCATATGACGTTATACGTTATAGGGAAATGCTATAGTACGTTACACGTTATAATGTAATACCATATGACGTTATACGTTATAACGTAATACCATATGACGTTATACGTGATAACGAAATACCATATAATGTTACACGTTATAACGTAATACCATATAACGTTACACGTTATAACGTAATACCATATGACGTTATACGTTATTGGGAAATGCTATAGTACGTTACACGTTATAAAGTAATACTGTATAACGTTATACATTATCACGTAATACCATATGACGTTATACGTGATAACGAAATACCATATAACGTTACACGTTATAACGTAATACCATATAACGTTACACGTTATAACGTAATGCTATATAAAGTTATACGTTATAACGTAATATCATATGACGTTATACGCAATAACGTAATACCATATAACGTTACACGTTATAACGTAATACTATATAACGTTATACGTTATAACGTAATACGATATGACGCTATACGTTATAGGGAAATGCTATAGTACGCTACACGTTATACGTTATAACGTAATACCATATGACGCTATACGTTATAGGGAAATGCTATAGTACGTTTCACGTTATAACGTAATACTATATAACGTTATACGTTATAACGTAATACCATATGATGTTATACGTTATAACGGAATACGATATATCGTTATACGTTTTAACGGAATACGATATATCGTTATACGTTATAACGTAATACCATATGACGCTATACGTTATAACGTAATACCATATGACGTTATACGTTATAACGTAATACCATATGACGTTAAACGTTATAAGTAAATGCTATAGTACGTTACACGTTATAACGTAATACTATATAACGTTATTCGCTATAGCGTCATAACATATAACGTTATACGTCATAACGTAATACTACATAACGTAATACGTTATAACGAAATACCATATAACGTTACACGTTATAACGTAATACCACATGACGTTATACGTTATAACGTAATACCATATGACGTTATACGTTATAAGCAAATGCTATAGTGCGTTACACGTTATAACGTAATACTATATAACGTTACATGTTATAACGAAATACCAAATAACGTTTCACGTTATAACGTAATACAATATGACGTTATACGTTATAACGTAATACCATATGACGTTATACGTTATAAGTAAATGCTATAGTACGTTACACGTTATAACGTAATACTATATAACGTTATTCGTTATAACGTAATAACATATAACGTTATACGTCATATCGTAATACTATATAACGTAATACGTTATAACGAAGTACCATATAACGTTACACATTATAACGTAATAACATATGACGTTATACGTTATACCTTATGACGTTATACTTTATAAGCAAATGCTATAGTTCGTTACACGTTATAACGTAATACTGTATAACGTAATACCATATGACGTTATAGGTTACAACGTAATACTATATAACGTTACACGTAACATGGTAATAGTAAAGAACGTTATACGTTATAACGTAATGCTACATAACGTTACACGTTATAACGTAATTCCATATGGCGTTATACGCTATAACGTAATACTATATAACGTTATACGTCACATGGTAATAGTACATAACGTTATACGTTATAAGGTAATGCTACATAACGTTATACGTTATATCGTAGTACCATATAACGTTACACGTTATAACGTAATACCATATGACGTTATAGGTTACAACGTAATACTATATAACATTACACGTAACATGGTAATAGTAAATAACGTTATACGTTATAAGGTAATGCCACATAACGTTATACGATATAACCTAATACTATATAACGATATTCGTTATAGCTTAATTCTGTATCACGTAATACTATATAACGTTATACGTTATAACGTAATACCATATGACGTTATACGTTATAACGTAATACCATATGACGCTAGACGTTATAAGGAAATGCTATATTACGTTAAACATGAATACGTAATACTGTATAACGTTATTCGTTATATCGTAATACCATATGACTATACTATATAACGTTATACGTTATAAGGAAATGCTATAGTACGTTAGACGTTATAACGTAATACCATATGACGTTATACGTTATATCGTAATACCATATGACGTTATACGTTATAAGGAAATGCTATAGTACGTTAGACGTTATAACGTAATACTATATAACGTTATACGTTATAACGTAATACCATATGACGTTATACGTTACACCGTAATACTATATAACGTTATACGTATCATGGTAACAGTAAATAGCGTTATACGTTATAACGTAATACCATGTAACGTTATACGTTATAACGTAATACCATATGACGTTATACGTTATAAGGAAATGCTATAGTACGTTAGACGTTATAACGTAATACTATATAACGTTATACGTTATAACGTAATACCATATGACGTTATACGTTATAATGTAATAGCATATGACGCTATACGTTATAAGGAAATGCTATAGTACGTTACACATGATTACGTAATAATGTAAAACTTTATTCGTTATCACGTAATACCATATGACGTTATACCTTATAACGTAATACCATATGACGTTATACGTTATAGGGAAATGCTATAGTACGTGACACATGATTACGTAATACTGTATAACTTTATACGTTATAACGTAATACCATACGACGTCATACCTTATATCGTAATACCATATGACGTTATATGTTATAGGGAAATGCTATAGTACGTTACACGTTATAACATAATACTATATAACGTTATACGTTATAACGTATTACCATAGGACGTTATACGTTATAACGTAATACCATATGACGCTATACGTTATAAGGAAATGCTACAGTACGTTACACGTTATAACGTAATACCATATGACGTTATACGTTATAATGTAATACCATATGACGCCATACGTTATAAGGAAATGCTATAGTACGTTACACATGATTACGTAATACTGTATAACGTTATACGTTATAACATAATACCATATGACGATATACCTTATAACGTAATACCATATGACGTTATACGTTATGGGGAAATGCTATAGTACGTTACACGATATAACGTAATACTATATAACGTTATACGTTATAACGTAATACTATATAACGTTATACGTTATAAGGTAATACCATATGACGTTACACGTTATAGGGAAATGTTATAGTACGTTACGCGTTATAACGTAATACTATATAACGTTATACGTTATAACGTATTACCATATGACGTTATACGTCATAGGGAAATACTATAGTACGTTACACGTTATAACGTAATACCAAGTAACGTTATACGTTATAACGTAATACTATATAACGCTATACGTTATAAGGTATTACCATATGACGTTATACGTCATAGGGAAATTCTATAGTACGTTACACGTTATAACGTAATACTATATAAAGTTATACGTTATAACGTAATACCATATGACGTTATACGTTATAACGTAATACCATATAACGTTATACGTTATATCGTAGTACCATATAACGTTACACGTTATAACGTAATACCATATGACGTTATAGGTTACAACGTAATACTATATAACGTTATACGTAACATGGTAATAGAAAATAACGTTATACGTTATAACGTAATGCTACATAACGTTACACGTTATAACGTAATACCATATGACGTTATACGCTATAACGTAATACTATATAACGTTATACGTCACATGGTAATAGTACATAACGTTATACGTTATATGGTAATGCAACATAACGTTATAGTTATAACCTAATACTATATAACTTTATACGTTATAACGTAATACCATATAACGTTATACGTTATATCGTAGTACCATATAACGTTACACGTTATAACGTAATACCATATGACGTTATACGCTATAACGTAATACTATATAACGTTATACGTCACATGGTAATAGTACATAACGTTATACGTTATATGGTAATGCAACATAACGTTATAGTTATAACCTAATACTATATAAAGTTATACGTTATAACGTAATACCATATGACGTTATACGTTATAACGTAATACCATATAACGTTACACGTTATAACGTAATACTATATAACGATATACGTTATAACGTAATGCCATATGACGTTATACGTTATAGGGAAATGCTATAGTACGTTATACGTTACAACGTAATACTATATAACGTTATACGTTATATCGTAGTACCATATAACGTTACACGTTATAACGTAATACCATATGACGTTATAGGTTACAACGTAATACTATATAACGTTATACGTAACATGGTAATAGAAAATAACGTTATACGTTATAACGTAATGCTACATAACGTTACACGTTATAATGTAATACCATATGACGTTATACGCTATAACGTAATACTATATAACGTTATACGTCACATGGTAATAGTACATAACGTTATACGTTATATGGTAATGCAACATAACGTTATAGTTATAACCTAATACTATATAACTTTATACGTTATAACGTAATACCATATGACGTTATACGTTATAACGTAATACCATATGACATTATACATTATAAGGAAATGCAGTAGTTCGTTACACGTTATAACGTAATACTGTATAACGTTATACGTTATAACGTAATACCATATGACGTTATACGTTATAACATAATACCATATGACGTTATACGTTACAACGTAATACTATATAACTTTATACGACACATGGTAATAGTAAATAACGTTATACGTTATAAGGTAAAGCTACATATCGTTATACGTTATATCGTAGTACCATATAACGTTACACGTTATAACGTAATACCATATGACGTTATACGTTATAATGTAATAGCATATGACGCTATACGTTATAAGGAAATGCTATAGTACGTTACACATGATTACGTAATAATGTAAAAATTTATACGTTATAACGTAATACTATATGACGTTATACCTTATAACGTAATACCATATGACGTTATACGTTATAACGTAATACCATATAACGTTATACGTTATAGCGTAATGCCATACGACGTTATACGTTATAGGGAAATGCTATAGTACGTTATGCGTTACAACGTAATACTATATAACGTTATACGTTATAACGTAATAACATATGACGTTATACGTTATAACGTAATACCAAGTAACGTTATACGTTAAAACGTAATACCATATAACGTTATACGTTATAACGTAATGCCATATGACGTTTTACGTTATAACGTAATACTATATAACGTTATACGTTATAACGTAATACTATATAACGTTATACGTTATAACGTAATACCATATGGCGTTATACGATATAACATAATATCATATCACGCTATACGTTATAACGTAATACCAAGTAACGTTATACGTTATAACGTAATACCATATAACGTTACACGTTATAACGTAATACTAGATAACGTTATACGTTATAACGTAATACCATATGACGTTATACGATATAACATAATATCATATCACGCTATACGTTATAACGTAATACCAAGTAACGTTATACGTTAAAACGTAATACCATATAACGTTATACGTTATAACGTAATGCCATATGACGTTTTACGTTATAGGTAAATGCTATAGTACGTTATACGTTACAACGTAATACTATATAACGTTATACGTTATAACGTAATACCATATGACGATATGCGTCACAACGTAATACTATATAACGTTATACGTCACATGGTAATAGTAAATAACGTTATACATTATAAGGTAATGCTACATAACGTTATACGTTATAACGTATTACTATATAACGTTATACGTTATAACGTAATACTATATAACGTTGTACGTTAAAACGTAATACCATATGACGTTATACGTTATCACGTAATACCATATGACGTTATACGTTATAGGGAAATGCTATAGTACGTTACACGTTATAACGTAATATTATATAACGTTATACGTTACATGTACTACTGTATAACGTTATACGTTATAAGGTAATACCATATGACGTTATACGTTATAACGTAATACCAAATGACGTTATACGTTATAGGGAAATGCTATAGTACCTTACACGTTATATCGTAATACTATATAACGTTATACGTTATAACGTAATAACATATGACGTTATACGTTACAACATAATACTATATAACGTTATACGTATCATGGTAACAGTAAATAACGTTATACGTTATAACGTAATACCATATAACGTTATACGTTATAACGTAATACCATATGACGTTATACGTTATAAGGAAATGCTATAGTACGTTACACGTTATAACGTAATACTATATAACGTTATACGTCACATGGTAATAGTACATAACGTTATACGTTATAAGGTAATGCTTCATAACGTCATACGTTATAACCTAATACTATATAACTTTATACGTTATAACGTAATACCATATGACGTTATACGTTTTTACGTAATACCACATGACGCTATACGATATAACGTAATACTATATAACGTTATACGTTATAACGTAATACTATATAACGTTATACGTTATAACGTAATACCATATGACGTTATACGTTATAACGTAATACCATTTGACGCTATACGTTATGAGGAAATGCTATAGTACGTTACACATGATTACGTAATATTGTATAACGTTATACGTTTTAACGTAATACCATATGACGTTATACCTTATAACGGAATACCATATGACGTTATACCTTATAACGGAATACCATATGACGTTATACGTTATAGACAATTGCTATAGTACGTTACACGTTATAACGTAATACTATATAACGTTATACGTTATAACGTAATACTATATAAAGTTATACGTTATAACGAAATACCATATGACGTTATACGTTATAACGTAATACCATATGACGTTATACTTTATAATGAAATGCTATAGTACGTTACACGTTATAACGTAATGCCATATGACGTTATACCTTATAAAGTAATACCATATGACGTTATACGTTATAACGCAATACCATATGACGTTATCCTTTATAAGGAAATGCTATAGTACGTTACACGTTATAACGTAATACCATATGACGTTATACGTTATAGGGAAATGCTATAGTACGTTACACGTTATAACGTATTACTATATAAAGTTATACGTTATAACGAAATACCATATGACGTTATACGTTATAACGTAATACCATATGACGTTATCCTTTATAAGGAAATGCTATAGTACGTTACACGTTATAACGTATTACCATATGACGTTATACGTCATAGGGAAATACTATAGTACGTTACACTTTATAACGTAATGCTATATAAAGTTATACTTTATATCGTAATACCATATGACGTTATACGTTATAACTTAATACCATATGACGATATACGTTACAACGTAATACTATATAACGTTATACGTCACATGGTAATAGTAAATAACGTTATACGTTATAAGATAATGCTACATAACGTTATACGATATAACGTAATACTATATAACGTTATACGTTATAACGTAATACTGTATAACTTTATACGTTATAACGTAATACCATATGACGTTATACGTCATAGGGAAATACTATAGTACGTTACATGTTATAACGTAATACTATATAACGTTGTACGTTATAACGTAATACCATATGACGTTATACGTTATAACATAATACCATATCACGCTATACGTTATAACGTAATACCAAGTAACATTATACGTTGTAACGTTATACCATATAACGATATACGTTATAACGTAATGCCATATGACGTTATACGTTATAGGGAAATGCTATAGAACGTTATCCATTACAACGTAGTACTATCGAACGTTATACGTAACATGGTAACAGTAAATAGCGTTATACGTTATAACGTAATACCATATGACGTTATATGTTATAACATAATACCATATCACGCTATACGTTATAACGTAATACCAAGTAACTTTATACGTTAAAACGTAATACCATATAACGTTATACGTTATAACGTAATGCCATATGACGTTTTACGTTATAGGTAAATGCTATAGTACGTTATACGTTACAACGTAATACTATATAACGTTATACGTTATAACGTAATACCATATGACGATATGCGTCACAACGTAATACTATATAACGTTATACGTCACATGGTAATAGTAAATAACGTTATACATTATAAGGTAATGCTACATAACGTTATACGTTATAACGTATTACTATATAACGTTATACGTTATAACGTAATACTATATAACGTTATACGTTATAACGTAATACCATATAACATTATACGTTATAACATAATACCATATCACGCTATACGTTATAACGTAATACTACAGTACGTTACACGTTATAACGTAATACTATATAACGTTGTACGATATAACGTAATACCATATGACGTTATACGTTATAGCGTAATGCCATACGACGTTATACGTTATAGGGAAATGCTATAGTACGTTATGCGTTACAACGTAATACTATATAACGTTATACGTTATAACGTAATACCATATGACGTTATATGTTATAACATAATATCATATCACGCTATACGTTATAACGTAATACTAAGTAACGTTATACGTTATAACGTAATACCATATAACGCTATACGTAATAACGTAATACTATATAACGTTATACGTTATAACGTAATACTATACAAACGTTATACGTTATAACGTAATACCATATGACGTTATACGATATAACATAATATCATATCACGCTATACGTTATAACGTAATACCCAGTAACGTTATACGTTATAACGTAATACCATATAACGTTACACGTTATAACGTAATACTATATAACGTTATACGTTATAACGTAATACCATATGACGTTATACGATATAACATAATATCATATCACGCTATACGTTATATCGTAATACCATGTAACGTTATACGTTAAAACGTAATACCATATAACGTTATACGTTATAACCTAATGCCATATGACGTTTTACGTTATAGGTAAATGCTATAGTACGTTATACGTTACAACGTAATACTATATAACGTTATACGTTATAACGTAATACCATATGACGATATGCGTCACAACGTAATACTATATAACGTTATACGTCACATGGTAATAGTAAATAACGTTATACATTATAAGGTAATGCTACATAACGTTATACGTTATAACGTATTACTATATTATGTTATACGTTATAACGTAATACTATATAACGTTATACGTTATAACGTAATACTATATAACGTTATACGTTATAACGTAATACCAGATGACGTTATACGATATAACATAATATCATATCACGCTATACGTTATAACGTAATACCAAGTACCGTTATACGTTATAACGTAATACCATATAACGTTACACGTTATAACGTAATACGATATAACGTTATACGTTATAACGTAATACCATATGACGTTATACGATATAACATAATATCATATCACGCTATACGTTATAACGTAATACCAAGTAACGTTATACGTTAAAACGTAATACCATATGACGTTATACGTCATAGGGAAATACTATAGTACGTTACATGTTATAACGTAATACTATATAACGTTGTACGTTATAACGTAATACCATATGACGTTATACGTTATAACATAATACCATATCACGCTCTACGTTATAACGTAATACCAAGTAACATTATACGTTGTAACGTAATACCATATAACGATATACGTTATAACGTAATGCCATATGACGTTATACGTTATCGGGAAATGCTATAGAACGTTATACATTACAACGTAATACTATCGAACGTTATACGTAACATGGTAACAGTAAATAGCGTTATACGTTATAACGTAATACCATATGACGTTATACGTTATAACATAATACCATATCACGCTATACGTTATAACGTAATACCAAGTAACTTTATACGTTGTAACGTAATACCATATAACGTTATACGTTATAGCGTAATGCCATACGACGTTATACGTTATAGGGAAATGCTATAGTACGTTATGCGTTACAACGTAATACTATATAACGTTATACGTTATAACGTAATACCATATGACGTTATATGTTATAACATAATATCATATCACGCTATACGTTATAACGTAATACTAAGTAACGTTATACGTTATAACGTAATACCATATAACGCTATACGTTATAACGTAATACTATATAACGTTATACGTTATAACGTAATACTATAAAAACGTTATACGTTATAACGTAATACCATATGACGTTATACGATATAACATAATATCATATCACGCTATACGTTATAACGTAATACCCAGTAACGTTATACGTTATAACGTAATACCATATAACGTTACACGTTATAACGTAATACTATATAACGTTATACGTTATAACGTAATACCATATGACGTTATACGATATAACATAATATCATATCACGCTATACGTTATAACGTAATACCATGTAACGTTATACGTTAAAACGTAATACCATATAACGTTATACGTTATAACGTAATGCCATATGACGTTTTACGTTATAGGTAAATGCTATAGTACGTTATACGTTACAACGTAATACTATATAACGTTATACGTTATCACGTAATACCATATGACGATATGCGTCACAACGTAATACTATATAACGTTATACGTCACATGGTAATAGTAAATAACGTTATACATTATAAGGTAATGCTACATAACGTTATACGTTATAACGTAATACCATATAACGTTACACGTTATAACGTAATACTATATAACGTTATATGTTATAACGAAATACCATATAACATTATACGTTATAACATAATACCATATCACGCTATACGTTATAACGTAATACCAAGTAACGTTATACGTTAAAACGTAATACCATATGACGTTATACGTCATAGGGAAATACTATAGTACGTTACATGTTATAACGTAATACTATATAACGTTGTACGTTATAACGTAATACCATATGACGTTATACGTTATAACATAATACCATATCACGCTCTACGTTATAACGTAATACCAAGTAACATTATACGTTGTAACGTAATACCATATAACGATATACGTTATAACGTAATGCCATATGACGTTATACGTTATCGGGAAATGCTATAGAACGTTATACATTACAACGTAATACTATCGAACGTTATACGTAACATGGTAACAGTAAATAGCGTTATACGTTATAACGTAATACCATATGACGTTATACGTTATAACATAATACCATATCACGCTATACGTTATAACGTAATACCAAGTAACTTTATACGTTGTAACGTAATACCATATAACGTTATACGTTATAGCGTAATGCCATATGACGTTATACGTTATAGGGAAATGCTATAGAACGTTATACATGACAACGTAATACTATCGAACGTTATACGTAACATGGTAACAGTAAATAGCGTTATACGTTATAACGTAATGCTACATAACGTTACACGTTATAACGTTATACCATATGACGTTATACGTTATAACGTAATACCATATAACGTTATACGTTATAGCGTAATGCCATACGACGTTATACGTTATAGGGAAATGCTATAGTACGTTATGCGTTACAACGTAATACTATATAACGTTATACGTTATAACGTAATACCATATGACGTTATATGTTATAACATAATATCATATCACGCTATACGTTATAACGTAATACTAAGTAACGTTATACGTTATAACGTAATACCATATAACGCTATACGTTATAACGTAATACTATATAACGTTATACGTTATAACGTAATACTATAAAAACGTTATACGTTATAACGTAATACCATATGACGTTATACGATATAACATAATATCATATCACGCTATACGTTATAACGTAATACCCAGTAACGTTATACGTTATAACGTAATACCATATAACGTTACACGTTATAACGTAATACTATATAACGTTATACGTTATAACGTAATACCATATGACGTTATACGATATAACATAATATCATATCACGCTATACGTTATAACGTAATACCATGTAACGTTATACGTTAAAACGTAATACCATATAACGTTATACGTTATAACGTAATGCCATATGACGTTTTACGTTATAGGTAAATGCTATAGTACGTTATACGTTACAACGTAATACTATATAACGTTATACGTTATCACGTAATACCATATGACGATATGCGTCACAACGTAATACTATATAACGTTATACGTCACATGGTAATAGTAAATAACGTTATACATTATAAGGTAATGCTACATAACGTTATACGTTATAACGTAATACCATATAACGTTATACGTTATACCATAATACTATATAACGTTGTACGTTATAACGTAATACTACAGTACGTTACACGTTATAACGTAATACTATATAACGTTGTACGATATAACGTAATACCATATGACGTTATACGTTATAACATAATACCATATCACGCTATACGTTACAACGTAATACCAAGTAACGTTATACGTTATAACGTAATACCATAAAACGTTATACGTTATAACGTAATGCCATACGACGTTATACGTTATAGGGAAATGCTATAGTACGTTATACGTTATAACGTAATACCATAAAACGTTATACGTTATAACGTAATGCCATACAACGTTATACGTTATAGGGAAATGCTATAGAACGTTATACATTACAACGTAATACTATCGAACGTTATACGTAACATGGTAACAGTAAATAGCGTTATACGTTATAACGTAATGCTACATAACGTTACACGTTATAACGTTATACCATATGACGTTATACGTTATAACGTAATACCATATAACGTTATACGTCATAGCGTAATGCCATACGACGTTATACGTTATAGGGAAATGCTATAGTACGTTATGCGTTACAACGTAATACTATATAACGTTATACGTTATAACGTAATACCATATGACGTTATATGTTATAACATAATATCATATCACGCTATACGTTATAACGTAATACTGAGTAACGTTATACGTTATAACGTAATACCATATAACGCTATACGTTATAACGTAATACTATATAACGTTATACGTTATAACGTAATACCATATGACGTTATACCATATAACATAATATCATATCACGCTATACGTTATAACGTAATACCAAGTAACGTTATACGTTAAAACGTAATACCATATGACGTTATACGTCATAGGGAAATACTATAGTACGTTACATGTTATAACGTAATACTATATAACGTTGTACGTTATAACGTAATACCATATGACGTTATACGTTATAACATAATACCATAGCACGCTCTACGTTATAACGTAATACCAAGTAACATTATACGTTGTAACGTAATACCATATAACGATATACGTTATAACGTAATGCCATATGACGTTATACGTTATAGGGAAATGCTATAGAACGTTATACATTACAACGTAATACTATCGAACGTTATACGTAACATGGTAACAGTAAATAGCGTTATACGTTATAACGTAATACCATATGACGTTATACGTTATAACATAATATCATATCACGCTATACGTTATAACGTAATACCCAGTAACGTTATACGTTATAACGTAATACCATATAACGTTATACGTTATAACGTAATACTATAAAAACGTTATACGTTATAACGTAATACCATATGACGTTATACGATATAACATAATATCATATCACGCTATACGTTATAACGTAATACCCAGTAACGTTATACGTTATAACGTAATACCATATAACGTTACACGTTATAACGTAATACTATATAACGTTATACGTTATAACGTAATACCCAGTAACGTTATACGTTATAACGTAATACCATATAACGTTACACGTTATAACGTAATACTATATAACGTTATACGTTATAACGTAATGCCATATGACGTTTTACGTTATAGGTAAATGCTATAGTACGTTATACGTTACAACGTAATACTATATAACGTTGTACGTTATAACGTAATACCATATGACGTTATACGTTATAACATAATACCATATCACGCTATACGTTACAACGTAATACCAAGTAACGTTATACGTTATAACGTAATACCATAAAACGTTATACGTTATAACGTAATGCCATACGACGTTATACGTTATAGGGAAATGCTATAGTACGTTATACGTTATAACGTAATACCATAAAACGTTATACGTTATAACGTAATGCCATACAACGTTATACGTTATAGGGAAATGCTATAGAACGTTATACATTACAACGTAATACTATCGAACGTTATACGTAACATGGTAACAGTAAATAGCGTTATACGTTATAACGTAATGCTACATAACGTTACACGTTATAACGTTATACCATATGACGTTATACGTTATAACGTAATACCATATAACGTTATACGTCATAGCGTAATGCCATACGACGTTATACGTTATAGGGAAATGCTATAGTACGTTATGCGTTACAACGTAATACTATATAACGTTATACGTTATAACGTAATACCATATGACGTTATATGTTATAACATAATATCATATCACGCTATACGTTATAACGTAATACTGAGTAACGTTATACGTTATAACGTAATACCATATAACGCTATACGTTATAACGTAATACTATATAACGTTATACGTTATAACGTAATACCATATGACGTTATACCATATAACATAATATCATATCACGCTATACGTTATAACGTAATACCAAGTAACGTTATACGTTAAAACGTAATACCATATGACGTTATACGTCATAGGGAAATACTATAGTACGTTACATGTTATAACGTAATACTATATAACGTTGTACGTTATAACGTAATACCATATGACGTTATACGTTATAACATAATACCATAGCACGCTCTACGTTATAACGTAATACCAAGTAACATTATACGTTGTAACGTAATACCATATAACGATATACGTTATAACGTAATGCCATATGACGTTATACGTTATAGGGAAATGCTATAGAACGTTATACATTACAACGTAATACTATCGAACGTTATACGTAACATGGTAACAGTAAATAGCGTTATACGTTATAACGTAATACCATATGACGTTATACGTTATAACATAATATCATATCACGCTATACGTTATAACGTAATACCCAGTAACGTTATACGTTATAACGTAATACCATATAACGTTATACGTTATAACGTAATACTATAAAAACGTTATACGTTATAACGTAATACCATATGACGTTATACGATATAACATAATATCATATCACGCTATACGTTATAACGTAATACCCAGTAACGTTATACGTTATAACGTAATACCATATAACGTTACACGTTATAACGTAATACTATATAACGTTATACGTTATAACGTAATACCCAGTAACGTTATACGTTATAACGTAATACCATATAACGTTACACGTTATAACGTAATACTATATAACGTTATACGTTATAACGTAATGCCATATGACGTTTTACGTTATAGGTAAATGCTATAGTACGTTATACGTTACAACGTAATACTATATAACGTTATACGTTATCACGTAATACCATATGACGATATGCGTCACAACGTAATACTATATAACGTTATACGTCACATGGTAATAGTAAATAACGTTATACATTATAAGGTAATGCTACATAACGTTATACGTTATAACGTATAACTATATTATGTTATACGTTATAACGTAATACTATATAACGTTATACGTTATAACGTAATACCATATAACATTATACGTTATAACATAATACCATATCACGCTATACGTTATAACGTAATACCAAGTAACGTTATACGTTATAACGTAATACCATATAACGTTATACGTTATAACATAATACTATATAACGTTGTACGTTATAACGTAATACTACAGTACGTTACACGTTATAACGTAATACTATATAACGTTGTACGATATAACGTAATACCATATGACGTTATACGTTATAACATAATACCATATCACGCTATACGTTACAACGTAATACCAAGTAACGTTATACGTTATAACGTAATACCATAAAACGTTATACGTTATAACGTAATGCCATACGACGTTATACGTTATAGGGAAATGCTATAGTACGTTATACGGTATAACGTAATACCATAAAACGTTATACGTTATAACGTAATGCCATACAACGTTATACGTTATAGGGAAATGCTATAGAACGTTATACATTACAACGTAATACTATCGAACGTTATACGTAACATGGTAACAGTAAATAGCGTTATACGTTATAACGTAATGCTACATAACGTTACACGTTATAACGTTATACCATATGACGTTATACGTTATAACGTAATACCATATAACGTTATACGTCATAGCGTAATGCCATACGACGTTATACGTTATAGGGAAATGCTATAGTACGTTATGCGTTACAACGTAATACTATATAACGTTATACGTTATAACGTAATACCATATGACGTTATATGTTATAACATAATATCATATCACGCTATACGTTATAACGTAATACTGAGTAACGTTATACGTTATAACGTAATACCATATAACGCTATACGTTATAACGTAATACTATATAACGTTATACGTTATAACGTAATACCATATGACGTTATACGATATAACATAATATCATATCACGCTATACGTTATAACGTAATACCAAGTAACGTTATACGTTAAAACGTAATACCATATGACGTTATACGTCATAGGGAAATACTATAGTACGTTACATGTTATAACGTAATACTATATAACGTTGTACGTTATAACGTAATACCATATGACGTTATACGTTATAACATAATACCATAGCACGCTCTACGTTATAACGTAATACCAAGTAACATTATACGTTGTAACGTAATACCATATAACGATATACGTTATAACGTAATGCCATATGACGTTATACGTTATAGGGAAATGCTATAGAACGTTATACATTACAACGTAATACTATCGAACGTTATACGTAACATGGTAACAGTAAATAGCGTTATACGTTATAACGTAATACCATATGACGTTATACGTTATAACATAATACCATATCACGCTATACGTTATAACGTAATACCAAGTAACTTTATACGTTGTAACGTAATACCATATAACGTTATACGTTATAACGTAATGCCATATGACGTTATACGTTATAGGGAAATGCTATAGAACGTTATACATGACAACGTAATACTATCGAACGTTATACGTAACATGGTAACAGTAAATAGCGTTATACGTTATAACGTAATGCTACATAACGTTACACGTTATAACGTTATACCATATGACGTTATACGTTATAACGTAATACCATATAACGTTATACGTTATAGCGTAATGCCATACGACGTTATACGTTATAGGGAAATGCTATAGTACGTTATGCGTTACAACGTAATACTATATAACGTTATACGTTATAACGTAATACCATATGACGTTATATGTTATAACATAATATCATATCACGCTATACGTTATAACGTAATACTAAGTAACGTTATACGTTATAACGTAATACCATATAACGCTATACGTGATAACGTAATACTATATAACGTTATACGTTATAACGTAATGCTATAAAAACGTTATACGTTATAACGTAATACCATATGACGTTATACGATATAACATAATATCATATCACGCTATACGTTATAACGTAATACCCAGTAACGTTATACGTTATAACGTAATACCATATAACGTTACACGTTATAACGTAATACTATATAACGTTATACGTTATAACGTAATACCATATGACGTTATACGATATAACATAATATCATATCACGCTATACGTTATAACGTAATACCATGTAACGTTATACGTTAAAACGTAATACCATATAACGTTATACGTTATAACGTAATGCCATATGACGTTTTACGTTATAGGTAAATGCTATAGTACGTTATACGTTACAACGTAATACTATATAACGTTATACGTTATAACGTAATACCATATGACGATATGCGTCACAACGTAATACTATATAACGTTATACGTCACATGGTAATAGTAAATAACGTTATACATTATAAGGTAATGCTACATAACGTTATACGTTATAACGTATTACTATATTATGTTATACGTTATAACGTAATACTATATAACGTTATACGTTATAACGTAATACCATATAACATTATACGTTATAACATAATACCATATCACGCTATACGTTATAACGTAATACCAAGTAACGTTATACGTTATAACGTAATACCATATAACGTTATACGTTATAACATAATACTATATAACGTTATACGTTATAACGTAATACTACAGTACGTTACACGTTATAACGTAATACTATATAACGTTGTACGATATAACGTAATACCATATGACGTTATACGTTATAACATAATACCATATCACGCTATACGTTACAACGTAATACCAAGTAACGTTATACGTTATAACGTAATACCATAAAACGTTATACGTTATAACGTAATGCCATACGACGTTATACGTTACAGGGAAATGCTATAGTACGTTATACGTTATAACGTAATACCATAAAACGTTATACGTTATAACGTAATGCCATACGACGTTATACGTTATAGGGAAATGCTATAGAACGTTATACATTACAACGTAATACTATCGAACGTTATACGTAACATGGTAACAGTAAATAGCGTTATACGTTATAACGTAATGCTACATAACGTTACACGTTATAACGTTATACCATATGACGTTATACGTTATAACGTAATACCATATAACGTTATACGTTATAGCGTAATGCCATACGACGTTATACGTTATAGGGAAATGCTATAGTACGTTATGCGTTACAACGTAATACTATATAACGTTATACGTTATAACGTAATACCATATGACGTTATATGTTATAACATAATATCATATCACGCTATACGTTATAACGTAATACTAAGTAACGTTATACGTTATAACGTAATACCATATAACGCTATACGTTATAACGTAATACTATATAACGTTATACGTTATAACGTAATACTATATAACGTTATACGTTATAACGTAATACCATATGACGTTATACGATATAACATAATATCATATCACGCTATACGTTATAACGTAATACCAAGTAACGTTATACGTTATAACGTAATACCATATAACGTTACACGTTATAACGTAATACTATATAACGTTATACGTTATAACGTAATACCAAATGACGTTATACGATATAACATAATATCATATCACGCTATACGTTATAACGTAATACCAAGTAACGTTATACGTTAAAACGTAATACCATATAACGTTATACGTTATAACGTAATGCCATATGACGTTTTACGTTATAGGTAAATGCTATAGTACGTTATACGTTACAACGTAATACTATATAACGTTATACGTTATAACGTAATACCATATGACGATATGCGTCACAACGTAATACTATATAACGTTATACGTCACATGGTAATAGTAAATAACGTTATACATTATAAGGTAATGCTACATAACGTTATACGTTATAACGTATTACTGTATAGCGTTATACGTTATAACGTAATACTATATAACGTTATACGTTATAACGTAATACCATATAACATTATACGTTATAACATAATACCATATCACGCTATACGTTATAACGTAATACCAAGTAACGGTATACGTTATAACGTAATACCATATAACGTTATACGTTATAACTTAATACTATATAACGTTATACGTTATAACGTAATACTACAGTACGTTACACGTTATAACGTAATACTATGTAGCGTTGTACGATATAACGTAATACCATATGACGTTATACGTTATAACATAATACCATATCACGCTATACGTTACAACGTAATACCAAGTAACGTTATACGTTATAACGTAATACCATAAAACGTTATACGTTATAACGTAATGCCATACGACGTTATACGTTATAGGGAAATGCTATAGTACGTTATACGTTACAACGTAATACTATATAACGTTATACGTTATAACGTGACACCATATGACGTTATACGTTATAACATAATACCATATCACGCTATACGTTATAACGTAATACCATATGACGTCATACGTCATAGGGAAATACTATAGTACGTTACACGTTATAACGTAATACTATATAAAGTTATACGTTATAACGTAATACCATATGACGTTATACGTTATAACGTAATACCATATAACGTTACACGTTATAACGTAATACTATATAACGCTATACGTTATAACGTATTACCATATGTCGTTATACGTCATAGGGAAATACTATAGTACGTTACACGTTATAACGTTACACCATATGACGTTATACGTTATAACGTAATACCATATAACGTTATACGTTATAACGTAATGCCATACGACGTTATACGTTATAACGTATTACCATATGACGTCATACGTCATAGGGAAATACTATAGTACGTTACACGTTATAACGTTATACCATATGACGTTATGCGTTGTAACGTAATACCAAGTAACGTTATACGTTATAACGTAATACCATATTACGTTATACGATATAACATAATATCATATCACGCTATACGTTATAACGTAATACCATATAACGTTATACGTTATAACGTAATGCCATATGACGTTATACGTTATAGGGAAATGCTATAGAACGATATACGTTACAACGTAATACTATCTAACGTTATACGTAACATGGTAACAGTAAATAACGTTATACGTTATAACGTAATGCTACATAACGTTACACGTTATATCGTTACACCATATGACGTTATACGTTATAACGTAATACCATATAAAGTTATACGTTATAACGTAATGCCATACGACGTTATACGTTATAGGGAAATGCTATAGTACGTTATACGTTACAACGTAATACTATATAACGTTATACGTTATAACCTAACACCATATGACGTTATACGTTATAACATAATACCATATCACGCTATACGTTATAACGTAATACCATATGACGTTATACGTTATAACGTAATACCATATAACGTTATACGTTATAACGTAATACCATATAACGTTATACGTTATAACGTAATACCATATGACGTTATACGTTATAACGTAATACCATTTAACGTTACACGTTATAACGTAATACCATATAACGTTATACGTTATAACGTAATACCAAGTAACGTTATACGTTACAACGTAATACTATATAACGTTGTACGTTATAACGTAATACCATATGACGTTATACGTTATAACGTAATACCATATAACGTTACACGTTATAACGTAATACTATATAACGTTGTACGTTATAACGTAATACCATATGACGGTATACGTTATAACGTAATACCATATAACGTTACACGTTATAACGTAATAATATATAACGTTGTACGTTATAACGTATTACCATATGACGTTATACGTTATAACGTAATACTATATAATGTTATACGTTATAACGTTATACCATATGACGATACACGTTATAACGTAATACTATATAACGTTGTACGTTATAACGTAATGCCATATGACGTTATACGTTATAACGTAATACTATATAACGTTATACGTTATAACGTAATACCATATGACGTTATACGTAATAACGTAATACCATATGACGCTATACGTCATAAGGAAATGCTACAGTACGTTACACGTTATAACGTAATACTATATAACGTTATACGTTATAACCTAATACCATATCACGTTATACGTTATAACGTAATACCATATGACGTTAAACGTTATAACGTAATACCATATGACGTTATACGTTATAACATAATACCATATCACGCTATACGTTATAACGTAATCCTATAGTACGTTAAACGTTATAACGTAATACTATATAACGTTGTACGTTATAACGTAATACCATATGACGGTATACGTTATAACGTAATACCATATAACGTTACACTTTATAACGTAATAGTATATAACGTTGTACGTTATAACGTATTACCATATGACGTTATACGTTATAACGTAATACTATATAATGTTATACGTTATAACGTTACACCATATGACGATACACGTTATAACGTAATACTATATAACGTTGTATGTTATAACGTAGTACCGTATGACGTTATACGTTATAACATAATACCATATCACGCTATACGTTACAACGTAATACCAAGTAACGTTATACGTTATAACGTAATACCATAAAACGTTATACGTTATAACGTAATGCCATACGACGTTATACGTTATAGGGAAATGCTATAGTACGTTATACGTTACAACGTAATACTATATAACGTTATACGTTATAACGTGACACCATATGACGTTATACGTTATAACATAATACCATATCACGCTATACGTTATAACGTAATACCATATGACGTCATACGTCATAGGGAAATACTATAGTACGTTACACGTTATAACGTAATACTATATAAAGTTATACGTTATAACGTAATACCATATGACGTTATACGATATAACATAATATCATATCACGCTATACGTTATAACGTAATACCAAGTAACGTTATACGTTATAACGTAATACCATATAACGTTACACGTTATAACATAATACTATATAACGTTATACGTTATAACGTAATACTACAGTACGTTACACGTTATAACGTAATACTATATAACGTTGTACGATATAACGTAATACCATATGACGTTATACGTTATAACATAATACCATATCACGCTATACGTTACAACGTAATACCAAGTAACGTTATACGTTATAACGTAATACCATAAAACGTTATACGTTATAACGTAATGCCATACGACGTTATACGTTACAGGGAAATGCTATAGTACGTTATACGTTATAACGTAATACCATAAAACGTTATACGTTATAACGTAATGCCATACGACGTTATACGTTATAGGGAAATGCTATAGAACGTTATACATTACAACGTAATACTATCGAACGTTATACGTAACATGGTAACAGTAAATAGCGTTATACGTTATAACGTAATGCTACATAACGTTACACGTTATAACGTTATACCATATGACGTTATACGTTATAACGTAATACCATATAACGTTATACGTTATAGCGTAATGCCATACGACGTTATACGTTATAGGGAAATGCTATAGTACGTTATGCGTTACAACGTAATACTATATAACGTTATACGTTATAACGTAATACCATATGACGTTATATGTTATAACATAATATCATATCACGCTATACGTTATAACGTAATACTAAGTAACGTTATACGTTATAACGTAATACCATATAACGCTATACGTTATAACGTAATACTATATAACGTTATACGTTATAACGTAATACTATATAACGTTATACGTTATAACGTAATACCATATGACGTTATACGATATAACATAATATCATATCACGCTATACGTTATAACGTAATACCAAGTAACGTTATACGTTATAACGTAATACCATATAACGTTACACGTTATAACGTAATACTATATAACGTTATACGTTATAACGTAATACCAAATGACGTTATACGATATAACATAATATCATATCACGCTATACGTTATAACGTAATACCAAGTAACGTTATACGTTAAAACGTAATACCATATAACGTTATACGTTATAACGTAATGCCATATGACGTTTTACGTTATAGGTAAATGCTATAGTACGTTATACGTTACAACGTAATACTATATAACGTTATACGTTATAACGTAATACCATATGACGATATGCGTCACAACGTAATACTATATAACGTTATACGTCACATGGTAATAGTAAATAACGTTATACATTATAAGGTAATGCTACATAACGTTATACGTTATAACGTATTACTGTATAGCGTTATACGTTATAACGTAATACTATATAACGTTATACGTTATAACGTAATACCATATAACATTATACGTTATAACATAATACCATATCACGCTATACGTTATAACGTAATACCAAGTAACGGTATACGTTATAACGTAATACCATATAACGTTATACGTTATAACTTAATACTATATAACGTTATACGTTATAACGTAATACTACAGTACGTTACACGTTATAACGTAATACTATGTAGCGTTGTACGATATAACGTAATACCATATGACGTTATACGTTATAACATAATACCATATCACGCTATACGTTACAACGTAATACCAAGTAACGTTATACGTTATAACGTAATACCATAAAACGTTATACGTTATAACGTAATGCCATACGACGTTATACGTTATAGGGAAATGCTATAGTACGTTATACGTTACAACGTAATACTATATAACGTTATACGTTATAACGTGACACCATATGACGTTATACGTTATAACATAATACCATATCACGCTATACGTTATAACGTAATACCATATGACGTCATACGTCATAGGGAAATACTATAGTACGTTACACGTTATAACGTAATACTATATAAAGTTATACGTTATAACGTAATACCATATGACGTTATACGTTATAACGTAATACCATATAACGTTACACGTTATAACGTAATACTATATAACGCTATACGTTATAACGTATTACCATATGTCGTTATACGTCATAGGGAAATACTATAGTACGTTACACGTTATAACGTTACACCATATGACGTTATACGTTATAACGTAATACCATATAACGTTATACGTTATAACGTAATGCCATACGACGTTATACGTTATAACGTATTACCATATGACGTCATACGTCATAGGGAAATACTATAGTACGTTACACGTTATAACGTTATACCATATGACGTTATGCGTTGTAACGTAATACCAAGTAACGTTATACGTTATAACGTAATACCATATTACGTTATACGATATAACATAATATCATATCACGCTATACGTTATAACGTAATACCATATAACGTTATACGTTATAACGTAATGCCATATGACGTTATACGTTATAGGGAAATGCTATAGAACGATATACGTTACAACGTAATACTATCTAACGTTATACGTAACATGGTAACAGTAAATAACGTTATACGTTATAACGTAATGCTACATAACGTTACACGTTATATCGTTACACCATATGACGTTATACGTTATAACGTAATACCATATAAAGTTATACGTTATAACGTAATGCCATACGACGTTATACGTTATAGGGAAATGCTATAGTACGTTATACGTTACAACGTAATACTATATAACGTTATACGTTATAACCTAACACCATATGACGTTATACGTTATAACATAATACCATATCACGCTATACGTTATAACGTAATACCATATGACGTTATACGTTATAACGTAATACCATATAACGTTATACGTTATAACGTAATACCATATAACGTTATACGTTATAACGTAATACCATATGACGTTATACGTTATAACGTAATACCATTTAACGTTACACGTTATAACGTAATACCATATAACATTATATGTTATAACGTAATACCAAGTAACGTTATACGTTACAACGTAATACTATATAACGTTGTACGTTATAACGTAATACCATATGACGTTATACGTTATAACGTAATACCATATAACGTTACACGTTATAACGTAATACTATATAACGTTGTACGTTATAACGTAATACCATATGACGGTATACGTTATAACGTAATACCATATAACGTTACACGTTATAACGTAATAATATATAACGTTGTACGTTATAACGTATTACCATATGACGTTATACGTTATAACGTAATACTATATAATGTTATACGTTATAACGTTATACCATATGACGATACACGTTATAACGTAATACTATATAACGTTGTACGTTATAACGTAATGCCATATGACGTTATACGTTATAACGTAATACTATATAACGTTATACGTTATAACGTAATACCATATGACGTTATACGTAATAACGTAATACCATATGACGCTATACGTCATAAGGAAATGCTACAGTACGTTACACGTTATAACGTAATACTATATAACGTTATACGTTATAACCTAATACCATATCACGTTATACGTTATAACGTAATACCATATGACGTTAAACGTTATAACGTAATACCATATGACGTTATACGTTATAACATAATACCATATCACGCTATACGTTATAACGTAATCCTATAGTACGTTAAACGTTATAACGTAATACTATATAACGTTGTACGTTATAACGTAATACCATATGACGGTATACGTATAACGTAATACCATATAACGTTACACTTTATAACGTAATAGTATATAACGTTGTACGTTATAACGTATTACCATATGACGTTATACGTTATAACGTAATACTATATAATGTTATACGTTATAACGTTACACCATATGACGATACACGTTATAACGTAATACTATATAACGTTGTATGTTATAACGTAGTACCGTATGACGTTATACGTTATAACGTAATACCATATAACGTTACACGTTATAACGTAATAATATATAACGTTGTACGTTATAACGTAATGCAACACGACGTTATACGTTATAGGGAAATGCTATAGTACGTTATACGTTACAACGTAATACTATATAATGTTATACGTTATAACGTAATACCATATGACGTTATACGTTATAACATAATACCATATCACGCTATACGTTATAACGTAATACCATATGACGTTATACGTTATAACGTAATACTATATAACGTTATACGTTGTAACGTAATGCCATACGACGTTATACGTTATAGGGAAGTGCTATAGTACGTTATACGTTACAACGTAATACTATATATCGTTATACGTTATAACGTAACACCATATGACGTTATACGTTATAACATAATATCATATGACGTTATACGTTATAACGTAATACCATATAACGTGACACGTTATAACGTAATAATATATAACGCTATACGTTATAACGTATTACCATATGACGTTATACGTTATAACATAATACCATATCACGTTATACGTTATAACGTAATACCATATGACGTTAAACGTTATAACGTAATACCATATGACGTTATACGTTATAACATAATACCATATCACGCTATACGTTATAACGTAATCCTATAGTACGTTAAACGTTATAACGTAATACTATATAACGTTGTACGTTATAACGTAATACCATATGACGGTATACGTATAACGTAATACCATATAACGTTACACTTTATAACGTAATAGTATATAACGTTGTACGTTATAACGTATTACCATATGACGTTATACGTTATAACGTAATACTATATAATGTTATACGTTATAACGTTACACCATATGACGATACACGTTATAACGTAATACTATATAACGTTGTATGTTATAACGTAGTACCGTATGACGTTATACGTTATAACGTAATACCATATAACGTTACACGTTATAACGTAATAATATATAACGTTGTACGTTATAACGTAATGCAACACGACGTTATACGTTATAGGGAAATGCTATAGTACGTTATACGTTACAACGTAATACTATATAATGTTATACGTTATAACGTAATACCATATGACGTTATACGTTATAACATAATACCATATCACGCTATACGTTATAACGTAATACCATATGACGTTATACGTTATAACGTAATACTATATAACGTTATACGTTGTAACGTAATGCCATACGACGTTATACGTTATAGGGAAGTGCTATAGTACGTTATACGTTACAACGTAATACTATATATCGTTATACGTTATAACGTAACACCATATGACGTTATACGTTATAACATAATATCATATGACGTTATACGTTATAACGTAATACCATATAACGTGACACGTTATAACGTAATAATATATAACGCTATACGTTATAACGTATTACCATATGACGTTATACGTTATAACATAATACCATATCACGCTATACGTTATAACGTAATACCATATGACGTTATACGTTATACCGTAATACCATATAACGTTATACGTTATAACGTAATACCATATAACGTTATACGTTATATCGTAATACCATAGAACGTTATACGTTATAACGTAATACTATATAACGTTGTACGTTATAACGTAATACCATATGACGGTATACGTTATAACGTAATACCATATAACGTTACACGTTATAACGTAATAATATATAACGTTGTACGTTATAACGTAATACCATATGACGTTATACGTTATAACGTAATACTATATAATGTTATAAGTTATAACGTTATACCATATGACGATACACGGTATAACGTAATACTATATAACGTTGTACGTCATAACGTAATACCATATGACATTGTACGTTATAACATAATAACATATCACGCTATACGTTATAACGTAATACCATATGACGTTATACGTTATAACGTAATACCATATGACGATATACGTTACAACGTAATACTATATAATGTTATACGTTATAACGTTATACCATATGACGATACACGTTATAACGTAATACTATATAACGTTACACGTTATAACGTAATAATATATAACGTAATACTATATAACGTTACACATTATAACATAATAATATATAACGTTGTACGTTATAGCGTAATACCATATGACGTTATACGTTATAACGTAATACCATATAACGTTATACGTTATAACGTAATACCATATGACGATATACGTTACAACGTAATACCATATGACGTTATACGTTATAACGTAATACCATATGACGTCATACGTCATAAGGAAATACTATAGTACGTTACACGTTATAACGTAATACTATATCAAGTTATACGTTATAACGTAATACCATATGACGTTATACGTTATAACGTAATACCATATAACGCTATACGTTATAACGTATTACCATATGAAGTTATACGTCATAGGGAAATACTATAGTACGTTACACGTTATAACGTAATACTATATAATGTTATACGTTATAACGTAATACCATATGACGTTATACGTTATAACATAATACCATATCACGCTATACGTTATAACGTAATACCATATGACGTTATACGTTATAACGTAATACCATATAACGTTATACGATATATCGTAATAACATAGAACGTTATACGTTATAACGTAATACCATATGACGTCATACGTCATAGGAAAATACTATTGTTACGTATTTATTAGTTTTAAGTCAAGTTAAGATTAAAATTCTGTAAAATTTTTTTTTTTTTTTTTTTATTTATTTTTGATTTATTTGTGATTTAGAGTTTAGTCGGAAGGGAAATATTGAAATGATATTATTGTGTATGAAGTATTTATTTGGATTTCCGATTAATACGGTAGTTGCTGCCACCAGAAATAGTCTAAGGACTATTTCAAAAATTTTATTTATTTCAAACGTTACGGGTAGCGTCGACTAGAGTATAATGCTACTGGCAAAACCGATTCCGCTTTTTGGCTAACCTGCTATGTGCAGGGATACTAGCACGGGAGAGGATTAAAGCTGGATACAATATTTGAATGTCAAATTTTTCGTTGCTTGATATGAATTTATTTTTTTTACGTTTTGCCTTCTTCTTCTCTTTTAATTTCGCTATAATAGTTTGTCGTTGGAACCAAAGCTCAGTTTATTTGCCACGATGGATTCTATCACCACGATTTTCTTGCCTTTGAGTTTGATTATCGAGGGTGATTCTAACGATCCTCTCTGTGTGGAACTTGTGTGATTTCGCAAGCCTTGCCCAAAGACGGGCAATATTTTGCCAACAATGGGAGGAGGAATGCGAAGATCGATAGGCGTTTTCGATTATTGAAAACACCGTTTGCACAAGTCAACACAGCGAACGATCCTTCGGTTAAATTTTTAAAGGAAATTGTTCTACTATTTCTCTCTCCTTTTTGTATAATTGCATGCAATGATGGCAAGGAAATTGGTCAATAGAAATGCCGGTATCGCTCTTAATATTCGATCGACGTCAACGATGTATTTAATGGTCCTCTCTGTGCGGGACTTGTGTGATTTCGCAAGCCTTGCCCAAAGACGGGCAATATTTTGCCAACAATGGGAGGAGGAATGCGAAGATCAACGGGTGTTTCAGTAGCTGAAAACACCGTTTGCACAAGCCAACACAGCGAACACCCCCTTTTGTTTAAAGTTTAAAATAATGATTCTATCTTCAAACCGTTCACGGAAATAAAACGAGATTGATGATAGGTAATTCTCGAGTGCAACGAAATTATCAGAGAAGAAGGAAATATTTTTAAAATTTATTTTCTTACCTTGAGAAACCAGTGGCGTCGGGTGCCATCACTTCGTCTGCTCTGATGGTCGTTGGTGTTTTAATTTCTGGGTTTATTTCTCGAAACTCGGATATAATTTATTATCAAACTTTTACTTTATTTATTTGTTTCGATACACGGTTTACAAATTACTAACCGAATTAATACCGCAATTACAATGCGCTTTTGTTTAAGCGATGAAATGAAGACTTCAAAATATTTTATTTTTCCTAAGTCGCGACTTTCCTTTCTTGTCTAGACAACTAAAGACCGCCGAAACGCAAAGTGTTATACAAGATTTCTAAACGCACGATATAGCACGGTATAAGACGTTATAATGAACGTATTAATTATACTGCTCGCTGCTCTATGTGCTATGCTTATTTATAATGCCATCCCCACGAGGTGGTGGTTGTGGTGGTGGTCCACTGGGAGTACCCTTCCGTGGGAATCGGGATTTTGCAGTTTTGGCTTCCAGAGATCGTACGTGAGAGAATGTAAGTTTCATATTTCGACTTAGTTCCACTCGGTCCAGTGTTTCTGCTGAGCTAGCGTCTAGGAGACTTGAGACGTTCCATGCTGGTCTTGTCTTTTCCGAGAATCTTCCATGTTTGTACCGTGGGATTTATCTGTGTTTCTTCGGCACGTGCAAGGGCTGGCGGCTGCAGCATCATTATCATTTCGATGTTTGCTCGGGCAACACGCGCGATCCGCTGCTCTCCCACAACAAGGGCCTCCTCCTTCGAATTAGTTTGCGTAAGTTTGATTTAGATAGATATTTGTATATTATGGTTGTTTTCGTGATTTTGATCCTTTTTCCTTTTCTTGTTGTTTCTCTAGGCTTCGGTGATCGACGTTTAAACAATGTTTGCGGAGGCATTTCCATCAGGGGTTCCTATCCAGACTTCTATGGTGCGTACTTTGTCTTATTTTTAATCCGCTTGATTCGTTCTGTTTCGTTTTATTTAAACTATATTGTATTGTTTCAGCGCAAGCGAAAGAGGGATTCCGAAGAACCCATGGGCGATTTGGGAAGGCCCATCAAACGTATGCGTGAGTTCAGCGAACTTTATCCTGGAGCTCCTTGCTTCGATTTTGATTTGGTGTAGGTGCTTCGTTGGTTCGTTGTTTGGTGATCGCGTGTTCCTTATTATTATATTTTGTTTTGATGCATTTTGTTTTTTTCTTCTCTCTTTTTTTTTGTGTGTGTTCAATATATATATATATATACTTTTTTTAAACGTGATAGTGTAAGGTTATTTTATTTAGTTCTTTTTGTTTGTTAAATATATGTGTATTTAATTTTATATTCCCCCCTTTTTTCTTTGTTAATTATATATATATATATTTTTATATTTATATTTGACAATGTAGTTGCGCATAGAATTTATTAAAGAAAAACGTTAACGATGTGTTTTCATGATTTGTTCCTCACGCCTGATTTCCATTAATCCCTAATATTCCTATCACCGTAACGCGTGTTATTGTGTTAGTTGTTCCGAAGTATCGAAGTAATTTTCTATCGCTTGTTTTTCCGCAATTAGAACATTAATATCGTTATTATTACTTTAAAGTGACAATAGTATTGTTGGTGTGAATATATATATATATAAATTTAGGTTGTGTGTCATTTTAATATGACTAATGTTTTGTAATTCATCAATAGTGTTTAACTTTATATTTCCCTTTTTTAATTAATTATATATATATATTCATATTTGACAATGTAGTTGCGCATAGAATTTATTAAAGAAAAATGTTAATAATGTGTTTTCATGATTTGTTTCTCGCGTCTGGTTTCCATTAATCCCTAATATCCCTATAACCATAACGCGTGTTCCGATGCGCGTGTAAATCTAACATGGCTGCTCATAAGTGAGGTTATAGTGGCGGGTCTTTAGTTTTGTTTAATATCGAAGTATTTTCTGTCGGTCGTGTTTCCTTATTTTACCGCAATTAGAACATTTGTTTATTAATAGTGTTATTCGTATTACTTTAAAGTGACAATAGTATTGTTCGTGTGAATATACATATATATATATTTATTTATTTATATTGTGTGTGATTTTAATATGATTAATGTTTTGTAATTCTTCGATAGCTTTATTTATTGTTTTGAGTAGTTTATTTTATAGAGTATTTGATAATATAAGACAAACTCATATACACACAATATATATATATGTATATGTATATATTTCTTCTGGCAGTGTAGTATTTATACCAGATGAAATGTTAATTGTTTATTAACTTCATTTAATAAGATAGAACACACACACACGCACGTATATATGTATATAATTTTGGCAGTGTGATTTTCATTTCGATTCTTTAGCGATGTAATGTTGTGTATTTGAGGTTATGTGTCAATTATTTGATTTCATATATACATATATATATCTGGTATTGTGACAACATAGTATTGAAGGTTTTATTTCTAAATTATTGTGTGTTTAATGCGTTTTTACATATTAGTGTTTGATGGTAGAATTTCTGTATGCAAACCTTCAAGTCGTTGCGGTGTCAATTATTTTGAACGTTTGACCTATCGACAGGTTGTTACTTAGTCCCAAGTGTTGCGTTGTGTGTTCTATTTCTTTTGTAGATTATTAGTAGTAATTTAGTTTAGAATATAGGTTATTTATATATATTTTTATATATAGACATGCATGTTTCGTAATGTAGTTCTTATTTTATAACTCTTTACCGGAACGTAGGCTAGTTTTAAGTATGTATCTTAGATTACTGATTTGATTTAATAATATAGAATGCGCACACATATATATATTTCTGACAATGTAAGCTTTATTTTTTTAGTAATATAATATTGTATGTTTTATGTATTAGTTAGATTATTAGTTTTTGATTTCATATACACATATATTTCATAAGTTGATAATATTGTATTTGTTGCATAGTATTGGAGGTACTGTCTCTAATATTTACTAGATTATTACATGTTTGGCATATATGTTTATACTTATATGTAACTGTCCGAGTTGTTGCGGCGTTGATTGATTAAAATATATTTATATATACATATATTCCTAGTGTTTCAATCATTTCCCTTTCTGTAGTTATTCTTATTTCCTGGTTTATTTGTTTGGTTCGTGACTCGTTCAATCCATTAGTTGGTTCTATTTATTTTATTTTATGCTGGTTGAGTTTATATTATATTGAACCATAGGTTTTCAAATGGCAAGTCGGTTATTGGTAGGTTTATTTAGAGTTGTGTGTATATGTATTTCGTTTATTGGTTGGATCTGTTAGTCGCTCTCATTTTGTTAATCCTTCCTTTCGTTTCGTAGTGCCGTGTGTTCGTTTGTGCATCCAAATCCTTATTCGCGTGTTTTGTATAGAGTAGGTTTCTTGTTCTTCTTACGGCACGTGCGGAGCGCGGGACGTGACACTATAGTACGTTACAGGTTATAACGTAATACTATATAAAGTTATACGTTATAACGTAATACCATATGACGTTATACGTAATAACGTAATACCATATAACGTGACACGTTATAACGTAATAATATATAACGCTATACGTTATAACGTATTACCATATGACGTTATACGTTATAACATAATACCATATCACGCTATACGTTATAACGTAATACCATATGACGTTATACGTTATAACGTAATACCATATAACGTTATACGTTATAACGTAATACCATATAACGTTATACGTTATATCGTAATACCATAGAACGTTATACGTTATAACGTAATACTATATAACGTTATACGTTATAACGTAATACCATATAACGTTATACGTTATAACGTAATACCATATGACGTTAAACGTTATAACGTAATACCATATGACGCTATACGTTATCACGTAATACTATAGTACGTTACATGTTATAACGTAATACTATATAACGTTGTACGTTATAACGTAATACCATATGACGGTATACGTTATAACGTAATACCATATAACGTTACACGTTATAACGTAATAATATATAACGTTGTACGTTATAACGTAATACCATATGACGTTATACGTTATAACGTAATACTATATAATGTTATACGTTATAACGTTATACCATATGACGATACACGTTATAACGTAATACTATATAACGTTGTACGTTATAACGTAATACTATATAACGTTGTACGTTATAACGTAATACCATATGACGGTATACGTTATAACGTAATACGATATAACGTTACACGTTATAACGTAATAATATATAACGTTGTACGTTATAACGTAATACCATATGACGTTATACGTTATAACGTAATACTATATAATGTTATACGTTATAACGTTATACCATATGACGATACACGTTATAACGTAATACTATATAACGTTGTACGTTATAACGTAATACCATATGACATTGTACGTTATAACATAATAACATATCACGCTATACGTTATAACGTAATACCGTATGACGTTATACGTTATAACGTAATACCATATGACGATATACGTTACAACGTAATACTATATAATGTTATACGTTATAACGTTATACCATATGACGTTACACGTTATAACGTAATAATATATAACGTTGTACGTTATAACGTAATACCATATGACGTTATACGTTATAACGTAATACCATATAACGTTATACGTTATAACGTAATACCATATGACGATATACGCTACAACGTAATACCATATGACGTTATACGTTATAACGTAATACCATATGACGTCATACGTCATAGGGAAATACTATAGTACGTTACACGTTATAACGTAATACTATATAAAGTTATACGTTATAACGTAATACCATATGACGTTATACGTTATAAGGTAATACCATATAACGCTATACGTTATAACGTATTACCATATGAAGTTATACGTCATAGGGAAATACTATAGTACGTTACACGTTATAACGTAATACTATATAATGTTATACGTTATAACGTAATACTATATAATGTTATACGTTATAACGTAATACCATATGACGTTATACGTTATAACATAATACCATATCACGCTATACGTTATAAAGTAATACCATATGACGTTATACGTTATAACATAATACCATATCACGCTATACGTTATAACGTAATCCTATAGTACGTTACACGTTATAACGTAATACTATATAACGTTGTACGTTATAACGTAATACCATATAACGTTATACGTTATAACGTAATACTATATAATGTTATACGTTATAACGTTATACCATATGACGATACACTTTATAACGTAATACTATATAACGTTGTACGTTATAACGTAATACCATATGACGGTATACGTTATAACGTAATACCATATAACGTTACACGTTATAACGTAATAATATATAACGTTGTACGTTATAACGTAATACCATATGACGTTATACGTTATAACGTAATACTATATAATGTTATACGTTATAACGTTATACCATATGACGATACACGTTATAACGTAATACTATATAACGTTGTATGTTATAACGTAATACCATATGACGGTATAGGTTATAACGTAATACCATATAACGTTACACGTTATAACGTAATAATATATAACGTTGTACGTTATAACGTAATACCATATGACGTTATACGTTATAACGTAATACTATATAATGTTATACGTTATAACGCTATACCATATGACGATACACGTTATAACGTAATACTATATAACGTTGTACGTTATAACGTAATACTATATAACGTTGTACGTTATAACGTAATACCATATGACGGTATACGTTATAACGTAATACCATATAACGTTACACGTTATAACGTAATCATATATAACGTTGTACGTTATAACGTAATACCATATGACGATATACGTTACAACGTAATACCATATGACGTTATACGTTATAACGTAATACCATATGACGTCATACGTCATAGGGAAATACTATAGTACGTTACACGTTATAACGTAATACTATATAAAGTTATACGTTATAACGTAATACCATATGACGTTATACGTTATAACGTAATACCATATAACGCTATACGTTATAACGTATTACCATATGAAGTTATACGTCATAGGGAAATACTATAGTACGTTACACGTTATAACGTAATACTATATAATGTTATACGTTATAACGTAATACCATATGACGTTATACGTTATAACATAATACCATATCACGCTATACGTTATAACGTAATACCATATGACGTTATACGTTATAACGTAATACCATATAACGTTATACGTTATATCGTAATACCATAGAACGTTATACGTTATAACGTAATACCATATGACGTTACACGTTATAACGTAATACTATATAACGTTACACGTTATAACGAAATAATATATATCGTTATACGTTATAACGTAATACCATATGACGATATACGTTACAACGTAATACCATATGACGTTATACGTTATAACGTAATACCATATGACGTCATACGTCATAGGGAAATACTATAGTACGTTACACGTTATAACGTAATACTATATAAAGTTATACGTTATAACGTAATACCATATGACGTTATACGTTATAACGTAATACCATATAACGCTATACGTTATAACGTATTACCATATGAAGTTATACGTCATAGGGAAATACTATAGTACGTTACACGTTATAACGTAATACTATATAATGTTATACGTTATAACGTAATACCATATGACGTTATACGTTATAACATAATACCATATCACGCTATACGTTATAACGTAATACCATATGACGTTATACGTTATAACGTAATACCATATAACGTTATACGTTATATCGTAATACCATAGAACGTTATACGTTATAACGTAATACCATATGACGTTACACGTTATAACGTAATACTATGTAATGTCATACGTTATAACGTAATACTATATAACGTTATACGTTATAACGTAATACCATATGACGTTATACGTTATAACGTAATACTATATAATGTTATACGTTATAACGTTATACCATATGACGATACACGTTATAACGTAATACTATATAACGTTGTACGTTATAACGTAATACCATATGACGTTATACGTTATAACGTAATACCATATAACGTTACACGTTATAACGTAATAATATATAACGTTGTACGTTATAACGTAATACCATATGACGTTATACGTTATAACGTAATACTATATAATGTTATACGTTATAACGTTATACCATATGACGATACACGTTATAACGTAATACTATATAACGTTGTATGTTATAACGTAGTACCGTATGACGTTATACGTAATAACGTAATACCATATAACGTTACACGTTATAACGTAATAATATATAACGTTGTACGTTATAACGTAATACCATATGACGTTATACGTTATAACGTAATACCATATAACGTTATACGTTATAACGTAATACCATATGACGTTATACGTAATAACGTAATACCATATGACGCTATACGTTATAAGGAAATGCTACAGTACGTTACACGTTATAACGTAATACTATATAACGTTATACGTTATAACCTAATACCATATGACGTTATACGTTATAACGTAATACCATATGACGTTATACGTAATAACGTAATACCATATGACGCTATACGTTATAAGGAAATGCTACAGTACGTTACACGTTATAACGTAATACTATATAACGTTATACGTTATAACCTAATACCATATGACGTTATACGTTATAACGTAATACCATATGACGCTATTCGTTATAAGGAAATGCTACAGTACGTTACACGTTATAACGTAATACTATATAACGTCATACGGTATAACGTAATACCATATGACGTTATACGTAATAACGTAATACCATATGACGCTATACGTTATAAGGAAATGCTACAGTACGTTACACGTTATAACGTAATACTATATAACGTTATACGTTATAACGTAATACCATATGACGTTATACGTTATAACGTAATACCATATAACGTTACACGTTATAACGTAATAATATATAACGTTGTACGTTATAACGTAATACCATATGACGTTATACGTTATAACGTAATACTATATAATGTTATACGTTATAACGTTATACCATATGACGATACACGTTATAACGTAATACTATATAACGTTATACGTTATAACGTAATACCATATGACGTTATACGTTATAACGTAATACTATATAATATTATACGTTATAACGTTATACCATATGACGATACACGTTATAACGTAATACTATATAACGTTGTACGTTATAACGTAATGCCATATGGCGTTATACGTTATAGGGAAATGCTATAGTACGTTACACGTTATAACGTAATACTATATAACGTTATACGATATAACGTAATACCATATGACATTATACGTTATAGCGTAATACCATTTAACGTTACACGTTACAACGTAATACAATATAACGTTATACGTTATAACGTAATGCTACATAACGTTATACGTTATATCGTAATACCATATAACGTTATACGTTATAACGTAATACCATATAACGTTACACGTTATAACGTAATACTATATAACGTTATACGTTATAACGTAATGCTACATAACGTTATACGTTATAACGTAATACCATATAACGTTATACGTTATAACGTAATGCCATATGACGTTTTACGTTATAGGTAATTGCTATAGTACGTTATACGTTACAACGTAATACTATATAACGTTATACGTTATAACGTAATACCATATGACGATATATGTTACAACGTAATACTATATAACGTTATACGTCACATGGTAATAGTAAATAACGTTATACATTATAAGGTAATGCTACATAACGTTATACGTTATAACGTATTACTACATAACGTTATACGTTATAACGTAATACTATATAACGTTATACGTTATAACGTAATACCATATGACGTTATACGTCATAGGGAAATACTATGGTACGTTACACGTTATAACGTTATACCATATGATGTTATACGTTATAACGTAATACGATATAACGTTGTACGTTACAACGTAATACTATATAACGCTATACGTTATAACGTATTACCATATGACGTTATACGTCATAGGGAAATACTATGGTACGTTACACGTTATAACGTTATACCATATGATGTTATACGTTATAACGTAATACGATATAACGTTATACGTTACAACGTAATACTATATAACGTTATACGTTATAACGTAATACTATAGTACGCTACACGTTATAACGTAATACTATATAACGTTGTTCGTTATAACATAATACCATATCACGCTATACGTTATAACGTAATACCATATGACGTTATACGTTATAACGTAATACCATATAACGTTATACGTTATAACGTAATACCATATGACGATATACGTTACAACGTAATACCATATGACATTATACGTTATAACGTAATACCATATGACGTCATACGTCATAGGGAAATACTATAGTACGTTACACGTTATAACGTTATACCATATGATGTTATACGTTATAACGTAATACGATATAACGTTATACGTTACAACGTAATACTATACAACGTTATACGTTGTAACGTAATACTACAGTACGTTACACGTTATAACGTAATACCATTTAACTTTACACGTTACAACGTAATACCATATGACATTATACATTATAACGTAATACCATATGACGTCATACGTCATAGGGAAATACTATAGTACGTTACACGTTATACCGTAATACTATATAAAGTTATACGTTATAACGTAATACCATATGACGTTATACGTTGTAACGTAATACCATATAACGTTACACGTTATAACGTCATAATATATAACGCTATACGTTATAACGTATTACAATATAAAGTTATACGGTATAACATAATACCATATCACGCTATACGTTATAACGTAATACCATATGACGTTATACGTAATAACGTAATACCATATGACGCTATACGTTATAAGGAAATGCTACATGACGTTATACGCTATAACGTAATTCTATATAACGTTATACGTTATAACGTAATACCATATGACGTTATACGTCATAGGGAAATACTATGGTACGTTACACGTTATAACGTTATACCATATGATGCTATACGTTATAACGTAATACGATATAACGTTATACGTTACAACGTAATACTATATAACGTTATACGTTATAACGTAATACCATATGACATTATACATTATAACGTAATACCATATGACGTCATACGTCATAGGGAAGTACTATAGTACGTTACACGTTATAACGTAATACTATATAAAGTTATACGTTATAACGTAATACCATATGACGTTATACGTTATAACGTAATACCATATAACGTTACACGTTATAACGTAATAATATATAACGCTATACGTTATAACGTATTACCATATAAAGTTATACGTGATAACATAATACCATATCACGCTATACGTTATAACGTAATACCATATAACGCTATACGTTATAACGTATTACCATATGACGTTATACGTCATAGGGAAATACTATAGTACGTTACACGTTATAACGTTATACCATATGATGTTATACGTTATAACGTAATACCATATAACGCTATACTTTATAACGTAATACTATATAACGATATACGTTATAACGTAATACCATATGACGTTATACGTTATAACGTAATACCATTTAACTTTACACGATATAACGTAATACTATATAACGTTATACGTTATAACGTAATGTGACATAACGTTATACGTTATATCGTAATACCATAGAACGTTATACGTTATAACGTAATACCATATGACGTTACACGTTATAACGTAATACTATATAACGTTATACGTAATAACGTAATACCATATGACGCTATACGTTATAAGGAAATGCTACAGTACGTTACACGTTATAACGTAATACTATATAAGGTTATACGTTATAACCTAATACCATATGACGTTATACGTTATAACGTAATACCATATGACGCTATTCGTTATAAGGAAATGCTACAGTACGTTACACGTTATAACGTAACACCATATCACGCTATACGTTATAACGTATTACCATATGACGTTATACGTCATAGGGCAATACTATAGACCGTCACACGTTATAACGTAACACCATATCACGCTATACGTTATAACGTAATACCATATGACGTTATACGATATAACATAATATCATATCACGTTATACGTTATAACGTAATGCCATATGACGTCTTACGTTATAGGTAAATGCTATAGTACGTTATACGTTGCAACGTAATACTCTATAACGTTGTACGTTATAACGTAATACCATATGAGGATATACGTTACAACGTAATACTAATTAACGTTATACGTCACATGGTAATAGTAACTAACGTTATACATTATAAGGTAATGCTACATAACGTTATACGTTATAACGTATTACTACATAACGTTATACGTTATAACGTAATACTATATAACGTTATACGTTATAACGTAATACCATACGACGTTATACGTTATAGCGAAATACCATATGACGTCATACGTCATTGGGAAATACTATAGTACGTTACACGTTATAACGTAATACTATATAAAGTTATACGTTATAACGTAATACCATATGACGTTATTCGTTATTACGTAATACCATATAACGTTACACGTTATAACGTTATACTATATAACGCTATACGTTATAACGTATTACCATATGACGTTATACGTCATAGGGAAATACTATAGTACGTTACACGTTATAACGTAATACTATATAAAGTTATACGTTATAACGTAATACCATATGACGTTATACGTTATAACGTAATACCATATAACGTTACACGTTATAACGTAATACTATATAACGCTATACGTTATAACGTATTACCATATGTCGTTATACGTCATAGGGAAATACTATAGTACGTTACACGTTATAACGTTACACCATATGACGTTATACGTTATAACGTAATACCATATAACGTTATACGTTATAACGTAATGCCATACGACGTTATACGTTATAACGTATTACCATATGACGTCATACGTCATAGGGAAATACTATAGTACGTTACACGTTATAACGTTATACCATATGACGTTATGCGTTGTAACGTAATACCATATAACGTTATACGTTATAACGTAATGCCATATGACGTTATACGTTATAACATAATACCATATCACGCTATACCTTATAACGTAATACCAAGTAACGTTATACGTTATAACGTAATACCATATTACGTTATACGATATAACATAATATCATATCACGCTATACGTTATAACGTAATACCATATAACGTTATACGTTATAACGTAATGCCATATGACGTTATACGTTATAGGGAAATGCTATAGAACGATATACGTTACAACGTAATACTATCTAACGTTATACGTAACATGGTAACAGTAAATAACGTTATACGTTATAACGTAATGCTACATAACGTTACACGTTATATCGTTACACCATATGACGTTATACGTTATAACGTAATACCATATAAAGTTATACGTTATAACGTAATGCCATACGACGTTATACGTTATAGGGAAATGCTATAGTACGTTATACGTTACAACGTAATACTATATAACGTTATACGTTATAACCTAACACCATATGACGTTATACGTTATAACATAATACCATATCACGCTATACGTTATAACGTAATACCATATGACGTTATACGTTATAACGTAATACCATATAACGTTATACGTTATAACGTAATACCATATAACGTTATACGTTATAACGTAATACCATATGACGTTATACGTTATAACGTAATACCATTTAACGTTACACGTTATAACGTAATACCATATAACGTTATACGTTATAACGTAATACCAAGTAACGTTATACGTTACAACGTAATACTATATAACGTTGTACGTTATAACGTAATACCATATGACGTTATACGTTATAACGTAATACCATATAACGTTACACGTTATAACGTAATACTATATAACGTTGTACGTTATAACGTAATACCATATGACGGTATACGTTATAACGTAATACCATATAACGTTACACGTTATAACGTAATAATATATAACGTTGTACGTTATAACGTATTACCATATGACGTTATACGTTATAACGTAATACTATATAATGTTATACGTTATAACGTTATACCATATGACGATACACGTTATAACGTAATACTATATAACGTTGTTCGTTATAACGTAATGCCATATGACGTTATACGTTATAACGTAATACTATATAAAGTTATACGTTATAACGTAATACCATATGACGTTATACGTAATAACGTAATACCATATGACGCTATACGTCATAAGGAAATGCTACAGTACGTTACACGTTATAACGTAATACTATATAACGTTATACGTTATAACCTAATACCATATCACGTTATACGTTATAACGTAATACCATATGACGTTAAACGTTATAACGTAATACCATATGACGTTATACGTTATAACATAATACCATATCACGCTATACGTTATAACGTAATCCTATAGTACGTTAAACGTTATAACGTAATACTATATAACGTTGTACGTTATAACGTAATACCATATGACGGTATACGTTATAACGTAATACCATATAACGTTACACTTTATAACGTAATTGTATATAACGTTGTACGTTATAACGTATTACCATATGACGTTATACGTTATAACGTAATACTATATAATGTTATACGTTATAACGTTACACCATATGACGATACACGTTATAACGTAATACTATATAACGTTGTATGTTATAACGTAGTACCGTATGACGTTATACGTTATAACGTAATACCATATAACGTTACACGTTATAACGTAATAATATATAACGTTGTACGTTATAACGTAATGCAACACGACGTTATACGTTATAGGGAAATGCTATAGTACGTTATACGTTACAACGTAATACTATATAATGTTATACGTTATAACGTAATACCATATGACGTTATACGTTATAACATAATACCATATCACGCTATACGTTATAACGTAATACCATATGACGTTATACGTTATAACGTAATACTATATAACGTTATACGTTGTAACGTAATGCCATACGACGTTATACGTTATAGGGAAGTGCTATAGTACGTTATACGTTACAACGTAATACTATATATCGTTATACGTTATAACGTAACACCATATGACGTTATACGTTATAACATAATATCATATGACGTTATACGTTATAACGAAATACCGTATGACGTCATACGTCATAGGAAAATACTATAGTACGTTACAGGTTACAACGTAATACTATATAAAGTTATACGTTATAACGTAATACCATATAACGTGACACGTTATAACGTAATAATATATAACGCTATACGTTATAACGTATTACCATATGACGTTATACGTTATAACATAATACCATATCACGCTATACGTTATAACGTAATACCATATGACGTTATACGTTATACCGTAATACCATATAACGTTATACGTTATAACGTAATACCATATAACGTTATACGTTATATCGTAATACCATAGAACGTTATACGTTATAACGTAATACTATATAACGTTATACGTTATAACGTAATACTATATAACGTTATACGTTATAACGTAATACCATATGACGTTAAACGTTATAACGTAATACCATATGACGCTATACGTTATAACGTAATACTATAGTACGTTACACGTTATAACGTAATACTATATAACGTTGTACGTTATAACGTAATACTATATAACGTTGTACGTTATAACGTAATACCATATGACGGTATACGTTATAACGTAATACCATATAACGCTACACGTTATAACGTAATAATATATAACGTTGTACGTTATAACGTAATAATATATAACGTAATACTATATAACGTTACACATTATAACATAATAATATATAACGTTGTACGTTATAACGTAATACCATATGACGTTATACGTTATAACGTAATACCATATAACGTTATACGTTATAACGTAATACCATATGACGATATACGTTACAACGTAATACCATATGACGTTATACGTTATAACGTAATACCATATGACGTCATACGTCATAAGGAAATACCATATAACGTTATACGTTATATCGTAATACCATAGAACGTTATACGTTATAACGTAATACCATATGACGTCATACGTCATAAGGAAATACCATATAACGTTATACGTTATATCGTAATACCATAGTACGTTACAGGTTACAACGTAATACTATATAAAGTTATACGTTATAACGTAATACCATATAACGTGACACGTTATAACGTAATAATATATAACGCTATACGTTATAACGTATTACCATATGACGTTATACGTTATAACATAATACCATATCACGCTATACGTTATAACGTAATACCATATGACGTTATACGTTATACCGTAATACCATATAACGTTATACGTTATAACGTAATACCATATAACGTTATACGTTATATCGTAATACCATAGAACGTTATACGTTATAACGTAATACTATATAACGTTATACGTTATAACGTAATACTATATAACGTTATACGTTATAACGTAATACCATATGACGTTAAACGTTATAACGTAATACCATATGACGCTATACGTTATAACATAATAACATATCACGCTATACGTTATAACGTAATACCATATGACGTTATACGTTATAACGTAATACCATATGACGATATACGTTACAACGTAATACTATATAATGTTATACGTTATAACGTTATACCATATGACGATACACGTTATAACGTAATACTATATAACGTTACACGTTATAACGTAATAATATATAACGTAATACTATATAACGTTACACATTATAACATAATAATATATAACGTTGTACGTTATAACGTAATACCATATGACGTTATACGTTATAACGTAATACCATATAACGTTATACGTTATAACGTAATACCATATGACGATATACGTTACAACGTAATACCATATGACGTTATACGTTATAACGTAATACCATATGACGTCATACGTCATAAGGAAATACCATAGTACGTTACACGTTATAACGTAATACTATATCAAGTTATACGTTATAACGTAATACCATATGACGTTATACGTTATAACGTAATACCATATAACGCTATACGTTATAACGTATTACCATATGAAGTTATACGTCATAGGGAAATACTATAGTACGTTACACGTTATAACGTAATACTATATAATGTTATACGTTATAACGTAATACCATAAGACGTTATACGTTATAACATAATACCATATCACGCTATACGTTATAACGTAATACCATATGACGTTATACGTTATAACGTAATACCATATAACGTTATACGATATATCGTAATAACATAGAACGTTATACGTTATAACGTAATACCATATGACGTCATACGTCATAGGAAAATACTATAGTACGTTACAGGTTATAACGTAATACTATATAAAGTTATACGTTATAACGTAATACCATATGACGTTATACGTAATAACGTAATACCATATAACGTGACACGTTATAACGTAATAATATATAACGCTATACGTTATAACGTATTACCATATGACGTTATACGTTATAACATAATACCATATCACGCTATACGTTATAACGTAATACCATATGACGTTATACGTTATAACGTAATACCATATAACGTTATACGTTATAACGTAATACCATATAACGTTATACGTTATATCGTAATACCATAGAACGTTATACGTTATAACGTAATACTATATAACGTTATACGTTATAATGTAATACTATATAACGTTATACGTTATAACGTAATACTATATAACGTTATACGTTATAAGGTAATACCATATGACGTTAAACGTTATAACGTAATACCATATGACGCTATACGTTATCACGTAATACTATAGTACGTTACATGTTATAACGTAATACTATATAACGTTGTACGTTATAACGTAATACCATATGACGGTATACGTTATAACGTAATACCATATAACGTTACACGTTATAACGTAATAATATATAACGTTGTACGTTATAACGTAATACCATATGACGTTATACGTTATAACGTAATACTATATCATGTTATACGTTATAACGTTATACCATATGACGATACACGTTATAACGTAATACTATATAACGTTGTACGTTATAACGTAATACTATATAACGTTGTACGTTATAACGTAATACCATATGACGGTATACGTTATAACGTAATACCATATAACGCTACACGTTATAACGTAATAATATATAACGTTGTACGTTATAACGTAATACCATATGACGTTATACGTTATAACGTAATACTATATAATGTTATACGTTATAACGTTATACCATATGACGATACACGATATAACGTAATACTATATAACGTTGTACGTCATAACGTAATACCATATGACATTGTACGTTATAACATAATAACATATCACGCTATACGTTATAACGTAATACCATATGACGTTATACGTTATAACGTAATACCATATGACGATATACGTTACAACGTAATACTATATAATGTTATACGTTATAACGTTATACCATATGACGATACACGTTATAACGTAATACTATATAACGTTACACGTTATAACGTAATAATATATAACGTAATACTATATAACGTTACACATTATAACATAATAATATATAACGTTGTACGTTATAACGTAATACCATATGACGTTATACGTTATAACGTAATACCATATAACGTTATACGTTATAACGTAATACCATATGACGATATACGTTACAACGTAATACCATATGACGTTATACGTTATAACGTAATACCATATGACGTCATACGTCATAAGGAAATACCATAGTACGTTACACGTTATAACGTAATACTATATCAAGTTATACGTTATAACGTAATACCATATGACGTTATACGTTATAACGTAATACCATATAACGCTATACGTTATAACGTATTACCATATGAAGTTATACGTCATAGGGAAATACTATAGTACGTTACACGTTATAACGTAATACTATATAATGTTATACGTTATAACGTAATACCATAAGACGTTATACGTTATAACATAATACCATATCACGCTATACGTTATAACGTAATACCATATGACGTTATACGTTATAACGTAATACCATATAACGTTATACGATATATCGTAATAACATAGAACGTTATACGTTATAACGTAATACCATATGACGTCATACGTCATAGGAAAATACTATAGTACGTTACAGGTTATAACGTAATACTATATAAAGTTATACGTTATAACGTAATACCATATGACGTTATACGTAATAACGTAATACCATATAACGTGACACGTTATAACGTAATAATATATAACGCTATACGTTATAACGTACTACCATATGACGTTATACGTTATAACATAATACCATATCACGCTATACGTTATAACGTAATACCATATGACGTTATACGTTATAACGTAATACCATATAACGTTATACGTTATAACGTAATACCATATAACGTTATACGTTATATCGTAATACCATAGAACGTTATACGTTATAACGTAATACTATATAACGTTATACGTTATAATGTAATACTATATAACGTTATACGTTATAACGTAATACTATATAACGTTATACGTTATAAGGTAATACCATATGACGTTAAACGTTATAACGTAATACCATATGACGCTATACGTTATCACGTAATACTATAGTACGTTACATGTTATAACGTAATACTATATAACGTTGTACGTTATAACGTAATACCATATGACGGTATACGTTATAACGTAATACCATATAACGTTACACGTTATAACGTAATAATATATAACGTTGTACGTTATAACGTAATACCATATGACGTTATACGTTATAACGTAATACTATATCATGTTATACGTTATAACGTTATACCATATGACGATACACGTTATAACGTAATACTATATAACGTTGTACGTTATAACGTAATACTATATAACGTTGTACGTTATAACGTAATACCATATGACGGTATACGTTATAACGTAATACGATATAACGTTACACGTTATGACGTAATAATATATAACGTTGTACGTTATAACGTAATACCATATGACGTTATACGTTATAACGTAATACTATATAATGTTATACGTTATAACGTTATACCATATGACGATACACGTTATAACGCAATACTATATAACGTTGTACGTTATAACGTAATACCATATGACATTGTACGTTATAACATAATAACATATCACGCTATACGTTATAACGTAATACCATATGACGTTATACGTTATAACGTAATACCATATGACGATATACGTTACAACGTAATACTATATAATGTTATACGTTATAACGTTATACCATATGACGATACACGTTATAACGTAATAATATATAACGTTACACGTTATAACGTAATAATATATAACGTTGTACGTTATAACGTAATACCATATGACGTTATACGTTATAACGTAATACCATATAACGTTATACGTTATAACGTAATACCATATGACGATATACGCTACAACGTAATACCATATGACGTTATACGTTATAACGTAATACCATATGACGTCATACGTCATAGGGAAATACTATAGTACGTTACACGTTATAACGTAATACTATATAAAGTTATACGTTATAACGTAATACCATATGACGTTATACGTTATAAGGTAATACCATATAACGCTATACGTTATAACGTATTACCATATGAAGTTATACATCATAGGGAAATACTATAGTACGTTACACGTTATAACGTAATACTATATAATGTTATAAGTTATAACGTAATACTATATAATGTTATACGTTATAACGTAATACCATATGACGTTATATGTTATAACATAATACCATATCACGCTATACGTTATAACGTAATACCATATGACGTTATACGTTATAACATAATACCATATCACGCTATACGTTATAACGTAATCCTATAGTACGTTACACGTTATAACGTAATACTATATAACGTTGTACGTTATAACGTAATACCATATAACGTTATACGTTATAACGTAATACTATATAATGTTATACGTTATAACGTTATACCATATGACGATACACTTTATAACGTAATACTATATAACGTTGTACGTTATAACGTAATACCATATGACGGTATACGTTATAACGTAATATCATATAACGTTACACGTTATAACGTAATAATATATAACGTTGTACGTTATAACGTAATACCATATGACGTTATACGTTATAACGTAATACTATATAATGTTATACGTTATAACGTTATACCATATGACGATACACGTTATAACGTAATACTATATAACGTTGTATGTTATAACGTAATACCATATGACGGTATAGGTTATAACGTAATACCATATAACGTTACACGTTATAACGTAATAATATATAACGTTGTACGTTATAACGTAATACCATATGACGTTATACGTTATAACGTAATACTATATAATGTTATACGTTATAACGCTATACCATATGACGATACACGTTATAACGTAATACTATATAACGTTGTACGTTATAACGTAATACTATATAACGTTGTACGTTATAACGTAATACCATATGACGGTATACGTTATAACGTAATACCATATAACGTTACACGTTATAACGTAATCATATATAACGTTGTACGTTATAACGTAATACCATATGACGTTATACGTTATAACGTAATACTATATAATGTTATACGTTATAACGTTATACCATATGACGATACACGTTATAACGTAATACTATATAACGTTGTACGTTATAACGTAATACCATATGACATTGTACGTTATAACACAATAACATATCACGCTATACGTTATAACGTAATATCATATGACGTTATACGTTATAACGTAATACCATATGACGATATACGTTACAACGTAATACTATATAATGTTATACGTTATAACGTTATACCATATGACGATACACGTTATAACGTAATACTATATAACGTTACACGTTATAACGAAATAATATATAACGTTATACGTTATAACGTAATACCATATGACGATATACGTTACAACGTAATACCATATGACGTTATACGTTATAACGTAATACCATATGACGTCATACGTCATAGGGAAATACTATAGTACGTTACACGTTATAACGTAATACTATATAAAGTTATACGTTATAACGTAATACCATATGACGTTATACGTTATAACGTAATACCATATAACTCTATACGTTATAACGTATTACCATATGAAGTTATACGTCATAGGGAAATACTATAGTACGTTACACGTTATAACGTAATACTATATAATGTTATACGTTATAACGTAATACCATATGACGTTATACGTTATAACATAATACCATATCACGCTATACGTTATAACGTAATACCATATGACGTTATACGTTATAACGTAATACCATATAACGTTATACGTTATATCGTAATACCATAGAACGTTATACGTTATAACGTAATACCATATGACGTTACACGTTATAACGTAATACTATGTAACGTCATACGTTATAACGTAATACTATATAACCTTATACGTTATAACGTAATACCATATGACGTTATACGTTATAACGTAATACTATATAATGTTATACGTTATAACGTTATACCATATGACGATACACGTTATAACGTAATACTATATAACGTTGTACGTTATAACGTAATACCATATGACGTTATACGTTATAACGTAATACCATATAACGTTACACGTTATAACGTAATAATATATAACGTTGTACGTTATAACGTAATACCATATGACGTTATACGTTATAACGTAATACTATATAATGTTATACGTTATAACGTTATACCATATGACGATACACGTTATAACGTAATACTATATAACGTTGTATGTTATAACGTAGTACCGTATGACGTTATACGTAATAACGTAATACCATATAACGTTACACGTTATAACGTAATAATATATAACGTTGTACGTTATAACGTAATACCATATGACGTTATACGTTATAACGTAATACCATATAACGTTATACGTTATAACGTAATACCATATGACGTTATACGTAATAACGTAATACCATATGACGCTATACGTTATAAGGAAATGCTACAGTACGTTACACGTTATAACGTAATACTATATAACGTTATACGTTATAACCTAATACCATATGACGTTATACGTTATAACGTAATACCATATGACGTTATACGTAATAACGTAATACCATATGACGCTATACGTTATAAGGAAATGCTACAGTACGTTACACGTTATAACGTAATACTATATAACGTTATACGTTATAACCTAATACCATATGACGTTATACGTTATAACGTAATACCATATGACGCTATTCGTTATAAGGAAATGCTACAGTACGTTACACGTTATAACGTAATACTATATAACGTCATACGGTATAACGTAATACCATATGACGTTATACGTAATAACGTAATACCATATGACGCTATACGTTATAAGGAAATGCTACAGTACGTTACACGTTATAACGTAATACTATATAACGTTATACGTTATAACGTATTACCATATGACGTTATACGTCATAGGGCAATACTATAGACCGTTACATGTTATAACGTAATACTATATAAAGTTATACGTTATAACGTAATACCATATGACGTTATACGTTATCACGTAATACCATATAACGTTGCACGTTATAACGTAATACTATATAACGTTATACGTTATAACGTATTACCATATGACGTTATACGTTATAACGTAACACCATATCACGCTATACGTTATAACGCAATACCAAGTAACGTTATACGTTATAACGTAATACCACATAACGTTATACGTTATAACGTAATGCCATATGGCGTTATACGTTATAGGGAAATGCTATAGTACGTTACACGTTATAACGTAATACTATATAACGTTATACGATATAACGTAATACCATATGACATTATACGTTATAGCGTAATACCATTTAACGTTACACGTTACAACGTAATACAATATAACGTTATACGTTATAACGTAATGCTACATAACGTTATACGTTATATCGTAATACCATATAACGTTATACGTTATAACGTAATACCATATAACGTTACACGTTATAACGTAATACTATATAACGTTATACGTTATAACGTAATGCTACATAACGTTATACGTTGTAACGTAATACCATATAACGTTATACGTTATAACGTAATGCCATATGACGTTTTACGTTATAGGTAATTGCTATAGTACGTTATACGTTACAACGTAATACTATATAACGTTATACGTTATAACGTAATACCATATGACGATATATGTTACAACGTAATACTATATAACGTTATACGTCACATGGTAATAGTAAATAACGTTATACATTATAAGGTAATGCTACATAACGTTATACGTTATAACGTATTACTACATAACGTTATACGTTATAACGTAATACTATATAACCTTATACGTTATAACGTAATACCATATGACGTTATACGTCATAGGGAAATACTATGGTACGTTACACGTTATAACGTTATACCATATGATGTTATACGTTATAACGTAATACGATATAACGTTATACGTTACAACGTAATACTATATAACGCTATACGTTATAACGTATTACCATATGACGTTATACGTCATAGGGAAATACTATGGTACGTTACACGTTATAACGTTATACCATATGATGTTATACGTTATAACGTAATACGATATAACGTTATACGTTACAACGTAATACTATATAACGTTATACGTTATAACGTAATACTATAGTACGCTACACGTTATAACGTAATACTATATAACGTTGTACGTTATAACATAATACCATATCACGCTATACGTTATAACGTAATACCATATGACGTTATACGTTATAACGTAATACCATATAACGTTATACGTTATAACGTAATACCATATGACGATATACGTTACAACGTAATACCATATGACATTATACGTTATAACGTAATACCATATGACGTCATACGTCATAGGGAAATACAATAGTATGTTACACGTTATAACGTAATACTATATAAAGTTATACGTTATAACGTAATACCATATGACGTTATACGTCATAACGTAATACCATATAACGTTACACGTCATAACGTAATAATATATAACGCTATACGTTATAACGTAGTACTATATAACGCTATACGTTATAACGTATTACCATATGACGTTATACGTCATAGGGAAATACTATAGTACGTTACACGTTATAACGTTATACCATATGATGTTATACGTTATAACGTAATACGATATAACGTTATACGTTACAACGTAATACTATACAACGTTATACGTTGTAACGTAATACTACAGTACGTTACACGTTATAACGTAATACCATTTAACTTTACACGTTACAACGTAATACCATATGACATTATACATTATAACGTAATACCATATGACGTCATACGTCATAGGGAAATACTATAGTACGTTACACGTTATAACGTAATACTATATAAAGTTATACGTTATAACGTAATACCATATGACGTTATACGTTGTAACGTAATACCATATAACGTTACACGTTATAACGTCATAATATATAACGCTATACGTTATAACGTATTACAATATAAAGTTATACGGTATAACATAATACCATACCACGCTATACGTTATAACGTAATACCATATGACGTTATACGTAATAACGTAATACCATATGACGCTATACGTTATAAGGAAATGCTACATGACGTTATACGCTATAACGTAATTCTATATAACGTTATACGTTATAACGTAATACCATATGACGTTATACGTCATAGGGAAATACTATGGTACGTTACACGTTATAACGTTATACCATATGATGCTATACGTTATAACGTAATACGATATAACGTTATACGTTACAACGTAATACTATATAACGTTATACGTTATAACGTAATACCATATGACATTATACATTATAACGTAATACCATATGACGTCATACGTCATAGGGAAGTACTATAGTACGTTACACGTTATAACGTAATACTATATAAAGTTATACGTTATAACGTAATACCATATGACGTTATACGTTATAACGTAATACCATATAACGTTACACGTTATAACGTAATAATATATAACGCTATACGTTATAACGTATTACCATATAAAGTTATACGTTATAACATAATACCATATCACGCTATACGTTATAACGTAATACCATATAACGCTATACGTTATAACGTATTACCATATGACGTTATACGTCATAGGGAAATACTATAGTACGTTACACGTTATAACGTTATACCATATGATGTTATACGTTATAACGTAATACCATATAACGCTATACTTTATAACGTAATACTATATAACGATATACGTTATAACGTAATACCATATGACGTTATACGTTATAACGTAATACCATTTAACTTTACACGATATAACGTAATACTATATAACGTTATACGTTATAACGTAATGTGACATAACGTTATACGTTATATCGTAATACCATAGAACGTTATACGTTATAACGTAATACCATATGACGTTACACGTTATAACGTAATACTATATAACGTTATACGTAATAACGTAATACCATATGACGCTATACGTTATAAGGAAATGCTACAGTACGTTACACGTTATAACGTAATACTATATAAGGTTATACGTTATAACCTAATACCATATGACGTTATACGTTATAACGTAATACCATATGACGCTATTCGTTATAAGGAAATGCTACAGTACGTTACACGTTATAACGTAACACCATATCACGCTATACGTTATAACGTATTACCATATGACGTTATACGTCATAGGGCAATACTATAGACCGTCACACGTTATAACGTAACACCATATCACGCTATACGTTATAACGTAATACCATATGACGTTATACGATATAACATAATATCATATCACGTTATACGTTATAACGTAATGCCATATGACGTCTTACGTTATAGGTAAATGCTATAGTACGTTATACGTTGCAACGTAATACTCTATAACGTTGTACGTTATAACGTAATACCATATGAGGATATACGTTACAACGTAATACTAATTAACGTTATACGTCACATGGTAATAGTAACTAACGTTATACATTATAAGGTAATGCTACATAACGTTATACGTTATAACGTATTACTACATAACGTTATACGTTATAACGTAATACTATATAACGTTATACGTTATAACGTAATACCATATGACGTTATACGTTATAGCGAAATACCATATGACGTCATACGTCATTGGGAAATACTATAGTACGTTACACGTTATAACGTAATACTATATAAAGTTATACGTTATAACGTAATACCATATGACGTTATTCGTTATTACGTAATACCATATAACGTTACACGTTATAACGTTATACTATATAACGCTATACGTTATAACGTATTACCATATGACGTTATACGTCATAGGGAAATACTATAGTACGTTACACGTTATAACGTAATACTATATAACATTGTACGTTATAACGTAATACCATATGACGTTATACGTTATAACATAATTCCATATCACGCTAAACGTTATAACGTAATACCAAGTAACGTTATACGTTATAACGTAATACCATATAACGTTATACGTTATAACGTAATGCCATATGACGTTATACGTTATAGGGAAATGCTATAGAACGTTATACATTACAACGTAATACTATCGAACGTTATACGTAACATGGTAACAGTAAATAGCGTTATACGCTATAACGTAATGCTACATAACGTTACACGTTATAACGTTATACCATATGACGTTATGCGTTATAACGTAATACCATATAACGTTATACGTTATAGCGTAATGCCATACGACGTTATACGTTATAGGGAAATGCTATAGTACGTTATACGTTACAACGTAATACTATATAATGTTATACGTTATAACGTAATACCATATGACGTTATACGTTATAACATAATACCATATCACGCTATACGTTATAACGTAATACCATATGACGTTATACGTTATAACGTAATACCATATAACGTTATACGTTATATCGTAATACCATAGAACGTTATACGTTATAACGTAATACCATATGACGTTACACGTTATAACGTAATACTATGTAACGTCATACGTTATAACGTAATACTATCTAACGTTATACGTTACAACGTAATACTATATAATGTTATACGTTATAACGTAATACCATATGACGTTATACGTTATAGGGAAATGCTATAGTACGTTACACGTTATAACGTAATACTATATAACGTTATACGTTATAACGTATTACCATATGACGTTATACGTCATAGGGCAATACTATAGACCGTTACATGTTATAACGTAATACTATATAAAGTTATACGTTATAACGTAATACCATATGACGTTATACGTTATCACGTAATACCATATAACGTTGCACGTTATAACGTAATACTATATAACGTTATACGTTATAACGTATTACCATATGACGTTATACGTTATAACGTAACACCATATCACGCTATACGTTATAACGCAATACCAAGTAACGTTATACGTTATAACGTAATACCACATAACGTTATACGTTATAACGTAATGCCATATGGCGTTATACGTTATAGGGAAATGCTATAGTACGTTACACGTTATAACGTAATACTATATAACGTTATACGATATAACGTAATACCATATGACATTATACGTTATAGCGTAATACCATTTAACGTTACACGTTACAACGTAATACAATATAACGTTATACGTTATAACGTAATGCTACATAACGTTATACGTTATATCGTAATACCATATAACGTTATACGTTATAACGTAATACCATATAACGTTACACGTTATAACGTAATACTATATAACGTTATACGTTATAACGTAATGCTACATAACGTTATACGTTATAACGTAATACCATATAACGTTATACGTTATAACGTAATGCCATATGACGTTTTACGTTATAGGTAATTGCTATAGTACGTTATACGTTACAACGTAATACTATATAACGTTATACGTTATAACGTAATACCATATGACGATATATGTTACAACGTAATACTATATAACGTTATACGTCACATGGTAATAGTAAATAACGTTATACATTATAAGGTAATGCTACATAACGTTATACGTTATAACGTATTACTACATAACGTTATACGTTATAGCGTAATACTATATAATGTTATACGTTATAACGTAATACCATATGACGTTATACGTCATAGGGAAATACTATGGTACGTTACACGTTATAACGTTATACCATATGATGTTATACGTTATAACGTAATACGATATAACGTTATACGTTACAACGTAATACTATATAACGTTATACGTTATAACGTAATACTATAGTACGCTACACGTTATAACGTAATTCTATATAACGTTGTACGTTATAACATAATACCATATCACGCTATACGTTATAACGTAATACCATATGACGTTATACGTTATAACGTAATACCATATAACGTTATACGTTATAACGTAATACCATATGACGATATACGTTACAACGTAATACCATATGACATTATACGTTATAACGTAATACCATATGACGTCATACGTCATAGGGAAATACAATAGTATGTTACACGTTATAACGTAATACTATATAAAGTTATACGTTATAACGTAATACCATATGACGTTATACGTTATAACGTAATACCATATAACGTTACACGTTATAACGTAATAATATATAACGCTATACGTTATAACGTAGTACTATATAACGCTATACGTTATAACGTATTACCATATGACGTTATACGTCATAGGGAAATACTATAGTACGTTACACGTTATAACGTTATACCATATGATGTTATACGTTATAACGTAATACGATATAACGTTATACGTTACAACGTAATACTATACAACGTTATACGTTGTAACGTAATACTACAGTACGTTACACGTTATAACGTAATACCATTTAACTTTACACGTTACAACGTAATACCATATGACATTATACATTATAACGTAATACCATATGACGTCATACGTCATAGGGAAATACTATAGTACGTTACACGTTATAACGTAATACTATATAAAGTTATACGTTATAACGTAATACCATATGACATTATACATTATAACGTAATACCATATGACGTCATACGTCATAGGGAAGTACTATAGTACGTTACACGTTATAACGTAATACTATGTAACGTCATACGTTATAACGTAATACTATATAACGTTATACGTTATAACGTAATACCATATGACGTTATACGTTATAACGTAATACTATATAATGTTATACGTTATAACGTTATACCATATGACGATACACGTTATAACGTAATACTATATAACGTTGTACGTTATAACGTAATACCATATGACGTTATACGTTATAACGTAATACCATATAACGTTACACGTTATAACGTAATAATATATAACGTTGTACGTTATAACGTAATACCATATGACGTTATACGTTATAACGTAATACTATATAATGTTATACGTTATAACGTTATACCATATGACGATACACGTTATAACGTAATACTATATAACGTTGTATGTTATTACGTAGTACCGTATGACGTTATACGTAATAACGTAATACCATATAACGTTACACGTTATAACGTAATAATATATAACGTTGTACGTTATAACGTAATACCATATGACGTTATACGTTATAACGTAATACCATATAACGTTATACGTTATAACGTAATACCATATGACGTTATACGTAATAACGTAATACCATATGACGCTATACGTTATAAGGAAATGCTACAGTACGTTACACGTTATAACGTAATACTATATAACGTTATACGTTATAACCTAATACCATATGACGTTATACGTTATAACGTAATACCATATGACGTTATACGTAATAACGTAATACCATATGATGCTATACGTTATAAGGAAATGCTACAGTACGTTACACGTTATAACGTAATACTATATAACGTTATACGTTATAACCTAATACCATATGACGTTATACGTTATAACGTAATACCATATGACGCTATTCGTTATAAGGAAATGCTACAGTACGTTACACGTTATAACGTAATACTATATAACGTCATACGGTATAACGTAATACCATATGTCGTTATACGTAATAACGTAATACCATATGACGCTATACGTTATAAGGAAATGCTACAGTACGTTACACGTTATAACGTAATACTATATAACGTTATACGTTATAACGTATTACCATATGACGTTATACGTCATAGGGCAATACTATAGACCGTTACACGTTATAACGTAATACTATATAAAGTTATACGTTATAACGTAATACCATATGACGTTATACGTTATCACGTAATACCATATAACGTTGCACGTTATAACGTAATACTATATAACGTTATACGTTATAACGTATTACCATATGACGTTATACGTTATAACGTAACACCATATCACGCTATACGTTATAACGCAATACCAAGTAACGTTATACGTTATAACGTAATATCACATAACGTTATACGTTATAACGTAATGCCATATGGCGTTATACGTTATAGGGAAATGCTATAGTACGTTACACGTTATAACGTAATACTATATAACGTTATACGATATAACGTAATACCATATGATATTATACGTTATAGCGTAATACCATTTAACGTTACACGTTACAACGTAATACAATATAACGTTATACGTTATAACGTAATGCTACATAACGTTATACGTTATATCGTAATACCATATAACGTTATACGTTATAACGTAATACCATATAACGTTACACGTTATAACGTAATACTATATAACGTTATACGTTATAACGTAATGCTACATAACGTTATACGTTATAACGTAATACCATATAACGTTATACGTTATAACGTAATGCCATATGACGTTTTACGTTATAGGTAATTGCTATAGTACGTTATACGTTGCAACGTAATACTATATAACGTTATACGTTATAACGTAATACCATATGACGATATATGTTACAACGTAATACTATATAACGTTATACGTCACATGGTAATAGTAAATAACGTTATACATTATAAGGTAATGCTACATAACGTTATACGTTATAACGTATTACTACATAACGTTATACGTTATAACGTAATACTATATAACGTTATACGCTATAACGTAATACCATATGACGTTATACGTAATAGTGAAATACTATGGTACGTTACACGTTATAACGTTATACCATATGATGTTATACGTTATAACGTAACACGATATAACGTTATACGTTACAACGTAATACTATATAACGTTATACGTTATAACGTATTACCATATGACGTTATACGTCATAGGGAAATACTATGGTACGTTACACGTTATAACGTTATACCATATGATGTTATACGTTATAACGTAATACGATATAACGTTATACGTTACAACGTAATACTATATAACGTTATACGTTATAACGTAATACTATAGTACGCTACACGTCATAACGTAATACTATATAACGTTGTACGTTATAACATAATACCATATCACGCTATACGTTATAACGTAATACCATATGACGTTATACGTTATAACGTGATACCATATAACGTTATACGTTATAACGTAATACCATATGACGATATACGTTACAACGTAATACCATATGACATTATACGTTATAACGTATTACCATATGACGTTATACGTCATAGGGAAATACTATAGTACGCTACACGTTATAACGTAATACTATATAACGTTGTACGTTATAACATAATACCATATCACGCTATACGTTATAACGTAATACCATATAAAGTTATACGTTATAACGTAATACCATATGACGTTATACGTTATAACGTAATACCATATAACGTTACACGTTATAACGTAATAATATATAACGCTATACGTTATAACGTAGTACTATATAACGCTATACGTTATAACGTATTACCATATGACGTTATACGTCATAGGGAAATACTATAGTACGTTACACGTTATAACGTTATACCATATGATGTTATACGTTATAACGTAATACGATATAACGTTATACGTTACAACGTAATACTATACAACGTTATACGTTGTAACGTAATACTACAGTACGTTACACGTTATAACGTAATACCATTTAACATTACACGTTACAACGTAATACCATATGACATTATACATTATAACGTAATACCATATGACGTCATACGTCATAGGGAAATACTATAGTACGTTACACGTTATAACGTAATACCATATGACGCTATTCGTTATAAGGAAATGCTACAGTACGTTACACGTTATAACGTAATACTATATAACGTCATACGTTATAACGTAATACGATACGACGTTATACGTAATAACGTAATACCATATGACGCTATACGTTATAAGGAAATGCTACAGTACGTTACACGTTATAACGTAATACTATATAACGTTATACGTTATAACGTATTACCATATGACGTTATACGTCATAGGGCAATACTATAGACCGTCACACGTTATAACGTAACACCATATCACGCTATACGTTATAACGTAATACCATATGACGTTATACGATATAACATAATATCATATCACGTTATACGTTATAACGTAATGCCATATGACGTCTTACGTTATAGGTAAATGCTATAGTACGTTATACGTTGCAACGTAATACTCTATAACGTTGTACGTTATAACGTAATACCATATGAGGATATACGTTACAACGTAATACTAATTAACGTTATACGTCACATGGTAATAGTAACTAACGTTATACACTATAAGGTAATGCTACATAACGTTATACGTTATAACGTATTACTACATCACGTTATACGTTATAACGTAATACTATATAACGTTATACGTTATAACGTAATACCATATGACGTTATACGTTATAGCGAAATACCATATGACGTCATACGTCATTGGGAAATACTATAGTACGTTACACGTTATAACGTAATACTATATAAAGTTATACGTTATAACGTAATACCATATGACGTTATTCGTTATTACGTAATACCATATAACGTTACACGTTATAACGTTATACTATATAACGCTATACGTTATAACGTATTACCATATGACGTTATACGTCATAGGGAAATACTATAGTACGTTACACGTTATAACGTAATACTATATAACATTGTACGTTATAACGTAATACCATATGACGTTATACGTTATAACATAATACCATATCACGCTAAACGTTATAACGTAATACCAAGTAACGTTATACGTTATAACGTAATACCATATAACGTTATACGTTATAACGTAATGCCATATGACGTTATACGTTATAGGGAAATGCTATAGAACGTTATACATTACAACGTAATACTATCGAACGTTATACGTAACATGGTAACAGTAAATAGCGTTATACGCTATAACGTAATGCTACATAACGTTACACGTTATAACGTTATACCATATGACGTTATGCGTTATAACGTAATACCATATAACGTTATACGTTATAGCGTAATGCCATACGACGTCATACGTTATAGGGAAATGCTATAGTACGTTATACGTTACAACGTAATACTATATAACGTTATACGTTATAACGTAATACCCTATAACGTTATACGTTATAACGTAACGCCATATGACGTTATACGTTATAGGGAAATGCTATATAACGTTATACATTACAACGTAATACTATCCAACGTTATACGTAACATGGTAACAGTAAATAGCGTTATACGTTATAACGTAATGCTACATAACGTTACACGTTATAACGTTATACCATATGACGTTATGCGTTATAACGTAATACCATATGACGTTATACGTTATAAGATAATATCATATCACGCTATACGTTATAACGTAATACTAAGTAACGTTATACGTTATAACGCAATACCATATAACGCTATACGTTATAACGTAGTACTATATAACGTTATACGTTATAGCGTAATACCATATGACGTTATACGTTATAACGAAATACCATATGACGTCATACGTCATTGGGAAATACTATAGTACGTTACACGTTATAACGTAATACTATATAAAGTTATACGTTATAAAGTAATACCATATGACGTTATACGTTATTACGTAATACCATATAACGTTACACGTTATAACGTTATACTATATAACGCTATACGTTATAACGTATTACCATATGACGTTATACGTCATAGGGGAATACTATAGTACGTTACACGTTATAACGTAATACTATATAACGTTGTACGTTATAACGTAATACCATATGACGTTATACGTTATAACATAATACCATATCACGCTAAACGTTATAACGTAATACCAAGTAACGTTATACGTTATAACGTAATACCATATAACGTTATACGTTATAACGTAATGCCATATGACGTTATACGTTATAGGGAAATGCTATAGAACGTTATACATTACAACGTAATACTATCGAACGTTATACGTAACATGGTAACAGTAAATAGCGTTATACGCTATAACGTAATGCTACATAACGTTACACGTTATAACGTTAGACCATATGACGTTATGCGTTATAACGTAATACCCTATAACGTTATACGTTATAGCGTAATGCCATACGACGTTATACGTTATAGCGTAATACCATTTAACGTTACACGTTATAACGTAATACTATATAACGTAATACGTTATAACGTAATGCTACATAACGTTATACGTTGCATCGTAATACCAAATAACGTTATACGTTATAACATAATACCATATCACACTATACGTTATAACGTAATACCATATGACGTTATACGTTATAACGAAATACCATATGACGTCATACGTCATTGGGAAATACTATAGTACGTTACACGTTATAACGTAATACTATATAAAGTTATACGTTATAAAGTAATACCATATGACGTTATACGTTATTACGTAATACCATATAACGTTACACGTTATAACGTTATACTATATAACGCTATACGTTATAACGTATTACCATATGACGTTATACGTCATAGGGGAATACTATAGTACGTTACACGTTATAACGTAATACTATATAACGTTATACGTTATAACATAATACCATATGACGTTATACGTTATAACATAATATCATATCACGCTATACGTTATAACGTAATACTAAGTAACGTTATACGTTATAACGCAATACCATATAACGCTATACGTTATAACGTAGTACTATATAACGTTATACCTTATAGCGTAATACCATATGACGTTGTACGTTATAAGGAAATGCTACAGTACGTTACACGTTATAACGTAATACTATATAACGTTATACGTTGTTACGTATTACCATATGACGGTATACGTTGTAGGGAAATACTATAGTACGTTATACGTTAGAACGTAATATTATATAACGTTATACGATATAACGTAATACCATATGACGTTATACGTTATAGCGTAATACCATTTAACGTTACACGTTATAACGTAATACTATATAACGTAATACGTTATAACGTAATGCTACATAACGTTATACGTTGTATCGTAATACCATATAACGTTGTACGTTATAACGTAATACCATATGACGTTATACGTTATAACGTAATACCATATAACGTTACACGTTATAACGTAATAATATATAACGTTGTACGTTATAACGTAATACCATATGACGTTATACGTTATAACGTAATACTATATAACGTTATACGTCACATGGTAATAGTAAATAACGTTATACATTGTAAGGTAATGCTACATAACGTTATACGTTATACCGTATTACTACATAACGTTATACGTTATAACGTAATACTATATAACGTTATACGTTACAACGTAATACCATATGACGTTATACGTCATAGGGAAATACTATAGTACGTTACACGTTATAACGTAATACTATATAACGTTGTACGTTATAACGTAATACCATATGACGTTATACGTTATAACATAAAACCATATCACGCTATACGTTATAACGTAATACCATATAACGTTATACGTTATAACGTAATGCCATATGACGTTATACGTTATTGGGAAATGCTATAGAACGTTATACATTACAACGTAATACTATCGAACGTTATACGTAACATGGTAACAGTAAATAGCGTTATACGTTATAACGTAATGCTACATAACGTTACACGTTATAACGTTATACCATATGACGTTATGCGTTATAACGTAATACCATATAACGTCATACGTTATAGCGTAATGCCATACGACGTTATACGTTATAGGGAAATGCTATAGTACGTTATATGCTACAACGTAATACTATATAACGTTATACGTTATAACGTAATACCATATGACGTTATACGTTATAACATAATATCATATCACGCTATACGTTGTAACGTAATACTATATAACGTTATACGTTATAACGTAATACCATATGACGTTATACGTTATAGGGAAATGCTACAGTACGTTACACGTTATAACGTAATACTATATAACGTTGTACGTTATAACGTAATACCATATGACGTTATACGTTATAACGTAACACCATATCACGCTATACGTTATAACGTATTACCAAGTAACGTTATACGTTATAACGTAATACCATATAACGTTATACGTTATAACGTAATGCCATATGACGTTACACGTTATAGGGAAATGCTATAGTACGTTACACGTTATAACGTAATACTATATAACGTTATACGATATAACGTAATACCATATGACGTTATACGTTATAGCGTAATACCATTTAACGTTATACGTTATATCGTAATACCATATAACGTTATACGTTATAACGTAATACCATATAACGTTACACGTTATACGTTATAACGTAATACCATATGACGTTATACGATATAACATAATATCATATCACGCTTTACGTTATATCGTAATACCATATAACGTTATACGTTATAACGTATTGCCATATGACGTTTTACGTTACAGGTAAATGCTATAGTACGTTATACGTTACAACGTAATAGTATATAACGTTATACGTTATAACGTAATACCATATGACGATATACGTTACAACGTAATACTATACAACGTTATACGTCACATGGTAATAGTAAATAACGTTATACATTATAAGGTAATGCTACATAACGTTATACGTTCTAACGTATTACTATATAACGTTATACGTTATAACGTAATACTATATGACGTTATACGTTATAACGTAATACCATATGACGTTATACGTTATAACGTAACACCATATAACGTTACAAGTTATACGTTATAACGTAATACCATATGACGTTATACGATATAACATAATATCATATCACGCTATACGTTATATCGTAATACCATATAACGTTATACGTTATAACGTAATGCCATATGACGTTTTACGTTATAGGTAAATGCTATAGTACGTTATACGTTACAACGTAATACTATATAACGTTATACGTTATAACGTAATGCCATATGACGTTATACGTTATAGGGAAATGCTATAGAACGTTATACGTTATAACGTAATACTATCTAACGTTATACGTAACATGGTAACAGTAAATAACGTTATACGTTATAACGTAATGCTACCTAACGTTACACGTTATAGCGTTATACCAGATGACGTTATACGTTATAACGTAATACCATATAACGTTATACGTCATAACGTAATACCATATATCGTTATACGTTATAACGTAATAACATATGACGTTATACGTTATAGGGAAATGCTATAGAACGTTATACATTACAACGTAATACTATCGAACGTTATACGTAACATGGTAACAGTAAATAGCGTTATACGTTATAACGTAATGCTACATAACGTTATACGTTATAACGTATTACTACATAACGTTACACGTTATAACGTAATACTACATAACGTTACACGTTATAACGTAATACTACATAACGTTATACGTTATAACGTAATACCATATGACGTTATACGTTATAACGTAGTGCCATATGACGTTATACGTTATACGGAATTGCTATAGTACGTTACACGTTATAACGTAATACTATATAACGTTATACGATATAACGTAATACCATATGACGTTATACGTTATAGCGTAATACCATTTAACGTTACACGTTATAACGTAATACAATATAACGTTATACGTTATAACGTAATGCTACATAACGTTATACGTTATATCGTAATACCGTATAACGTTATACGTTATAACGCAATACCATATAACGTTACACGTTATAACGTAATACTATATAACGTTATACGCTATAACGTAATACCATATGACGTTATACGATATAACATAATATCATATCACGTTATACGTTATAACGTAATACCAAGTAACGTTATACGTTATAACGTAAAACCATATAACGTTATACGTTATAACGTAATGCCATGTGACGTTTTACGTTATAGGTAAATGCTATAGTACGTTATACGTTACAACGTAATACTATATAACGTTATACGTTATGGCGTAATACCATATGACGATATACGTTACAACGTAATACTATATAACGTTATACGTCACATGGTAATAGTAAATAACGTTATACATTATAAGGTAATGCTACATAACGTTATACGTTATACCGTATTACTACATAACGTTATAAGTTATAACGTAATACTATATAACGTTATACGTTACAACGTAATACCATATGACGTTATACGTTATAACGAAATACCAGATGACGTCATACGTCATTGGGAAATACTATAGTACGTTACACGTTATAACGTAATACTATATAAAGTTATACGTTATAACGTAATACCATATGACGTTATACGTCATAGGGAAATACTATAGTACGTTACACGTTATAACGTAATACTATATAACGTTGTACGTTATAACGTAATACCATATGACGTTATACGTTATAGGGAAATGCTACAGTACGTTACACGTTATAACGTAATACTATATAACGTTGTATGTCATAACGTAATACCATATGACGTTATACGGTATAACGTAATACCATATCACGCTATACGTTGTAACGTAATACCAGGTAACGTTATACGTTATAACGTAATACCACATAACGTTATACGTTATAACGTAATGCCATATGACGTTATACGTTATAGGGAACTGCTATAGAACGTTATACATTACAATGTAATACTATATAACGTTGTACGTTATAACGTAATACCATATGACGTTATACGTTATAACGTAATACCATATGACGTTATACATTATAACGTAACACCATATCACGCTATACGTTATAACGTAATACCAAGTAACGTTATACGTTATAACGTAATACCATATAACGTTATACGTTATAACGTAATGCCATATGACGTTATACGTTATAGGGAAATGCTATAGTACGTTACACGTTATAACGTAATACTATATAACGTTATACGATATAACGTAATACCATATGACGTTATACGTTATAACGTAATACCATTTAACGTTACACGTTATAACGTAATACTATATAACGTTATACGTTATAACGTAATGCTACATAACGTTATACGTTATATCGTAATACCATATAACGTTATACGTTATAACGTAATACCATATAACGTTACACGTTATACGTTATAACGTAATACCATATGACGTTATACGATATAACATAATATCATATCACGCTATACGTTATATCGTAATACCATATAACGTTATACGTTATAACGTATTGCCATATGACGTTTTACGTTATAGGTAAATGCTATAGTACGTTATACGTTACAACGTAATACTATATAACGTTATACGTTATAACGTAATACCATATGACGATATACGTTACAACATAATACTATATAACCTTATACGTCACATGGTAATAGTAAATAACGTTATACATTATAAGGTAATGCTACATAACGTTATACGTTATAACGTAATACCATATGACGTTATACGGTATAACGTAATACCATATCACGCTATACGTTATAACGTAATACCAGGTAACGTTATACGTTATAACGTAATACCATATAACGTTATACGTGATAACGTAATGCCAGATGACGTTATACGTTATAGGGAACTGCTATAGAACGGTATACATTACAACGTAATACTATCGAACGTTATACGTAACATGGTAACAATAAATAGCGTTATACGTTATAACGTAATGCTACATAACGTTACACGTTATAACGTTATACCATATGACGTTATGCGTTATAACGTAATACCATATAACGTTAAACGTTATAGCGTAATGCCATACGACGTTATACGTTATAGGGAAATGCTATAGTACGTTATACGTTACAACGTAATACTATATAACGTTATACGTTATAACGTAATACCATATGACGTTATACGTTATAACATAATATCATCTCACGCTATACGTTATAACGTAATACTAAGTAACGTTACACGTTATAACGTAATACCATATAACGCTATACGTTATAGGGAAATGCTATAGAACGTTATACGTTATAACGTAATACTATCTAACGTTATACGTAACATGGTAACAGTGAATGACGTTATACGTTATAACGTAATGCTACATAACGTTACACGTTATAGCGTTATACCAGATGACGTTATACGTTATAACGTAATACTATATAACGTTATACGTTATAACGTAATACTATAGTACGTTACACGTTATAACGTAATACTATATAACGTTGTACGTTATAACGTAATACCATATGACGTTATACGTTATAACATAATACCATATCACGCTATACGTTACAACGTAATACCAAGTAACGTTATACGTTATAACGTAATAACATATAACGTTATGCGTTATAACGTAATGCCATATGACGTTATACGTTATAGGGAAATGCTATAGAACGTTATACGTTATAACGTAATACTATCTAACGTTATACGTAACATGGTAACAGTAAATAACGTTATACGTTATAACGTAATGCTGCATAACGTTACACGTTTTGGCGTTATACCAGATGACGTTATACGTTATAACGTAATACCATATAACGTTATACGTTATAACGTAATGCCATATGACGTTATACGTTATAGGGAAATGCTATAGTACGTTACACGTTATAACGTAATACTATATAACGTTATACGTTATAACGTAATACTATATGACGTTATACGTTATAACGTAATACCATATGACGTTATACGTTATAACGTAATACTATATAACGTTATACGTTATAACGTAATGCCATATGACGTTATACGTTATAGGGAAATGCTATAGAATGTTATACGTTATAACGTAATACTATCTAACGTTATACGTAACATGGTAACAGTAAATAACGTTATACGTTATAACGTAATGCTACATAACGTTACACGTTATAGCGTTATACCAGATGACGTTATACGTTATAACGTAATACCATATAACGTTATACGTCATAACGTAATACCATATATCGTTATACGTTATAACGTAATACCATATGACGTTATACGTTATAGGAAATGCTATAGAACGTTATACATTACAACGTAATACTATCGAACGTTATACGTAACATGGTAACAGTAAATAGCGTTATACGTTATAACGTAATGCTACATAACGTTACACGTTATAACGTTATACCATATGACGTTATGCGTTATAACGTAATACTATATAACGTTATACGTTATAACTTAATACCATATGACGTTGTACGTTATAAGGAAATGCTACAGTACGTTACACGTTATAACGTAATACTATGTAACGTTCAACGATATAACGTAATACCATATGACGTTATACGTTATAGCGTAATACCATTTAACGTTACACGTTATAACGTAATGCTACATAACGTTATACGTTATATCGTAATACCGTATAACGTTATACGTTATAACGTAATAAAATATGACGTTACACGTTATAACGTAATACAATATGACGTTACACGTTATAACGTAATTCTATATAACGTTATACGTTATAACGTAATACTATATAACGTTATACGTTATAACGTAATACCATATGACGTTATACGTTATAACGTAATACCATATGACGTTATACGTTATAACGTAATGCTACATAACGTTATACGTTATAACGTAATACCATATGAAATTATACGTTATAACGTAATACCATATGACGTTATACGTTATAACGTAATGCTACATAACGTTATACGTTATATCGTAATACCATATAACGTTATACGTTATAACGTAATAAAATGTGACGTTACACGTTATAACGTAATACTATATAACGTTATACATTATAACGTAATACCATATGACGTTATACGTTATAGGGAAATGCTATAGAACGTTATACATTACAACGTAATACTATCGAACGTTATACGTAACATGGTAACAGTAAATAGCGTTATACGTTATAACGTAATGCTACATAACGTTACACGTTATAACGTTATACCATATGACGTTATGCGTTATAACGTAATACTATATAACGTTATACGTTATAACGTAATACCATATGATGTTGTACGTTATAAGGAAATGCTACAGTACGTTACACGTTATAACGTAATACTATGTAACGTTCAACGATATAACGTAATACCATATGACGTTATACGTTATAGCGTAATACCATTTAACGTTACACGTTATAACGTAATGCTACATAACGTTATACGTTATATCGTAATAACATATAACGTTATACGTTATAACGTAATAAAATATGACGTTACACGTTATAACGTAATACTATATAACGTTATACGTTATAACGTAATACTATATAACGTTATACGTTATAACGTAATACCATATGACGTTATACGTTATAACGTAATACCATATGACGCTATACGTTATAAGGAAATGCTATAGTACGTTACACATGATTACGTAATACTGTATAACGTTATACGTTACAACGTAATACTATATAACGTTACACGTTGTAACGTAATACTATATAACGTTATACGTTATAACGTAATTCCATATGACGTTATACGTTATAAGGAAATGCTACAGTACGTTACACGGTATAACGTAATACTATATAACGTTATACGTTATAACGTAATACCATATGACGTTATACGTTATAACGTAATACCATATCACGCTATACGTTATAACATAATACCATATCACGCTATACTTTATAACGTAATACCAAGTAACGTTATACGTTACAACGTATTACCATATAACGTTATACGTTACAACGTATTACCATATAACGTTATACGTTATAACGTAATGCCATATCACGCTATACGTTATAACGTAATACCATATGACGTTATACGTTATAACGTAATACCATATAACGTTATACGTTATAACGTAATACCATATAACGTTACACGTTGTAACTTAAAACCAAGTAACGTTATACGTTACAACGTATTACCATATAACGTTAACGTTACAACGTATTACCATATAACGTTACACGTTATAACGTAATGCCATACGACGTTATACGTTATAGGGAAAAGCTATAGTACGTTATACGTTACAACGTAATACTATATAACGTTATACATTATAACGTAATACCATATGACGTTATACGTTATAACATAATACCATATCACGCTATACGTTATAACGTAATACCATATGACGTTATACGTTATAACGTAATACCATATAACGTTATACGTTATAACGTAATACCATATAACGTTACACGTTGTAACGTAATACTATATAACGTTATACGTTATAACGTAATTCCATATGACGTTATACGTTATAACGTAATAAAATATGACGTTACACGTTATAACGTAATACTATATAACGTTATACGTTATAACGTAATACTATATAACGTTATACGTTATAACGTAATACCATATGACGTTATACGTTATAACGTAATACCATATGACGCTATACGTTATAAGGAAATGCTATAGTACGTTACACATGATTACGTAATACTGTATAACGTTATACGTTACAACGTAATACTATATAACGTTACACGTTGTAACGTAATACTATATAACGTTATACGTTATAACGTAATACTATATAACGTTATACGTTATAACGTAATACCATATGACGTTATACGTTATAACGTAATACCATATCACGCTATACGTTATAACATAATACCATATCACGCTATACGTTATAACGTAATACCAAGTAACGTTATACGTTACAACGTATTACCGTATAACGTTATACGTTACAACGTATTACCATATAACGTTATACGTTATAACGTAATGCCACATGACGTTATACGTTATAGGGAAATGCTATAGTACGTTAGACGTTACAACGTAATACTATATAACGTTATACGCTATAACGTAATACCACATGACGTTATACGTTATAACATAATACCATATCACGCTATACGTCATAACGTAATACCAAGTAACGTTATACGTTATAACGTAATACCATATGACGGTATACGTTATAAGGAAATGCTACAGTACGTTACACGTTATAACGTAATACTATATAACGTTATACGTTATAACGTAATACCATATGACGTTATACGTTATAACGTAATACCATATCACACTATACGTTATAACGTTAATACCATATCACCTTATACGTTATAGCGCAATACCATATAACGTTATACGTTATAACGTAATACCATATAACGTTACACGTTATAACGTAATACTATATAACGTTATACGTTATAAGGTAATACCATATGACGTTATACGTTATAACATAATATCATATCACGCTATACGTTATAACGTAATACTAAGTAACGTTATACGTTACAACGTAATACCATATAACTCTGTACGTTATAACGTAATACTACATAACGTTATACGTTATAACGTAATACTATAAAACGCTATACGTCATAACGCAATACCATATGACGTTATACATTATAACGCAATACCATATGACGCTATTCGTTATAAGGAAATGCTACAGTACGTTACACGTTATAACGTAATACTATATAACGTTATACGTTATAACGTAATACCATATGACGTTGTACGTTATGAGGAAATGCTACAGTACGTTACACGTTATAACGTAATACTATATAACGTTATACGTTATAACGTAATTCTATATAACGTTATACGTTATAACGTAATGCTACATAACGTTATACGTTATATCGTAATAGGATATAACGTTATACGTTATAACGTAATACCATATAACGTTACACGTTATAACGTAATACCATATAACTCTGTACGTTATAACGTAATACTACATAACGTTATACGTTATTATGTAATACTATAAAACGTTATACGTTATAACGTAATACCATATGACGTTATACGTTATTACGTAATACCATATGACGCTATACGTAATAAGGTAATACCATATGACGTTGTACGTTATGAGGAAATGCTACAGTACGTTACACGTTATAACGTAATACTATATAACGTTATACGTTATAACGTAATACCATATAACGTTATACGTTATAACGTAACACCATATAACGTTACACGTTATAACGTAATACTATATAACGTTATACGTTATAACGTAACGCCATATAACGTTACACGTTATAACGTAATACTATATAACGTTATACGTTATAACGTAATAGGATATAACGTTATACGTTATAACGTAATACCATATAACGTTACACGTTATAACGTAATACTATATAACGTTATACGTTATAACGTATAGCGTTATATAGTATTACGTAATTTATTTATATAGTATTATATAGTATTATATAGTATTTATATAGTATTATTATATAGTATTACGTAACTACCAAGTAACGTTATACGTTATAACGTAATACCATATAACGTTATACGTTATAACGTATTGCCATATGACGTTATACGTTATAGGGAAATGCTACAGTACGTTACACGTTATAACGAAATACTATATAACGTTATACGTGAATAACGTAATACCATATGACGTTATACGTTATAACATAATATCATATCACGCTATACGTTATAACGTAATACTAAGTAACGTTATACGTTATAACGTAATACCATATAACTCTGTACGTTATAACGTAATACTACATAACGTTATACGTTATAACGTAATACCATATGACGTTATACGTTATTACGTAATACCATATGACGCTATACGTTATAAGGAAATGCTACAGTACGTTACACGTTATAACGTAATACTATATAACGTTATACGTTATAACGTAATACCATATGACGTTATACGTTATAAGGTAATACCATATGACGCTATTCGTTATAAGGAAATGCTACAGTACGTTACACGTTATAACGTAATACTATATAACGTTATACGTTATAACGTAATAAAATATGACGTTACACGTTATAACGTAATACTATATAACGTTATACGTTATAACGTAATACCATATGACGTTATGCGTTATAACGTAATAAAATATGACGTTACACGTTATAACGTAATACTATATAACGTTATACGTTATAACGTAATACCATATGACGTTGCACGTTATAAGGAAATGCTACAGTACGTTACACGTTATAACGTAATACTATGTAACGTTCAACGATATAACGTAATACCATATGACGTTATACGTTATAGCGTAATACCATTTAACGTTACACGTTATAACGTAATGCTACATAACGTTATACGTTATATCGTAATACCATATAACGTTATAAGTTATAACGTAATAAAATATGACGTTACACGTTATAACGTAATACTATATAACGTTATACGTTATAACGTAATACCATATGACGTTATACGTTATAACGTAATACCATATGACGCTATACGTTATAAGGAAATGCTATAGTACGTTACACATGATTACGTAATACTGTATAACGTTATACGTTACAACGTAATACAAAGTAACGTTATAAGTTACAACGTATTACCATATAACGTTATACGTTACAACGTATTACCATATAACGTTATACGTTATAACGTAATACCATATGACGTTATACGTTATAAGGAAATGCTACAGTACGTTACACGTTATAACGTAATACTATATAACGTTATACGTTATAACGTAATACCATATAACTCTGTACGTTATAACGTAATACTACATAACGTTATACGTTATAACGTAATACCATATGACGTTATACGTTATTACGTAATACCATATGACGCTATACGTTATAAGGAAATGCTACAGTACGTTACACGTTATAACGTAATACTATATAACGTTATACGTTATAACGTAATACCATATGACGTTATACGTTATAAGGTAATACCATATGACGCTATTCGTTATAAGGAAATGCTACAGTACGTTACACGTTATAACGTAATACTATATAACGTTATACGTTATAACGTAATAAAATATGACGTTACACGTTATAACGTAATACTATATAACGTTATACGTTATAACGTAATACCATATGACGTTATGCGTTATAACGTAATAAAATATGACGTTACACGTTATAACGTAATACTATATAACGTTATACGTTATAACGTAATACCATATGACGTTGCACGTTATAAGGAAATGCTACAGTACGTTACACGTTATAACGTAATACTATGTAACGTTCAACGATATAACGTGATACCATATGACGTTATACGTTATAGCGTAATACCATTTAACGTTACACGTTATAACGTAATGCTACATAACGTTATACGATATAGCGTAATAACATATAACGTTATACGTTATAACGTAATACCATATAACGTTACACGTTATAACGTAATACTATATAACGTTATACGTTATAACGTAATACCATATGACGTTATACGTTATAACGTAATACCATATGACGCTATACGTTATAAGGAAATGCTATAGTACGTTACACATGATTACGTAATACTGTATAACGTTATACGTTACAACGTAATACAAAGTAACGTTATACGTTACAACGTATTACCATATAACGTTATACGTTACAACGTATTACCATATAACGTTATACGTTATAACGTAATACCATATGACGTTATACGTTATAAGGAAATGCTACAGTACGTTACACGTTATAACGTAATACTATATAACGTTATACGTTATAACGTAATACCATATGTCGTTATACGTTATAACGTAATAACATATCACGCTATACGTTATAACGTAATACCATATAACGTTATACGATATAGCGTAATAACATATAACGTTATACGTTATAACGTAATACCATATAACGTTACACGTTATAACGTAATACTATATAACGTTATACGTTATAACATAATATCATATCACGCTATACGTTATAACGTAATACTAAGTAACGTTATACGTTATAACGTAATACCATATAACTCTGTACGTTATAACGTAATACTACATAACGTTATACGTTATAACGTATACTATAAAACGTTATACGTTATAACGTAATACCATTTGACGTTATACGTTATTACGTAATACCATATGACGCTATACGTTATAAGGAAATGCTACAGTACGATACACGTTATAACGTAATACTATATAACGTTATACGTTATAACGTAATACCATATGACGTTATACGTTATAACGTAATACCATATCACGCTATACGTTATAACGTTAATACCATATGACCTTATACGTTATAGCGTAATACCATATAACGTTATACGTTATAACGTAATACCATATAACGTTACACGTTATAACGTAATACTATATAACGTTATACGTTATAACGTAATACCATATGACGTTATACGTTATAACATAATATCATATCACGCTATACGTTATAACGTAATACTAAGTAACGTTATACGTTATAACGTAATACCATATAACTCTGTACGTTATAACGTAATACTACATAACGTTATACGTTATAACGTAATACTATAAAACGTTATACGTTATAACGTAATACCATTTGACGTTATACGTTATTACGTAATACCATATGACGCTATACGTTATAAGGAAATGCTACAGTACGATACACGTTATAACGTAATACTATATAACGTTATACGTTATAACGTAATACCATATGACGTTATACGTTATAAGGTAATACCATATGACGCTATTCGTTATAAGGAAATGCTACAGTACGTTACACGTTATAACGTAATACTATATAACGTTATACGTTATAACGTAATACCATATGACGTTGTACGTTATGAGGAAATGCTACAGTACGTTACACGTTATAACGTAATACTATATAACGTTATACGTTATATCGTAATACCATATAACGTTATACGTTATAACGTAACACCATATAACGTTACACGTTATACGGTAATACTATATAACGTTATACGTTATAACGTAATACCATATGACGTTGTACTTTATAAGGAAATGCTGCGGTACGTTACACGTTATAACGTAATACTATATAACGTTATACGTTATAACGTAATACCATATGACGTTATACGTTATAACGTAATACCATATCACGCTATACGTTATAACGTAATACCAAGTAACGTTATACGTTATAACGTAATACCATATAACGTTATACGTTATAACGTAATGGCATAGGACGTTATACGTTATAGGGAAATGCTACAGTACGTTACACGTTATAACGTAATACTATATAACGTTATACGATATAACGTAATACCATATGACGATATACGTTATAACGTAATACCATTTAACGTTACACGTTATAACGTAATTCTATATAACGTTATACGTTATAACGTAATGCTACATAACGTTATACGTTATATCGTAATAGGATATAACGTTATACGTTATTACGTAATACCATATAACGCTATACGTTATAACGTAATACCATATGACGTTATACGTTATAACATAAGATCATATCACGCTATACGTTATAACGTAATACTAAGTAACGTTATACGTTACAACGTATTACCATATAACGTTATACGTTACAACGTATTACCATATAACGTTATACGTTATAACGTAATGCCACATGACGTTATACGTTATAGGGAAATGCTATAGTACGTTAGACGTTACAACGTAATACTATATAACGTTATACGCTATAACGTAATACCACATGACGTTATACGTTATAACATAATACCATATCACGCTATACGTCATAACGTAATACCAAGTAACGTTATACGTTATAACGTAATACCATATGACGTTATACGTTATAACGTAATACCATATCACGCTATACGTTATAACGTTAATACCATATGACCTTATACGTTATAGCGCAATACCATATAACGTTATACGTTATAACGTAATACCATATAACGTTACACGTTATAACGTAATACTATATAACGTTATACGTTATAAGGTAATACCATATGACGTTATACGTTATAACATAATATCATATCACGCTATACGTTATAACGTAATACTAAGTAACGTTATACGTTACAACGTAATACCATATAACTCTGTACGTTATAACGTAATACTACATAACGTTATACGTTATAACGTAATACTATAAAACGTTATACGTTATAACGCAATACCATATGACGTTATACATTATAACGTAATACCATATGACGCTATACGTTATAAGGAAATGCTACAGTACGTTACACGTTATAAAGTAATACTATATAACGTTATACGTTATAACGTAATACCATATGACGTTATACGTTATAACGTAATACCATATGACGCTATTCGTTATAAGGAAATGCTACAGTACGTTACACGTTATAACGTAATACTATATAACGTTATACGTTATAACGTAATACCATATGACGTTGTACGTTATGAGGAAATGCTACAGTACGTTACACGTTATAACGTAATACTATACAACGTTATACGTTATAACGTAATACCATATAACGTTATACGTTATAACGTAACACCATATAACATTACACGTTATATCGTAATACTATAGAACGTTATACGTTATAACGTAATACTATATAACGTTATACGATATAACGTAATACCATATGACGTTATACGTTATATCGTAATACCATTTAACGTTACACGTTATAACGTAATTCTATATAACGTTATACGTTATAACGTAATGCTACATAACGTTATACGTTATATCGTAATAGGATATAACGTTATACGTTATAACGTATAGCGTTATATAGTATTACGTAATTTATTTATATAGTATTATATAGTATTATATAGTATTTATATAGTATTATTATATAGTATTACGTAACTACCAAGTAACGTTATACGTTATAACGTAATACCATATGACGTTATACGTTATAGCGTAATACTATATAACGTTATACGTTATAACGTAATACCAAATAACGCTATACGTTATAACGTAATACGATATAACGTTATACGTTATAACGTAATACTATATAACGTTATACGTTATAGCGTAATACCATATGACGTTATACGTTATAGCGTATTACCATATGACGTTATACTTCACAGGGAAATACTATAGTACGTTACACATTATAACGTAATACCATATAACGTTACACGTTATAACGTAATACTATATAACGTTTTACGTTATAACGTAATACCATATGACGTTATACGTTATAACATAATATCATATCACGCTATACGTTATAACGTAATACTAAGTAACGTTATACGTTATAACGTAATACCATATAACTCTGTACGTTATAACGTAATACTACATAACGTTATACGTTATAATGTAATACTATAAAACGTTATACGTTATAACGTAATACCATATGACGTTATACGTTATTACGTAATACCATATGACGCTATACGTAATAAGGTAATACCATATGACGTTGTACGTTATGAGGAAATGCTACAGTACGTTACACGTTATAACGTAATACTATATAACGTTATACGTTATAACGTAATACCATATAACGTTATACGTTATAACGTAACACCATATAACGTTACACGTTATAACGTAATACTATATAACGTTATACGTTATAACGTAACGCCATATAACGTTACACGTTATAACGTAATACTATATAACGTTATACGTTATAACGTAATAGGATATAACGTTATACGTTATAACGTAATACCATATAACGTTACACGTTATAACGTAATACTATATAACGTTATACGTTATAACGTATAGCGTTATATAGTATTACGTAATTTATTTATATAGTATTATATAGTATTATATAGTATTTATATAGTATTATTATATAGTATTACGTAACTACCAAGTAACGTTATTCGTTATAACGTAATACCATATAACGTTATACGTTATAACGTATTGCCATATGACGTTATACGTTATAGGGAAATGCTACAACACGTTACACGTTATAACGAAATACTATATAACGTTATACGATATAACGTAATACCATATGACGTTATACGTTATAACATAATATCATATCACGCTATACGTTATAACGTAATACTAAGTAACGTTATACGTTATAACGTAATACCATATAACTCTGTACGTTATAACGTAATACTACATAACGTTATACGTTATAACGTAATACCATATGACGTTATACGTTATTACGTAATACCATATAACGTTATACGATATAGCGTAATAACATATAACGTTATACGTTATAACGTAATACCATGTAACGTTATACGTTATAACGTAATAAAATATGACGTTACACGTTATAACGTAATACCATATGACGTTGCACGTTATAAGGAAATGCTACAGTACGTTACACGTTATAACGTAATACTATGTAACGTTCAACGATATAACGTAATACCATATGACGTTATACGTTATAGCGTAATACCATTTAACGTTACACGTTATAACGTAATGCTACATAACGTTATACGTTATATCGTAATACCATATAACGTTATAAGTTATAACGTAATAAAATATGACGTTACACGTTATAACGTAATACTATATAACGTTATACGTTATAACGTAATACCATATGACGTTATACGTTATAACGTAATACCATATGACGCTATACGTTATAAGGAAATGCTATAGTACGTTACACATGATTACGTAATACTGTATAACGTTATACGTTACAACGTAATACTATATAACGTTATACGTTATAACATAATACCATATCACGCTATACGTTATAACGTAATACCAAGTAACGTTATACGTTACAACGTATTACCATATAACGTTATACGTTACAACGTATTACCATATAACGTTATACGTTATAACGTAATGCCACATGACGTTATACGTTATAGGGAATTGCTATAGTACGTTAGACGTTACAACGTAATACTATATAACGTTATACGTTATAACGTAATACCACATGACGTTATACGATATAACATAATACCATATCACGCTATACGTCATAACGTAATAAAAAGTAACGTTATACGTTATAACGTAATACCATATGACGTTATACGTTATAAGGAAATGCTACAGTACGTTACACGTTATAACGTAATACTATATAACGTTATACGTTATAACGTAATACCATATGTCGTCATACGTTATAACGTAATACCATATCACGCTATACGTTATAACGTAATACCATATAACGTTATACGATATAGCGTAATAACATATAACGTTATACGTTATAACGTAATACCATGTAACGTTACAGGTTATAACGTAATACTATATAACGTTATACGTTATAACGTAATACCATATGACGTTATACGTTATAAGGAAATGCTACAGTACGTTACACGTTATAACGTAATACTATATAACGTTATACGTTATAACGTAATACCATATGACGTTATACGTTATAACGTAATACCATATCACGCTATACGTTATAACGTTGATACCATATGACCTTATACGTTATAGCGTAATACCATATAACGTTATACGTTATAACGTAATACCATATAACGTTACACGTTATAACGTAATACTATGTAACGTTATACGTTATAACGTAATACCATATGACGTTATACGTTATAACATAATATCATATCACGCTATACGTTATAACGTAATACCAAGTAACGTTATACGTTATAACGTAATACCATATAACTCTGTACGTTATAACGTAATACTACATAACGTTATACGTTATAACGTAATACTATAAAACGTTATACGTTATAACGTAATACCATATGACGTTATACGTTATTACGTAATACCATATGACGCTATACGTTATAAGGAAATGCTACAGTACGATACACGTTATAACGTAATACTATATAACGTTATACGTTATAACGTAATACCATATGACGTTATACGTTATAAGGTAATACCGTATGACGCTATTCGTTATAAGGAAATGCTACAGTACGTTACACGTTATAACGTAATACTATATAACGTTATACGTTATAACGTAATACCATATGACGTTGTACGTTATGAGGAAATGCTACAGTACGTTACACGTTATAACGTAATACTATATAACGTTATAAGTTATATCGTAATACCATATAACGTTATACGTTATAACGTAACACCATATAACGTTACACGTTATACGGTAATACTATATAACGTTATACGTTATAACGTAATACCATATGACGTTGTACTTTATAAGGAAATGCTGCGGTACGTTACACGTTATAACGTAATACTATATAACGTTATACGTTATAACGTAATACCATATGACGTTATACGTTATAACGTAATACCATATAACGTTATACGTTACAACGTAATGCCATAGGACGTTATACGTTATAGGGAAATGCCACAGTACGTTACACGTTATAACGTAATACTATATAACGTTATACGATATAACGTAATACCATATGACGATATACGTCATAACGTAATACCAAGTAACGTTATACGTTATAACGTAATACCATATGACGTTATACGTTATAAGGAAATGCTACAGTACGTTACACGTTATAACGTAATACTATATAACGTTATACGTTATAACGTAATACCATATGACGTTGTACTTTATAAGGAAATGCTGCGGTACGTTACACGTTATAACGTAATACTATATAACGTTATACGTTATAACGTAATACCATATGACGTTATACGTTATAACGTAATACCATATCACGCTATACGTTATAACGTAATACCAAGTAACGTTATACGTTATAACGTAATACCATATAACGTTATACGTTATAACGTAATACCATATAACGTTACACGTTATAACGTAATACTATATAACGTTATACGTTATAACGTAATACCATATGACGTTGCACGTTATAAGGAAATGCTACAGTACGTTACACGTTATAACGTAATACTATGTAACGTTCAACGATATAACGTGATACCATATGACGTTATACGTTATAGCGTAATACCATTTAACGTTACACGTTATAACGTAATGCTACATAACGTTATACGATATAGCGTAATAACATATAACGTTATACGTTATAACGTAATACCATATAACGTTACACGTTATAACGTAATACTATATAACGTTATACGTTATAACGTAATACCATATGACGTTATACGTTATAACGTAATACCATATGACGCTATACGTTATAAGGAAATGCTATAGTACGTTACACATGATTACGTAATACTGTATAACGTTATACGTTACAACGTAATACAAAGTAACGTTATACGTTACAACGTATTACCATATAACGTTATACGTTACAACGTATTACCATATAACGTTATACGTTATAACGTAATACCATATGACGTTATACGTTATAAGGAAATGCTACAGTACGTTACACGTTATAACGTAATACTATATAACGTTATACGTTATAACGTAATACCATATGTCGTTATACGTTATAACGTAATAACATATCACGCTATACGTTATAACGTAATACCATATAACGTTATACGATATAGCGTAATAACATATAACGTTATACGTTATAACGTAATACCATATAACGTTACACGTTATAACGTAATACTATATAACGTTATACGTTATAACATAATATCATATCACGCTATACGTTATAACGTAATACTAAGTAACGTTATACGTTATAACGTAATACCATATAACTCTGTACGTTATAACGTAATACTACATAACGTTATACGTTATAACGTATACTATAAAACGTTATACGTTATAACGTAATACCATTTGACGTTATACGTTATTACGTAATACCATATGACGCTATACGTTATAAGGAAATGCTACAGTACGATACACGTTATAACGTAATACTATATAACGTTATACGTTATAACGTAATACCATATGACGTTATACGTTATAACGTAATACCATATCACGCTATACGTTATAACGTTAATACCATATGACCTTATACGTTATAGCGTAATACCATATAACGTTATACGTTATAACGTAATACCATATAACGTTACACGTTATAACGTAATACTATATAACGTTATACGTTATAACGTAATACCATATGACGTTATACGTTATAACATAATATCATATCACGCTATACGTTATAACGTAATACTAAGTAACGTTATACGTTATAACGTAATACCATATAACTCTGTACGTTATAACGTAATACTACATAACGTTATACGTTATAACGTAATACTATAAAACGTTATACGTTATAACGTAATACCATTTGACGTTATACGTTATTACGTAATACCATATGACGCTATACGTTATAAGGAAATGCTACAGTACGATACACGTTATAACGTAATACTATATAACGTTATACGTTATAACGTAATACCATATGACGTTATACGTTATAAGGTAATACCATATGACGCTATTCGTTATAAGGAAATGCTACAGTACGTTACACGTTATAACGTAATACTATATAACGTTATACGTTATAACGTAATACCATATGACGTTGTACGTTATGAGGAAATGCTACAGTACGTTACACGTTATAACGTAATACTATATAACGTTATACGTTATATCGTAATACCATATAACGTTATACGTTATAACGTAACACCATATAACGTTACACGTTATACGGTAATACTATATAACGTTATACGTTATAACGTAATACCATATGACGTTGTACTTTATAAGGAAATGCTGCGGTACGTTACACGTTATAACGTAATACTATATAACGTTATACGTTATAACGTAATACCATATGACGTTATACGTTATAACGTAATACCATATCACGCTATACGTTATAACGTAATACCAAGTAACGTTATACGTTATAACGTAATACCATATAACGTTATACGTTATAACGTAATGGCATAGGACGTTATACGTTATAGGGAAATGCTACAGTACGTTACACGTTATAACGTAATACTATATAACGTTATACGATATAACGTAATACCATATGACGATATACGTTATAACGTAATACCATTTAACGTTACACGTTATAACGTAATTCTATATAACGTTATACGTTATAACGTAATGCTACATAACGTTATACGTTATATCGTAATAGGATATAACGTTATACGTTATTACGTAATACCATATAACGCTATACGTTATAACGTAATACCATATGACGTTATACGTTATAACATAAGATCATATCACGCTATACGTTATAACGTAATACTAAGTAACGTTATACGTTACAACGTATTACCATATAACGTTATACGTTACAACGTATTACCATATAACGTTATACGTTATAACGTAATGCCACATGACGTTATACGTTATAGGGAAATGCTATAGTACGTTAGACGTTACAACGTAATACTATATAACGTTATACGCTATAACGTAATACCACATGACGTTATACGTTATAACATAATACCATATCACGCTATACGTCATAACGTAATACCAAGTAACGTTATACGTTATAACGTAATACCATATGACGTTATACGTTATAACGTAATACCATATCACGCTATACGTTATAACGTTAATACCATATGACCTTATACGTTATAGCGCAATACCATATAACGTTATACGTTATAACGTAATACCATATAACGTTACACGTTATAACGTAATACTATATAACGTTATACGTTATAAGGTAATACCATATGACGTTATACGTTATAACATAATATCATATCACGCTATACGTTATAACGTAATACTAAGTAACGTTATACGTTACAACGTAATACCATATAACTCTGTACGTTATAACGTAATACTACATAACGTTATACGTTATAACGTAATACTATAAAACGTTATACGTTATAACGCAATACCATATGACGTTATACATTATAACGTAATACCATATGACGCTATACGTTATAAGGAAATGCTACAGTACGTTACACGTTATAAAGTAATACTATATAACGTTATACGTTATAACGTAATACCATATGACGTTATACGTTATAACGTAATACCATATGACGCTATTCGTTATAAGGAAATGCTACAGTACGTTACACGTTATAACGTAATACTATATAACGTTATACGTTATAACGTAATACCATATGACGTTGTACGTTATGAGGAAATGCTACAGTACGTTACACGTTATAACGTAATACTATACAACGTTATACGTTATAACGTAATACCATATAACGTTATACGTTATAACGTAACACCATATAACATTACACGTTATATCGTAATACTATAGAACGTTATACGTTATAACGTAATACTATATAACGTTATACGATATAACGTAATACCATATGACGTTATACGTTATATCGTAATACCATTTAACGTTACACGTTATAACGTAATTCTATATAACGTTATACGTTATAACGTAATGCTACATAACGTTATACGTTATATCGTAATAGGATATAACGTTATACGTTATAACGTATAGCGTTATATAGTATTACGTAATTTATTTATATAGTATTATATAGTATTATATAGTATTTATATAGTATTATTATATAGTATTACGTAACTACCAAGTAACGTTATACGTTATAACGTAATACCATATGACGTTATACGTTATAGCGTAATACTATATAACGTTATACGTTATAACGTAATACCAAATAACGCTATACGTTATAACGTAATACGATATAACGTTATACGTTATAACGTAATACTATATAACGTTATACGTTATAGCGTAATACCATATGACGTTATACGTTATAGCGTATTACCATATGACGTTATACTTCACAGGGAAATACTATAGTACGTTACACATTATAACGTAATACCATATAACGTTACACGTTATAACGTAATACTATATAACGTTATACGTTATAACGTAACACCATATGACGTTATACGTTATAACATAAAACCATATCACGTTATACGTTACAACGTAATACCATATGACGTTATACGTTATAACGTAATACCATATCACGCTATACGTTATAACGTAATACTATATAACGTTAAATGTTATAACGTAATACTATATAACGTTATACGTTAAAACGTAACACCATATGACGTTATACGTTATAACGTAATACCATATCACGCTATACGTTATAACGTAATACCATATGACGTTATACGTTATAACGTAATATCATATCACGCTATACATTATAACGTAATACTACGTAACGTTATACGTTATAACGTAATACCATATAACGCTATGCGTTATAACGTAATACTATATAACGTTATACGTTATAACGTAATACTATATAACGTTATACGTTAAAACGTAACACCATATGACGTTATACGTTATAACGTAATACCATATCACGCTATACGTTATAACGTAATACCATATGACGTTATACGTTATAACGTAATACCATATAACGTTATACGTTATAACGCAATACCATATAACGTTACACGATATAACGTAATACTATATAACGTTATACGTTAAAACGTAACACCATATGACGTTATACGTCATAACATAATACCATATCACGTTATACGTTACAACGTAATACCATATGACGTTATACGTTATAACGTAATACCATATCACGCTATACGTTATAACGTAATACCATATGACGTTATACGTTATAGTGTAATACCATATAACGTTATACGTTATAACGTAATACTATATAACGTTATACGTTATAACGTAATACTATATAACGTTATACGTTATAACGTAATACCATATAACGTTATACGTTATAACGTAATACCATATGACGCTATTCGTTATAACGTAATACTATATAACGTTATACGTTATAACGTAATACCATATGACGTTATACGTTATAACGTAATATCATATCACGCTATACGTTATAACGTAATACTAAGTAACGTTATTCGTTATAACGTAATACCATATAACGCTATGCGTTATAACGTAATACTATATAACGTTATACGTTATAACGTAATACTATATAACGTTATACGTTATAACGTAATACCATATAGCGTTATACGTTATAACGTAATACCATATGACGCTATTCGTTATAAGGAAATGCTACAGTACGTTACACGTTATAACGTAATACCATATAACGCTATACGTTATAACGTAATACTATATAACGTTACACGTTATAACATAATACCATATCACGCTATACGTTATAACGTAATACCATATGACGTTACACGTTATAACATAATACCATATCACGCTATACGTTATAACGTAATACCATAGGACGTTACAAGTTATAACATAATACCATATCACGCTATACGTTATAACGTAATACCATATGACGTTACACGTTATAACGTAATACTATATAACGTTATACGTTATAACGTAATACCATATGACGTTGTACGTTATAAGGAAATGCTACAGTACGTTACACGTTATAACGTAATACCATTTAACGTTACACGTTATAACGTAATACTATATAACGTTATACGTTATAACGTAATACCATATGACGTTATACGTTATAACGTAATACCATATAACGTTATACGTTATAACGTAATACCATATAACGTTACACGTTATAACGTAACACCATATGACGTTATACGTTATAACGTAAAACCATATAACGTTATACGTTATAACCTAATGCCATACGACGTTATACGATATAGGGAACTGCTATAGTACGTTATACGTTACAACGTAATACTATATAACGTTACACGTTATAACGTAATACCATATGACGTTATACGTTATAAGGAAATGCTACAGTACGTTACACGTTATAACGTAATAGTATATAACGTTATACGTTATAACATAATATCATATCACGCTATACGTTATAACGTAATACTAAGTAACGTTATACGTTATAACGTAATACTATATAACGTCATACGTTGTAACGTAATACCTTATAACGTTATACGTTATAACGTAACACCATATAACGTTACACGTTATAACGTAATACTATATAACGTTATACGTTATAACGTAATACCATATAACGTTATACGTTATAACGTAACACCATATGACGTTATACGTTATAACATAATACCATATCACGTTATACGTTATAACGTAACACCATATGACGTTATACGTTATAACGTAAAACCATATAACGTTATACGTTATAACGTAATGCTACATAACGTTACACGTTATAACGTTATACCATATGACGTTATACGTTATAACGTAATACCATATAACGTTATACGTTATAACGTAATGCCATACGACGTTATACGATATAGGGAAATGCTATAGTACGTTATACGTTACAACGTAATACTATATAACGTTATACGTTATAACGTAACACCATATGACGTTATACGTTATAACGTAATACCATATGACGTTATACGTTATAACGTAGAACCATATAACGTTATACGTTATACCGTAATGCCATATGACGTTATACGTTATAGGGAAATGCTATAGAACGTTATACGTTACAACGTAATACTATCTAACGTTATACGTAACATGGTAACAGTAAATGACGTTATACGTCATAACGTAATGCTACATAACGTTACACGTTATGACGTTATACCATATGACGTTATACGTTATAACGTAATACTATATAACGTTATACGTTATAACGTAATACCATATAACGTTATACGTTATAACGTAATACCATATAACGTTATACGTTATAACGTAACACCATATAACGTTACACGTTATAACGTAATACTATATAACGTTATACGTTATAACGTAATGCCATATAACGTTATACGTTATAACGTAATACCAAGTAACTTTATACGTTATAACGTAATAGCATATAACGTTATACGTTATAACGTAATGCCATATGACGTTATACCTTATAGGGAAATGCTATAGTACGTTACACGTTATAACGTAATACCATTTAACGTTACACGTTATAACGTAGTACTATATAACGTTATACGTTATAAAGTAATGCTACATAACGTTATACGTTATATCGTAATAGGATATAACGTTATACGTTATAACGTAATACCATATAACGTTATACGTTATAACGTAATACCATATGATGTTATACGTTATAGGGAAATTCTATAGTACGTTACACGTTATAACGTAATACTATATAACGTTATACGATATAACGTAATACCATATGACGTTGTACGTTATGAGGAAATGCTACTGTTCGTTACACGTTATAACGTAATACCATTTAATGTTACACGTTATAACGTAATACTATATAACGTTATACGTTATAACGTAATGCTACATAACGTTATACGTTATATCATAATAGGATATAACGTTATACGTTATAACGTAATACCATATGACGTTGTACGTTATAAGGAAATGCTACAGTACGTTACACGTTATAACGTAATACTATATAACGTTATACGTTATAACGTAATACAATATGACGTTATACGTTATAACGTAATACCATATCACGCTATACGTTATAACGTAATACCAAGTAACGTTATACGTTATAACGTAATACCATATAACGTTATACGTTATAACGTAATGCCATATGACGTTATACCTTATAGCGAAATACTATAGTACGTTACACGTTATAACGTAATACCATTTAACGTTACACGTTATTACGTAATACTGTATAACGTTATACGTTATAACGTAATGCTACATAACGTTATACGTTATATCGTAATAGGATATAATGTTATACGTTATAACGTAATACCATATAACGCTATACGTTATAACGTAATACCATATGACGTTATACGTTATAACGTAATACCATATCACGCTATACGTTATAACGTAATACCATATGACGTTATACGTTATAACGTAATACCATATAGCGATATACGTTATAACGTAACACCATATGACGTTATACGTTATAACATACTACCATATCACGCTATACGTTATAACGTAATACCATATGACGTTACACGTTATAACATAATACCATATCACACTATACGTTATAACGTAATACCATATGACGTTATACGTTATAACGTAATACCATATAACGTTATACGTTATAACGTAATACCATATAACGTTACACGTTATAACGTAATACTATATAACGTTATACGTTATAACGTAATACCATATAACGTTATACGTTATAACGTAACACCATATCACGTTATACGTTATAACGTAAAACCATATAACGTTATACGTTATAACGTAATGCCATACGACGTTGTACGATATAGGGAAATGCTATAGTACGTTATACGTTACAACGTAATACTATATAACGTTATACGTTAGAACGTAATACCATATGACGTTATACGTTATAAGGAAATGCTACAGTACGTTACACGTTATAACGTAATACTATATAACGTTATACGTTATAACATAATATCGTATCACGCTATACGTTATAACGTAATACTAAGTAACGTTATACGTTATAACGTAACACCATATGACGTTATACGTTATAACGTAATACCATATAACGTTATACGTTATAACATAATACCATATCACGTCATACGTTATAACGTAATACCATATGACGTTACACGTTATAACATAATACCATATGACGTTATACGTTATAACGTAATACCATATAACGTTACTCGTTATAACGTAACACCATATGACGTTATACGTTATAACGTAATACCATATAACGTTATACGTTATAACGTAATGCCATACGACGTTATACGATATAGGGAAATGCTATAGTACGTTATACGTCACAACGTAATACTACATAACGTTATACGTTATAACGTAACACCATATGACGTTATACGTTATAACGTAACACCATATGACGTTATACGTTATAACGTAAAACCATATAACGTTATACGTTATAACGTAATGCCATATGACGTTATACGTTATAGGGAAATTCTATAGAACGTTATACGTTACAACGTAATACTATCTAACGTTATACGTAACATGGTAACAGTAAATAACGTTATACGTTATAACGTAATGCTACATAACGTTACACGTTATGACGTTATACCATATGACGTTATACGTTATAACGTAATACCACATAACGTTATACGTTATAAAGTAATGCCATACGACGTTATACGATATAGGGAAATGCTATAGTACGTTATACGTTACAACGTAATACTATATAACGTTATACGTTATAACGTAATGCCATACGACGTTATACGTTATAGGGAATTGCTGTAGTACGTTATACGTTACAACGTAATACTATATAACGTTATACGTTATAACGTAACACCATATGACGTTATACGTTATAACATAATACCATATCACGCTATACGTTATAACGTAATACCATATGACGTTACACGTTATAACATAATACCATATCACGCTATAGGTTATAACGTAATACCATATGACGTTACACGTTATAACATAATACCATATCACGCTATACGTTATAACGTAATACCATATGACGTTATACGTTATCACGTAACACCAATGACGTTATACGTTATAACATAATACCATATCACGTTATACGTTATAACGTAACACCATATGACGTTATACGTTATAACGTAAAACCATATAGCGTTATACGTTATAACGTAATACCATATAACGTTATACGTTATAACGTAACACCATATGACGTTATACGTTATAACATAATACCATATCACGTTATACGTTATAACGTAACACCATATGACGTTATACGTTATAACATAATACCATATCACGTTATACGTTATAACGTAACACCATATGACGTTATACGTTATAACGTAAAACCATATAATGTTATACGTTATAACGTAATACTATATAACGTTATACGTTATAACGTAATATCATATGTCGTTGTACGTTATAAGGAAATGCTACAGTACGTTACACGTTATAACGTAATACTATATAACGTTATACGTTATAACGTAATACCATATAACGTTATACGTTATAACGTAATACTATATAACGATATACGTTATAACGTAATACCATATGACCTTATACGTTATAACATAATATCATATCACGCTATACGTTATAACGTAATACTAAGTAATGTTATACGTTATAACGTAATACCATATAACGCTATACGTTATAACGTAATATTATATAACGTTACACGTTATAACATAATACCATATCACGTTATACGTTACATCGTAATACCATATGACGTTATACGTTATAACGTAATACCATATCACTCTATACGTTATAACGTAATACCATATGACCTTACACGTTATAACATAATACCATATCACGCTATACGTTATAACGTAATACCATATAACGTTACACGTTATAACGTAATACTATATAACGTTATACGTTATAACGTAACACCATATGACGTTATACGTTATAACATAGTACCATATCACGTTATACGTTACAACATAATACCATATGACGTTATACGTTATAACGTAGTACCATATCACTCTATACGTTATAACGTAATACCATATGACGTTATACGTTATAACGTAATACCATATCACGCTATACGTTACAACGTAATACCATATGACGTTATACGTTATAAAGTAACACCATATAACGTTACACGTTATAACGTAATACTATATAACGTTATACGTTATAACGTAATACCATATGACGTTATACGTTATAACGTAATACCATATCACGCTATACGTTATAACGTAATACCATATGACGTTATACGTTATAACGTAATACCATATGACGCTATACGTTATAACGTAATACCATATGACGTTGTACGTTATAAGGAAATGCTACAGTACGTTACACGTTATACCGTAATACTATATAACGTTATACGTTATAACGTAATACCATATGACGTTATACGTTATAACGTAATACCATATCACGCTATACGTTACAACGTAATACCATATTACGTTATACGTTATAACGTAACACCATATAACGTTATACGTTATAACGTAATACCATATAACGTTACACGTTATAACATAATACCATATAACGTTACACGTTATAACATAATACTATATAACGTTATACGTTATAACGTAATACCATATGACGCTATACGTTATAACGTAATACCATATGACGTTGTACGTTATAACGTAATGCTACATAACGTTATACGTTATATCGTAATAGGATATAACGTAATACGTTATAACGTAATACCATATAACGCTATACGTTATAACGTAATACCATATGACGTTATACGTTATAACGTAATACCATATCACGCTATACGTTATAACGTAATACCATATGACGTTATACGTTATAGTGTAATACCATATAACGTTATACGTTATAACGTAATACCATATGACGTTGTACGTTATAACGTAATGCTACATAACGTTATACGTTATATCGTAATAGGATATAACGTAATACGTTATAACTTAATACCATATAACGCTATACGTTATAACGTAATACCATATGACGTTATACGTTATAACGTAATACCATATCACGCTATACGTTATAACGTAATACCATATGACGTTATACGTTATAGTGTAATACCATATAACGTTATACGTTATAACGTAATACCATATAACGTTACACGTTATAACATAATACTATATAACGTTATACGTTATAACGTAATACCATATGACGTTATACGTTATAACATATCATATCACGCTATACGTTATAACGTAATACTAAGTAACGTTACACGTTATAACGTAATACTATATAACGTTATACGTTATAACGTAATACCATATGACGTTATACGTTATAACGTAATACCATATCACGCTATACGTTATAACGTAATACCATATGACGTTATACGTTATAACGTAATACCATATGACGCTATACGTTATAACGTAATACCATATGTCGTTGTACGTTATAAGGAAATGCTACAGTACATTACACGTTATACCGTAATACTATATAACGTTATACGTTATAACGTAATACCATATGACGTTATACGTTATAACGTAATACCATATCACGCTATACGTTATAACATAATACCATATCACGCTATACGTTATAACGTAATACCATATGATGTTACACGTTATAACATAATACCATATCACGCTATACGTTATAACGTAATACCATATGACGTTACACGTTATAACATAATACCATATCACGCTATACGTTATATCATAATACCATATCACGCTATACGTTATATCGTAATACCATATGTCGTTGTACGTTATAAGGAAATGCTACAGTACGTTACACGTTATAACGTAATACTATATAACGTTATACGTTATAACGTAATACCATATAACGTTATACGTTATAACGTAATACTATATAACGATATACGTTATAACGTAATACCATATGTCGTTATACGTTATAACATAATATCATATCACGCTATACGTTATAACGTAATACTAAGTAATGTTATACGTTATAACGTAATACCATATAACGCTATACGTTATAACGTAATACTATATAACGTTACACGTTATAACGTAATACCATATGACGTTATACGTTATAACGTAATACCATATCACGCTATACGTTATAACGTAATACCATATGACGTTATACGTTATAGTGTAATACCATATAACGTTATACGTTATAACGTAATACATTATAACGTTACACGTTATAACATAATACTATATAACGTTATACGTTATAACGTAATACCATATGACGTTATACGTTATAACATATCATATCACGCTATACGTTATAACGTAATACTAAGTAACGTTACACGTTATAACGTAATACTATATAACGTTATACGTTATAACGTAATACCATATGACGTTATACGTTATAACGTAATACCATATCACGCTATACGTTATAACGTAATACCATATGACGTTATACGTTATAACGTAATACCATATGACGCTATACGTTATAACGTAATACCATATGACGTTATACGTTATAACGTAATACCATATCACTCTATACGTTATAACGTAATACCATATGACGTTACACGTTATAACATAATACCATATCACGCTATACGTTATAACATAATACCATATCACGCTATACGTTATAACGTAATACCATATGACGTTACACGTTATAACATAATACCATATCACGCTATACGTTATAACGTAATACCATATAACGTTACACGTTGTAACGTAATACTATATAACGTTATACGTTATAACGTAATACCATATGACGTTATACGTTATAACATAATATCATATCACGCTATACGTTATAACGTAATACTATATAACGTTATACGTTATAACGTAATACCATATGACGTTATACGTTATAACGTAATACTATATAACGTTATACGTTATAACGTAATACCATATGACGTTACACGTTATAACATAATACCATATCACGCTTTACGTTATAACATAATACCATATCACGCTATACGTTATAACATAATACCATATCACGCTATACGTTATAACGTAATACCATATGACGTTACACGTTATAACATAATACCATATCACGCTATACGTTATAACGTAATACCATATAACGTTATACGTTATAACGTAATACTATATAACGTTATACGTTATAACGTAATACTGTATAACGTTATACGTTATAACGTAATACCATATGACGTTATACGTTATAACATAATATCATATCACGCTATACGTTATAACGTAATACTGAGTAACGTTATACGTTATAACGTAATACCATATAACGCTATGCGATATAACGTAATACTATATAACGTTATACGTTATAACGTAATTCTATATAACGTTATACGTTATAACGTAATACCATATAACGCTATGAGTTATAACGTAATACCATATAACGCAATGCGTTATAACGTAATACCATATCACGCTATACGTTATAACGTAATACCATATGACGTTATACGTTATAACGTAATACCATATGACGCTATACGTTATAACGTAATACCATATGACGTTATACGTTATAACATAATATCATATCACGCTATACGTTATAACGTAATACTAAGTAATGTTATACGTTATAACGTAATACCATATAACGTTATACGTTATAACGTAATACTATATAACGTTATACGTTATAACGTAATTCTATATAACGTTATACGTTATAACGTAATACCATATGACGTTATACGTTATAACGTAATACCATATGACGCTATACGTTATAACGTAATACCATATGACGTTATACGTTATAACATAATATCATATCACGCTATACGTTATAACGTAATACTGAGTAACGTTATACGTTATAACGTAATACCATATAACGCTATGCGTTATAACGTAATACTATATAACGTTATACGTTATAACGTAATTCTATATAAAGTTATACGTTATAACGTAATACCATATAACGCTATGAGTTATAACGTAATACCATATAACGCTATGCGTTATAACGTAATACCATATCACGCTATACGTTATAACGTAATACCATATGACGTTATACGTTATAACGTAATACCATATGACGCTATACGTTATAACGTAATACCATATGACGTTATACGTTATAACATAATATCATATCACGCTATACGTTATAACGTAATACTAAGTAATGTTATACGTTATAACGTAATACCATATAACGTTATACGTTATAACGTAATACTATATAACGTTATACGTTATAACGTAATTCTATATAACGTTATACGTTATAACGTAATACCATATGACGTTATACGTTATAACGTAATACCATATGACGCTATACGTTATAACGTAATACCATATGACGTTATACGTTATAACATAATATCATATCACGCTATACGTTATAACGTAATACTAAGTAACGTTATACGTTATAACGTAATACCATATAACGCTATGCGTTATAACGTAATACTATATAACGTTATACGTTATAACGTAATTCTATATAACGTTATACGTTATAACGTAATACCATATAACGCTATGAGTTATAACGTAATACCATATAACGCTATGCGTTATAACGTAATACCATATCACGCTATACGTTATAACGTAATACCATATGACGTTATACGTTATAACGTAATACCATATGACGCTATACGTTATAACGTAATTCCATATGACGTTATACGTTATAACATAATATCATATCACGCTATACGTTATAACGTAATACTAAGTAATGTTATACGTTATAACGTAATACCATATGACGCTATACGTTATGACGTAATACTATATAACGTTACACGTTATAACATAATACCATATCACGCTATACGTTATAACGTAATACCATATGACGTTACACGTTATAACATAATACCATATCACGCTATACGTTATAACATAATACCATATCACGCTATACGTTATAACGTAATACCATATGACGTTACACGTTATAGCATAATACCATATCACGCTATACGTTATAACGTAATACCATATGACGTTACACGTTATAACATAATACCATATCACGCTATACGTTATATCATAATACCATATCATGCTAGACGTTATAGCGTAATACCATATGTCGTTGTACGTTATAAGGAAATGCTACACTACGTTACACGTTATAACGTAATACTATATAACGTTATACGTTATAACGTAATACCATATAACGTTATACGTTATAACGTAATACTATATAACGATATACGTTATAACGTAATACCATATGACGTTACACGTTATAACATAATACCATATCACGCTATACGTTATAACGTAATACCATATGACGTTACACGTTATAACATAATACCATATCACGCTATACGTTATAACATAATACCATATCACGCTATACGTTATAACGTAATACCATATGACGTTACACGTTATAACATAATACCATATCACGCTATACGTTATAACGTAATACCATATAACGTTACACGTTGTAACGTAATACTATATAACGTTATACGTTATAACGTAACACCATATGACCTTATACGTTATAACATAGTACCATATCACGTTATACGTTACAACGTAATACGATATGACGTTATACGTTATAACGTAATACCATATCACGTTATACGTTATAACGTAATACCATATGACGTTATACGTTATAAGGAAATGCTACAGTACGTTACACGTTATAACGTAATACTATATAACGTTATACGTTATAACGTAATACCATATGACGTTATACGTTATAACGTAATACCATATCACGCTATACGTTATAACGTAATACCATATGACGTTATACGTTATAACGTAATACCATATGACGTTATACGTTATAACGTAATACCATATATCGTTATACGTTATAACGTAATACCAAGTAACGTTATACGTTATAACGTAATACCATATAACGCTATGCGTTATAACGTAATACTATATAACGTTATACGTTATAACGTAATACTATATAACGTTATACGTTATAACGTAATACCATATAACGTTATACGTTATAACGTAATACCATATGACGCCATTCGTTATAAGGAAATGCTACAGTACGTTGCACGTTATAACGTAATACAATATAACGTTATACGTTATAACGTAATACCATATGACGTTATACGTTATAACGTAATACCATATCACGCTATACGTTATAACTTAATACCATATGACGTTATACGTTATAACGAAATACCATATGACGCTATACGTTATAACGTAATACCATATGACGCCATTCGTCATAAGGAAATGCTACAGTACGTTACACGTTATAACGTAATACAATATAACGTTATACGTTATAACGTAATACCATATGACGTTATACGTTATAACGTAATACCATATCACGCTATACGTTATAACGTAATACATTAGACGTTATACGTTATAACATAATATCATATCACGCTATACGTTATAACGTAATACCATATGACGTTACATCTATAACATAATACCATATCACGCTATACGTTATAACATAATACCTTATCACGCTATACGTTATAACGTAATACCATATGACGTTACACGTTATAACGTAATACTATATAACGTTATACGTTATAACGTAATACCATATGACGTTGTACGTTATAAGGAAATGCTACAGTACGTTACACGTTATAACGTAATACCATATGACGCTATACGTTATAACGTAATACCATATGACGTTGTACGTTATAAGGAAATGCTACAGTACGTTGCACGTTATAACGTAATACAATATAACGTTATACGTTATAACGTAATACTATAGAACGTTATACGTTATAACGTAACACCATATGACGTTATACGTTATAACATAAAACCATATCACGTTATACGTTATAACGTAATACCATATGACGTTATACGTTATAACGTAATACCATATCACGCTATACGTTATAACGTAATACCATTAGACGTTATACGTTATAACATAATATCATATCACGCTATACGTTATAACGTAATACTAAGTAATGTTATACGTTATAACGTAATACCATATAACGCTATACGTTATAACGTAATACTATATAACGTTACACGTTATAACGTAATACTATATAACGTTATACGTTATAACGTAACACCATATGACGTTATACGTTATAACATAAAACCATATCACGTTATACGTTACAACGTAATACCATATGACGTTATACGTTATAACGTAATACCATATCACGCTATACGTTATAACGTAATACTATATAACGTTGTACGTTATAACGTAATACTATATAACGTTATACGTTAAAACGTAACACCATATGACGTTATACGTTATAACGTAATACCATATCACGCTATACGTTATAACGTAATACCATATGACGTTATACGTTATAACGTAATATCATATCACGCTATACATTATAACGTAATACTAAGTAACGTTATACGTTATAACGTAATACCATATAACGCTATGCGTTATAACGAAATACTATATAACTTTATACGTTATAACGTAATACTATATAACGTTATACGTTAAAACGTAACACCATATGACGTTATACGTTATAACGTAATACCATATCACGCTATACGTTATAACGTAATACCATATGACGTTATACGTTATAACGTAATACCATATAACGTTATACGTTATAACGCAATACCATATAACGTTACACGATATAACGTAATACTATATAACGTTATACGTTAAAACGTAACACCATATGACGTTATACGTCATAACATAATACCATATCACGTTATACGTTACAACGTAATACCATATGACGTTATACGTTATAACGTAATACCATATCACGCTATACGTTATAACGTAATACCATATGACGTTATACGTTATAGTGTAATACCATATAACGTTATACGTTATAACGTAATACTATATAACGTTATACGTTATAACGTAATACTATATAACGTTATACGTTATAACGTAATACCATATGACGTTATACGTTATAACATAATATCATATCACGCTATACGTTATAACGTAATACTAAGTAACGTTATACGTTATAACGTAATACCATATAACGCTATGCGTTATAACGTAATACTATATAACGTTATACGTTATAACGTAATACTATATAACGTTATACGTTATAACGTAATACCATTAAACGTTATACGTTATAACGTAATACCATATGACGCTATTCGTTATAACGTAATACTATATAACGTTATACGTTATAACGTAATACCATATGACGTTATACGTTATAACATAATATCATATCACGCTATACGTTATAACGTAATACTAAGTAACGTTATTCGTTATAACGTAATACCATATAACGCTATGCGTTATAACGTAATACTATATAACGTTATACGTTATAACGTAATACTATATAACGTTATACGTTATAACGTAATACCATATAACGTTATACGTTATAACGTAATACCATATGACGCTATTCGTTATAAGGAAATGCTACAGTACGTTACACGTTATAACGTAATACCATATAACGCTATACGTTATAACGTAATACTATATAACGTTACACGTTATAACATAATACCATATCACGCTATACGTTATAACGTAATACCATATGACGTTACACGTTATAACATAATACCATATCACGCTATACGTTATAACGTAATACCATAGGACGTTACAAGTTATAACATAATACCATATCACGCTATACGTTATAACGTAATACCATATGACGTTACACGTTATAACGTAATACTATATAACGTTATACGTTATAACGTAATACCATATGACGTTGTACGTTATAAGGAAATGCTACAGTACGTTACACGTTATAACGTAATACTATATAACGTCATACGTTATAACGTAATACCATATGACGTTATACGTTATAACGTAATACCATATCACGCTATACGTTATAACGTAATACCAAGTAACGTTATACGTTATAACGTAATACCATATAACGTTATACGTTATAACGTAATGCCATATGACGTTATACCTTATAGGGAAATACTATAGTACGTTACACGTTATAACGTAATACCATTTAACGTTACACGTTATAACGTAATACTATATAACGTTATACGTTATAACGTAATACCATATGACGTTATACGTTATAACGTAATACCATATAACGTTATACGTTATAACGTAATACCATATAACGTTACACGTTATAACGTAACACCATATGACGTTATACGTTATAACGTAAAACCATATAACGTTATACGTTATAACCTAATGCCATACGACGTTATACGATATAGGAAACTGCTATAGTACGTTATACGTTACAACGTAATACTATATAACGTTACACGTTATAACGTAATACCATATGACGTTATACGTTATAAGGAAATGCTACAGTACGTTACACGTTATAACGTAATAGTATATAACGTTATACGTTATAACATAATATCATATCACGCTATACGTTATAACGTAATACTAAGTAACGTTATACGTTATAACGTAATACTATATAACGTCATACGTTGTAACGTAATACCTTATAACGTTATACGTTATAACGTAATACTATATAACGTTATACGTTATAACGTAATACCATATAACGTTATACGTTATAACGTAATACCATATGACGCTATTCGTTATAAGGAAATGCTACAGTACGTTACACGTTATAACGTAATACCATATAACGCTATACGTTATAACGTAATACTATATAACGTTACACGTTATAACATAATACCATATCACGCTATACGTTATAACGTAATACCATATGACGTTACACGTTATAACATAATACCATATCACGCTATACGTTATAACGTAATACCATAGGACGTTACAAGTTATAACATAATACCATATCACGCTATACGTTATAACGTAATACCATATGACGTTACACGTTATAACGTAATACTATATAACGTTATACGTTATAACGTAATACCATATGACGTTGTACGTTATAAGGAAATGCTACAGTACGTTACACGTTATAACGTAATACTATATAACGTTATACGTTATAACGTAATACCATATGACGTTATACGTTATAACGTAATACCATATCACGCTATACGTTATAACGTAATACCAAGTAACGTTATACGTTATAACGTAATACCATATAACGTTATACGTTATAACGTAATGCCATATGACGTTATACCTTATAGGGAAATACTATAGTACGTTACACGTTATAACGTAATACCATTTAACGTTACACGTTATAACGTAATACTATATAACGTTATACGTTATAACGTAATACCATATGACGTTATACGTTATAACGTAATACCATATAACGTTATACGTTATAACGTAATACCATATAACGTTACACGTTATAACGTAACACCATATGACGTTATACGTTATAACGTAAAACCATATAACGTTATACGTTATAACCTAATGCCATACGACGTTATACGATATAGGGAACTGCTATAGTACGTTATACGTTACAACGTAATACTATATAACGTTACACGTTATAACGTAATACCATATGACGTTATACGTTATAAGGAAATGCTACAGTACGTTACACGTTATAACGTAATAGTATATAACGTTATACGTTATAACATAATATCATATCACGCTATACGTTATAACGTAATACTAAGTAACGTTATACGTTATAACGTAATACTATATAACGTCATACGTTGTAACGTAATACCTTATAACGTTATACGTTATAACGTAACACCATATAACGTTACACGTTATAACGTAATACTATATAACGTTATACGTTATAACGTAATACCATATAACGTTATACGTTATAACGTAACACCATATGACGTTATACGTTATAACGTAAAACCATATAACGTTATACGTTATAACGTAATGCTACATAACGTTACACGTTATAACGTTATACCATATGACGTTATACGTTATAACGTAATACCATATAACGTTATACGTTATAACGTAATGCCATACGACGTTATACGATATAGGGAAATGCTATAGTACGTTATACGTTACAACGTAATACTATATAACGTTATACGTTATAACGTAACACCATATGACGTTATACGTTATAACGTAATACCGTATGACGTTATACGTTATAACGTAAAACCATATAACGTTATACGTTATACCGTAATGCCATATGACGTTATACGTTATAGGGAAATGCGATAGAACGTTATACGTTACAACGTAATACTATCTAACGTTATACGTAACATGGTAACAGTAAATGACGTTATACGTCATAACGTAATGCTACATAACGTTACACGTTATGACGTTATACCATATGACGTTATACGTTATAACGTAATACTATATAACGTTATACGTTATAACGTAATACCATATAACGTTATACGTTATAACGTAATACCATATAACGTTATACGTTATAACGTAACACCATATAACGTTACACGTTATGACGCAATACTATATAACGTTATACGTTATAACGTAATACCATATAACGTTATACGTTATAACGTAATACCAAGTAACTTTATACGTTATAACGTAATAGCATATAACGTTATACGTTATAACGTAATGCCATATGACGTTATACCTTATAGGGAAATGCTATAGTACGTTACACGTTATAACGTAATACCATTTAACGTTACACGTTATAACGTAATACTATATAACGTTATACGTTATAAAGTAATGCTACATAACGTTATACGTTATATCGTAATAGGATATAACGTTATACGTTATAACGTAATACCATATAACGTTATACGTTATAACGTAATACCATATGATGTTATACGTTATAGGGAAATTCTATAGTACGTTATACGTTATAACGTAATACTATATAACGTTATACGATATAACGTAATACCATATGACGTTGTACGTTATGAGGAAATGCTACTGTACGTTACACGTTATAACGTAATACCATTTAACGTTACACGTTATAACGTAATACTATATAACGTTATACGTTATAACGTAATGCTACATATCGTTATACGTTATATCATAATAGGATATAACGTTATACGTTATAACGTAATACCATATGACGTTGTACGTTATAAGGAAATGCTACAGTACGTTACACGTTATAACGTAATACTATATAACGTTATACGTTATAACGTAATACAATATGACGTTATATGTTATAACGTAATACCATATCACGCTATACGTTATAACGTAATACCAAGTAACGTTATACGTTATAACGTAATACGATATAACGTGATACGTTATAACGTAATGCCATATGACGTTATACCTTATAGCGAAATACTATAGTACGTTACACGTTATAACGTAATACCATTTAACGTTACACGTTATAACGTAATACTGTATAACGTTATACGTTATAACGTAATGCTACATAACGTTATACGTTATATCGTAATAGGATATAATGTTATACGTTATAACGTAATACCATATAACGCTATACGTTATAACGTAATACCATATGACGTTATACGTTATAACGTAATACCATATCACGCTATACGTTATAACGTAATACCATATGACGTTATACGTTATAACGTAATACCATATAGCGTTATACGTTATAACGTAACACCATATGACGTTATACGTTATAACATACTACCATATCACGCTATACGTTATAACGTAATACCATATGACGTTACACGTTATAACATAATACCATATCACGCTATACGTTATAACGTAATACCATATGACGTTATACGTTATAACGTAATACCATATAACGTTATACGTTATAACGTAATACCATATAACGTTACACGTTATAACGTAATACTATATAACGTTATACGTTATAACGTAATACCATATAACGTTATACGTTATAACGTAGCACCATATCACGTTATACGTTATAACGTAAAACCATTTAACGTTATACGTTATAACGTAATGCCATACGACGTTATACGATATAGGGAAATGCTATAGTACGTTATACGTTACAACGTAATACTATATAACGTTATACGTTAGAACGTAATACCATATGACGTTATACGTTATAAGGAAATGCTACAGTACGTTACACGTTATAACGTAATACTATATAACGTTATACGTTATAACATAATATCGTATCACGCTATACGTTATAACGTAATACTAAGTAACGTTATACGTTATAACGTAACACCATATGACGTTATACGTTATAACGTAATACCGTATGACGTTATACGTTATAACATAATACCATATCACGCTATACGTTATAACGTAATACCATATGACGTTACACGTTATAACATAATACCATATCACGCTATACGTTATAACGTAATACCATATGACGTTATACGTTATAACGTAATACCATATAACGTTACTCGTTATAACGTAACACCATATGACGTTATACGTTATAACGTAATACCATATAACGTTATACGTTATAACGTAATGCCATACGACGTTATACGATATAGGGAAATGCTATAGTACGTTATACGTTACAACGTAATACTACATAACGTTATACGTTATAACGTAACACCATATGACGTTATACGTTATAACGTAACACCATATGACGTTATACGTTATAACGTAAAACCATATAACGTTATACGTTATAACGTAATGCCATATGACGTTATACGTTATAGGGAAATTCTATAGAACGTTATACGTTACAACGTAATACTATCTAACGTTATACGTAACATGGTAACAGTAAATAACGTTATACGTTATAACGTAATGCTACATAACGTTACACGTTATGACGTTATACCATATGACGTTATACGTTATAACGTAATACCACATAACGTTATACGTTATAAAGTAATGCCATACGACGTTATACGATATAGGGAAATGCTATAGTACGTTATACGTTACAACGTAATACTATATAACGTTATACGTTATAACGTAATGCCATACGACGTTATACGTTATAGGGAATTGCTGTAGTACGTTATACGTTACAACGTAATACTATATAACGTTATACGTTATAACGTAACACCATATGACGTTATACGTTATAACATAATACCATATCACGCTATACGTTATAACGTAATGCCATATGACGTTATACGTTATAACGTAACACCATATAGCGTTATACGTTATAACGTAATACCATATAACGTTATACGTTATAACGTAACACCATATGACGTTATACGTTATAACATAATACCATATCACGTTATACGTTATAACGTAACACCATATGACGTTATACGTTATAACATAATACCATATCACGTTATACGTTATAACGTAACACCATATGACGTTATACGTTATAACTTAAAACCATATAACGTTATACGTTATAACGTAATACTATATAACGTTATACGTTATAACGTAATACCATATGTCGTTGTACGTTATAAGGAAATGCTACAGTACGTTACACGTTATAACGTAATACTATATAACGTTATACGTTATAACGTAATACCATATAACGTTATACGTTATAACGTAATACTATATAACGATATACGTTATAACGTAATACCATATGACCTTATACGTTATAACATAATATCATATCACGCTATACGTTATAACGTAATACTAAGTAATGTTATACGTTATAACGTAATACCATATAACGCTATACGTTATAACGTAATATTATATAACGTTACACGTTATAACATAATACCATATCACGTTATACGTTACAACGTAATACCATATGACGTTATACGTTATAACGTAATACCATATCACTCTATACGTTATAACGTAATACCATATGACCTTACACGTTATAACATAATACCATATCACGCTATACGTTATAACGTAATACCATATAACGTTACACGTTATAACGTAATACTATATAACGTTATACGTTATAACGTAACACCATATGACGTTATACGTTATAACATAGTACCATATCACGTTATACGTTACAACGTAATACCATATGACGTTATACGTTATAACGTAATACCATATCACTCTATACGTTATAACGTAATACCATATGACGTTATACGTTATAACGTAATACCATATCACGCTATACGTAACAACGTAATACTATATGACGTTATACGTTATAAAGTAACACCATATAACGTTACACGTTATAACATAATACTATATAACGTTATACGTTATAACGTAATACCATATGACGTTATACGTTATAACCTAATGCCATACGACGTTATACGATATAGGGAACTGCTATAGTACGTTATACGTTACAACGTAATACTATATAACGTTACACGTTATAACGTAATACCATATGACGTTATACGTTATAAGGAAATGCTACAGTACGTTACACGTTATAACGTAATAGTATATAACGTTATACGTTATAACATAATACCATATCACGCTATACGTTATAACGTAATACCATATGACGTTACACGTTATAACATAATACCATATCACGCTATACGTTATAACGTAATACCATAGGACGTTACAAGTTATAACGTAATACTATATAACGATATACGTTATAACGTAATACCATATGACCTTATACGTTATAACATAATATCATATCACGCTATACGTTATAACGTAATACTAAGTAATGTTATACGTTATAACGTAATACCATATCACGCTATACGTTATAACGTAATACCAAGTAACGTTATACGTTATAACGTAATACCATATAACGTTATACGTTATAACGTAATGCCATATGACGTTATACCTTATAGGGAAATACTATAGTACGTTACACGTTATAACGTAATACCATTTAACGTTACACGTTATAACGTAATACTATATAACGTAATACCATATGACGTTATACGTTATAACGTAATACCATATAACGTTATACGTTATAACGTAATACCATATAACGTTACACGTTATAACGTAACACCATATGACGTTATACGTTATAACGTAAAACCATATAACGTTATACGTTATAACCTAATGCCATACGACGTTATACGATATAGGGAACTGCTATAGTACGTTATACGTTACAACGTAATACTATATAACGTTACACGTTATAACGTAATACCATATGACGTTATACGTTATAAGGAAATGCTACAGTACGTTACACGTTATAACGTAATAGTATATAACGTTATACGTTATAACATAATATCATATCACGCTATACGTTATAACGTAATACTAAGTAACGTTATACGTTATAACGTAATACTATATAACGTCATACGTTGTAACGTAATACCTTATAACGTTATACGTTATAACGTAATACTATATAACGTTATACGTTATAACGTAATACCATATAACGTTATACGTTATAACGTAATACCATATGACGCTATTCGTTATAAGGAAATGCTACAGTACGTTACACGTTATAACGTAATACCATATAACGCTATACGTTATAACGTAATACTATATAACGTTACACGTTATAACATAATACCATATCACGCTATACGTTATAACGTAATACCATATGACGTTACACGTTATAACATAATACCATATCACGCTATACGTTATAACGTAATACCATAGGACGTTACAAGTTATAACATAATACCATATCACGCTATACGTTATAACGTAATACCATATGACGTTACACGTTATAACGTAATACTATATAACGTTATACGTTATAACGTAATACCATATGACGTTGTACGTTATAAGGAAATGCTACAGTACGTTACACGTTATAACGTAATACTATATAACGTTATACGTTATAACGTAATACCATATGACGTTATACGTTATAACGTAATACCATATCACGCTATACGTTATAACGTAATACCAAGTAACGTTATACGTTATAACGTAATACCATATAACGTTATACGTTATAACGTAATGCCATATGACGTTATACCTTATAGGGAAATACTATAGTACGTTACACGTTATAACGTAATACCATTTAACGTTACACGTTATAACGTAATACTATATAACGTTATACGTTATAACGTAATACCATATGACGTTATACGTTATAACGTAATACCATATAACGTTATACGTTATAACGTAATACCATATAACGTTACACGTTATAACGTAACACCATATGACGTTATACGTTATAACGTAAAACCATATAACGTTATACGTTATAACCTAATGCCATACGACGTTATACGATATGGGGAACTGCTATAGTACGTTATACGTTACAACGTAATACTATATAACGTTACACGTTATAACGTAATACCATATGACGTTATACGTTATAAGGAAATGCTACAGTACGTTACACGTTATAACGTAATAGTATATAACGTTATACGTTATAACATAATATCATATCACGCTATACGTTATAACGTAATACTAAGTAACGTTATACGTTATAACGTAATACTATATAACGTCATACGTTGTAACGTAATACCTTATAACGTTATACGTTATAACGTAACACCATATAACGTTACACGTTATAACGTAATACTATATAACGTTATACGTTATAACGTAATACCATATAACGTTATACGTTATAACGTAACACCATATGACGTTATACGTTATAACGTAAAACCATATAACGTTATACGTTATAACGTAATGCTACATAACGTTACACGTTATAACGTTATACCATATGACGTTATACGTTATAACGTAATACCATATAACGTTATACGTTATAACGTAATGCCATACGACGTTATACGATATAGGGAAATGCTATAGTACGTTATACGTTACAACGTAATACTATATAACGTTATACGTTATAACGTAACACCATATGACGTTATACGTTATAACGTAATACCATATGACGTTATACGTTATAACGTAAAACCATATAACGTTATACGTTATACCGTAATGCCATATGACGTTATACGTTATAGGGAAATGCGATAGAACGTTATACGTTACAACGTAATACTATCTAACGTTATACGTAACATGGTAACAGTAAATGACGTTATACGTCATAACGTAATGCTACATAACGTTACACGTTATGACGTTATACCATATGACGTTATACGTTATAACGTAATACTATATAACGTTATACGTTATAACGTAATACCATATAACGTTATACGTTATAACGTAATACCATATAACGTTATACGTTATAACGTAACACCATATAACGTTACACGTTATGACGCAATACTATATAACGTTATACGTTATAACGTAATACCATATAACGTTATACGTTATAACGTAATACCAAGTAACTTTATACGTTATAACGTAATTGCATATAACGTTATACGTTATAACGTAATGCCATATGACGTTATACCTTATAGGGAAATGCTATAGTACGTTACACGTTATAACGTAATACCATTTAACGTTACACGTTATAACGTAATACTATATAACGTTATACGTTATAAAGTAATGCTACATAACGTTATACGTTATATCGTAATAGGATATAACGTTATACGTTATAACGTAATACCATATAACGTTATACGTTATAAGGTAATACCATATGATGTTATACGTTATAGGGAAATTCTATAGTACGTTACACGTTATAACGTAATACTATATAACGTTATACGATATAACGTAATACCATATGACGTTGTACGTTATGAGGAAATGCTACTGTACGTTACACGTTATAACGTAATACCATTTAACGTTACACGTTATAACGTAATACTATATAACGTTATACGTTATAACGTAATGCTACATATCGTTATACGTTATATCATAATAGGATATAACGTTATACGTTATAACGTAATACCATATGACGTTGTACGTTATAAGGAAATGCTACAGTACGTTACACGTTATAACGTAATACTATATAACGTTATACGTTATAACGTAATACAATATGACGTTATATGTTATAACGTAATACCATATCACGCTATACGTTATAACGTAATACCAAGTAACGTTATACGTTATAACGTAATACGATATAACGTGATACGTTATAACGTAATGCCATATGACGTTATACCTTATAGCGAAATACTATAGTACGTTACACGTTATAACGTAATACCATTTAACGTTACACGTTATAACGTAATACTGTATAACGTTATACGTTATAACGTAATGCTACATAACGTTATACGTTATATCGTAATAGGATATAATGTTATACGTTATAACGTAATACCATATAACGCTATACGTTATAACGTAATACCATATGACGTTATACGTTATAACGTAATACCATATCACGCTATACGTTATAACGTAATACCATATGACGTTATACGTTATAACGTAATTCCATATAGCGTTATACGTTATAACGTAACACCATATGACGTTATACGTTATAACATACTACCATATCACGCTATACGTTATAACGTAATACCATATGACGTTACACGTTATAACATAATACCATATCACGCTATACGTTATAACGTAATACCATATGACGTTATACGTTATAACGTAATACCATATAACGTTATACGTTATAACGTAATACCATATAACGTTACACGTTATAACGTAATACTATATAACGTTATACGTTATAACGTAATACCATATAACGTTATACGTTATAACGTAGCACCATATCACGTTATACGTTATAACGTAAAACCATTTAACGTTATACGTTATAACGTAATGCCATACGACGTTATACGATATAGGGAAATGCTATAGTACGTTATACGTTACAACGTAATACTATATAACGTTATACGTTAGAACGTAATACCATATGACGTTATACGTTATAAGGAAATGCTACAGTACGTTACACGTTATAACGTAATACTATATAACGTTATACGTTATAACATAATATCGTATCACGCTATACGTTATAACGTAATACTAAGTAACGTTATACGTTATAACGTAACACCATATGACGTTATACGTTATAACGTAATACCATATAACGTTATACGTTATAACATAATACCATATCACGCTATACGTTATAACGTAATACCATATGACGTTACACGTTATAACATAATACCATATCACGCTATACGTTATAACGTAATACCATATGACGTTATACGTTATAACGTAATACCATATAACGTTACTCGTTATAACGTAACACCATATGACGTTATACGTTATAACGTAATACCATATAACGTTATACGTTATAACGTAATGCCATACGACGTTATACGATATAGGGAAATGCTATAGTACGTTATACGTTACAACGTAATACTACATAACGTTATACGTTATAACGTAACACCATATGACGTTATACGTTATAACGTAACACCATATGACGTTATACGTTATAACGTAAAACCATATAACGTTATACGTTATAACGTAATGCCATATGACGTTATACGTTATAGGGAAATTCTATAGAACGTTATACGTTACAACGTAATACTATCTAACGTTATACGTAACATGGTAACAGTAAATAACGTTATACGTTATAACGTAATGCTACATAACGTTACACGTTATGACGTTATACCATATGACGTTATACGTTATAACGTAATACCACATAACGTTATACGTTATAAAGTAATGCCATACGACGTTATACGATATAGGGAAATGCTATAGTACGTTATACGTTACAACGTAATACTATATAACGTTATACGTTATAACGTAATGCCATACGACGTTATACGTTATAGGGAATTGCTGTAGTACGTTATACGTTACAACGTAATACTATATAACGTTATACGTTATAACGTAACACCATATGACGTTATACGTTATAACATAATACCATATCACGCTATACGTTATAACGTAATGCCATATGACGTTATACGTTATAACGTAAAACCATATAGCGTTATACGTTATAACGTAATACCATATAACGTTATACGTTATAACGTAACACCATATGACGTTATACGTTATAACATAATACCATATCACGTTATACGTTATAACGTAACACCATATGACGTTATACGTTATAACATAATACCATATCACGTTATACGTTATAACGTAACACCATATGACGTTATACGTTATAACGTAAAACCATATAACGTTATACGTTATAACGTAATACTATATAACGTTATACGTTATAACGTAATACCATATGTCGTTGTACGTTATAAGGAAATGCTACAGTACGTTACACGTTATAACGTAATACTATATAACGTTATACGTTATAACGTAATACCATATAACGTTATACGTTATAACGTAATACTATATAACGATATACGTTATAACGTAATACCATATGACCTTATACGTTATAACATAATATCATATCACGCTATACGTTATAACGTAATACTAAGTAATGTTATACGTTATAACGTAATACCATATAACGCTATACGTTATAACGTAATATTATATAACGTTACACGTTATAACATAATACCATATCACGTTATACGTTACAACGTAATACCATATGACGTTATACGTTATAACGTAATACCATATCACTCTATACGTTATAACGTAATACCATATGACCTTACACGTTATAACATAATACCATATCACGCTATACGTTATAACGTAATACCATATAACGTTACACGTTATAACGTAATACTATATAACGTTATACGTTATAACGTAACACCATATGACGTTATACGTTATAACATAGTACCATATCACGTTATACGTTACAACGTAATACCATATGACGTTATACGTTATAACGTAATACCATATCACTCTATACGTTATAACGTAATACCATATGACGTTATACGTTATAACGTAATACCATATCACGCTATACGTTACAACGTAATACTATATGACGTTATACGTTATAAAGTAACACCATATAACGTTACACGTTATAACATAATACTATATAACGTTATACGTTATAACGTAATACCATATGACGTTATACGTTATAACATAATATCATATCACGCGAGACGTTATAACGTAATACCAAGTAACGTTATACGTTATAACGTAATACCATATAACGTTATACGTTATGACGTAATGCCATATGACGTTATACCTTATAGGGAAATGCTATAGTACGTTACACGTTATAACGTAATACCATTTAACGTTACACGTTATAACGTAATACTATATAACGTTATACGTTATAACGTAATGCTACATAACGTTATACGTTATATCGTAATAGGATATAACGTTATACGTTATAACGTAATACCATATAACGCTATACGTTATAACGTAATACCATATGACGTTATACGTTATAACGTAATACCATATAACGTTATACGTTATAACGTAATACCATATGACGTTATACGTTATAACGTAATACCATATGACGCTATACGTTATAACGTAATACCATATGACGTTGTACGTTATAAGGAAATGCTACAGTACATTACACGTTATACCGTAATACTATATAACGTTATACGTTATAACGTAATACCATATGACGTTATACGTTATAACGTAATACCATATCACGCTATACGTTATAACATAATACCATATCACGCTATACGTTATAACGTAATACCATATGATGTTACACGTTATAACATAATACCATATCACGCTATACGTTATAACGTAATACCATATGACGTTACACGTTATAACATAATACCATATCACGCTATACGTTATATCATAATACCATATCACGCTATACGTTATAACGTAATACCATATGTCGTTGTACGTTATAAGGAAATGCTACAGTACGTTACACGTTATAACGTAATACTATATAACGTTATACGTTATAACGTAATACCATATAACGTTATACGTTATAACGTAATACTATATAACGATATACGTTATAACGTAATACCATATGTCGTTATACGTTATAACATAATATCATATCACGCTATACGTTATAACGTAATACCATATGACGTTATACGTTATAACGTAATACCATATCACTCTATACGTTATAACGTAATACCATATGACGTTACACGTTATAACATAATACCATATCACGCTATACGTTATAACATAATACCATATCACGCTATACGTTATAACGTAATACCATATGACGTTACACGTTATAACATAATACCGTATCACGCTATAGGTTATAACGTAATACCATATGACGTTACACGTTATAACATAATACCATATCACGCTATACGTTATAACGTAATACCATATGACGTTATACGTTATAACGTAACACCATATGACGTTATACGTTGTAACATAATACCATATCACGTTATACGTTATAACGTAACACCATATGACGTTATACGTTATAACGTAAAACCATATAGCGTTATACGTTATGACGTAATACCATATAACGTTATACGTTATAACGTAACACCATATGACGTTATACGTTATAACATAATACCATATCACGTTATACGTTATAACGTAACACCATATGACGTTATACGTTATAACATAATACCATATCACGTTATACGTTATAACGTAACACCATATGACGTTATACGTTATAACGTAAAACCATATAACGTTATACGTTATAACGTAATACTATATAACGTTATACGTTATAACGTAATACCATATGTCGTTGTACGTTATAAGGAAATGCTACAGTACGTTACACGTTATAACGTAATACTATATAACGTTATACGTTATAACGTAATACCATATAACGTTATACGTTATAACGTAATACTATATAACGATATACGTTATAACGTAATACCATATGACCTTATACGTTATAACATAGTATCATATCACGCTATACGTTATAACGTAATACTAAGTAATGTTATACGTTATAACGTAATACCATATAACGCTATACGTTATAACGTAATACCATATCACGCTATACGTTATAACGTAATACCATATGACGTTATACGTTATAACGTAATACCATATGACGCTATACGTTATAACGTAATACCATATGACGTTGTACGTTATAAGGAAATGCTACAGTACATTACACGTTATACCGTAATACTATATAACGTTATACGTTATAACGTAATACCATATGACGTTATACGTTATAACGTAATACCATATCACGCTATACGTTATAACATAATACCATATCACGCTATACGTTATAACGTAATACCATATGATGTTACACGTTATAACATAATACCATATCACGCTATACGTTATAACGTAATACCATATGACGTTACACGTTATAACATAATACCATATCACGCTATACGTTATATCATAATACCATATCACGCTATACGTTATAACGTAATACCATATGTCGTTGTACGTTATAAGGAAATGCTACAGTACGTTACACGTTATAACGTAATACTATATAACGTTATACGTTATAACGTAATACCATATAACGTTATACGTTATAACGTAATACTATATAACGATATACGTTATAACGTAATACCATATGTCGTTATACGTTATAACATAATATCATATCACGCTATACGTTATAACGTAATACTAAGTAATGTTATACGTTATAACGTAATACCATATAACGCTATACGTTATAACGTAATACTATATAACGTTACACGTTATAACATAATACCATATCACGCTATACGTTATAACGTAATACCATATGACGTTATACGTTATAACGTAATACCATATGACGTTATACGTTATAACATAATATCATATCACGCTATACGTTATAACGTAATACTATATAACGTTATACGTTATAACGTAATACCATATGACGTTATACGTTATAACGTAATACTATATAACGTTATACGTTATAACGTAATACCATATGACGTTACACGTTATAACATAATACCATATCACGCTATACGTTATAACATAATACCATATCACGCTATACGTTATAACATAATACCATATCACGCTATACGTTATAACGTAATACCATATGACGTTACACGTTATAACATAATACCATTTCACGCTATACGTTATAACGTAATTCTATATAACGTTATACGTTATAACGTAATACCATATAACGTTATACGTTATAACGTAATACCATATAACGCTATGCGTTATAACGTAATACTATACAACGTTATACGTTATAACGTAATTCTATATAACGTTACACGTTATAACGTAATACCATATAACGTTATACGTTATAACGTAATACTATATAACGTTATACGTTATAACGTAATACTATATAACGTTATACGTTATAACGTAATACCATATGACGTTATACGTTATAACATAATATCATATCACGCTATACGTTATAACGTAATACTGAGTAACGTTATACGTTATAACGTAATACCATATAACGCTATGCGTTATAACGTAATACTATATAACGTTATACGTTATAACGTAATTCTATATAACGTTATACGTTATAACGTAATACCATATAACGCTATGAGTTATAACGTAATACCATATAACGCTATGCGTTATAACGTAATACCATATCACGCTATACGTTATAACGTAATACCATATGACGTTATACGTTATAACGTAATACCATATGACGCTATACGTTATAACGTAATACCATATGACGTTATACGTTATAACATAATATCATATCACGCTATACGTTATAACGTAATACTAAGTAATGTTATACGTTATAACGTAATACCATATAACGCTATACGTTATAACGTAATACTATATAACGTTACACGTTATAACATAATACCATATCACGCTATACGTTATAACGTAATACCATATGACGTTACACGTTATAACATAATACCATATCACGCTATACGTTATAACATAATACCATATCACGCTATACGTTATAACGTAATACCATATGACGTTACACGTTATAACATAATACCATATCACGCTATACGTTATAACGTAATACCATATAACGTTACACGTTGTAACGTAATACTATATAACGTTATACGTTATAACGTAACACCATATGACGTTATACGTTATAACATAGTACCATATCACGTTATACGTTACAACGTAATACCATATGACGTTATACGTTATAACGTAATACCATATCACGTTATACGTTATAACGTAATACCATATGACGTTATACGTTATAACGTAATACCATATCACTCTATACGTTATAACGTAATACCATATGACGTTACACGTTATAACATAATACCATATCACGCTATACGTTATAACATAATACCATATCACGCTATACGTTATAACGTAATACCATATGACGTTACACGTTATAACATAATACCATATCACGCTATACGTTATAACGTAATACCATATAACGTTACACGTTGTAACGTAATACTATATAACGTTATACGTTATAACGTAATACCATATGACGTTATACGTTATAACATAATATCATATCACGCTATACGTTATAACGTAATACTGAGTAACGTTATACGTTATAACGTATTACCATATAACGCTATGCGTTATAACGTAATACTATATAACGTTATACGTTATAACGTAATTCTATATAACGTTATACGTTATAACGTAATACCATATAACGTTATACGTTATAACGTAATACCATATAACGCTATGCGTTATAACGTAATACTATATAACGTTATACGTTATAACGTAATTCTATATAACGTTATACGTTATAACGTAATACCATATAACGTTATACGTTATAACGTAATACTATATAACGTTATACGTTATAACGTAATACCATATGACGTTATACGTTATAACATAATATCATATCACGCTAAACGTTATAACGTAATACTGAGTAACGTTATACGTTATAACGTAATACCATATAACGCTATGCGTTAATACGTAATACTATATAACGTTATACGTTATAACGTAATTCTATATAACGTTATACGTTATAACGTAATACCATATAACGCTATGCGTTATAACGTAATACCATATAACGCTATGTGTTATAACGTAATACCATATCACGCTATACGTTATAACGTAATACCATATGACGTCATACGTTATAACGTAATACCATATGACGCTATACGTTATAACGTAATACCATATGACGTTTTACGTTATAACATAATATCATATCACGCTATACGTTATAACGTAATACTAAGTAATGCTATACGTTATAACGTAATACCATATAACGCTATACGTTATAACGTAATACTATATAACGTTACACGTTATAACATAATACCATATCACGCTATACGTTATAACGTAATACCATATGACGTTACACGTTATAACATAATACCATATCACGCTATACGTTATAACATAATACCATATCACGCTATACGTTATAACGTAATACCATATGACGTTACACGTTATAACATAATACCATATCACGCTATACGTTATAACGTAATACCATATGACGTTATACGTTATAACGTAATACCATATAACGTTATACGTTATAACGTAATACCATGTAACGTTACACGTTATAACGTAATACTATATAACGTTATACGTTATAACGTAACACCATATGACGTTATACGTCTTAACATAATACCATATCACGCTATACGTTATAACGTAATACCATAGGACGTTAAACGTTATAACATAATACCATATCACGCTGTACGTTATAACGTAATACCATATGACGTTATACGTTATAACGTAACACCATATGACGTTATACGTTATAACGTTATGCCATACGACGTTATACGATATAGGGAAATGCTATAGTACGTTATAAATTACAACGTAATACTATATAACGTTATACGTTATAACGTAATACCATATGACGTTATACGATATAGGGAAATGCTATAGTACGTTATACGTTACAACGTAATACTATATAACGTTATACGTTCTAACGTAATACCATATGACGTTATACGTTATAAGGAAATGCTACAGTACGTTACACGTTATAACGTAATACTATATAACGTTATACGTTATAACATAATACCATATAACGTTATAGGTTATAACGTAACACCATATGACGTTATGCGTTATAACGTAAAACCATATAACGTTATATGTTATAACGTAATGCCATACGACGTTATACGATATAGGGAAATGCTATAGTACGTTATACGTTACAACGTAATACTATATAACGTTATACGTTCTAACGTAATACCATATGACGTTATACGTTATAAGGAAATGCTACAGTACGTTACACGTTATAACGTAATACTATATAACGATATACGTTATAACATAATATCATATCACGTTATACGTTCTAACGTAATACCATATGACGTTATACGTTATAAGGAAATGCTACAGTACGTTACACGTTATAACGTAATACTATATAACGATATACGTTATAACATAATATCATATCACGTTATACGTTCTAACGTAATACCATATGACGTTATACGTTATAAGGAAATGCTACAGTACGTTACACGTTATAACGTAATACTATATAACGATATACGTTATAACATAATATCATATCACGTTATACGTTATAACGTAACACCATATAACGTTATACGTTATAACGTAATACCATATAACGTTACACGTTATAACATAATACTATATAACGTTATACGTTATAACGTAATACCATATGACGTTGTACGTTATAACATAATATCATATCACGCTATACGTTATAACGTAATACTAAGTAACGTTATACGTTATAACGTAATACCATATAACGTTATACGTTATAACGTATTACCATATGACGCTATTCGTTATAAGGAAATGCTACAGTACGTTACACGTTATAACGTAATACTATATAACGTTATACGTTATAACGTAATACCATATGACGTTGTACGTTATAACATAATATCATATCACGCTATACGTTATAACGTAATGCCATACGACGTTATACGTTATAGGGAAATTCTATAGTACGTTACACGTTATAACGTAATACTATATAACGTTATGCGATATAACGTAATACCATATGACGTTGTACGTTATGAGGAAATGCCACAGTACGTTACACGTTATAGCGTAATACTATATAACGTTATACGTTATAACGTAATACTAAGTAACGTTATACGTTATAACGTAATACCATTTAACGTTATACGTTATAACGTATTACCATATGACGCTATTCGTTATAAGGAAATGCTACAGTACGTTACACGTTATAACGTAATACTATATAACGTTATACGTTATAACGTAACACCATATGACGTTATACGTTATAACATAATATCATATCACGCTATACGTTATAACGTAATACTAAGTAATGTTATACGTTATAACGTAATACCATATAACGCTATACGTTATAACGTAATACTATATAACGTTACACGTTATAACATAATACCATATCACGCTATACGTTATAACGTAATACCATATGACGTTACACGTTATAACATAATACCATATCACGCTATACGTTATAACATAATACCATATCACGCTATACGTTATAACGTAATACCATATGACGTTACACGTTATAACATAATACCATATCACGCTATACGTTATAAAGTAATACCATATGACGTTATACGTTATAACGTAAAACCATATAACGTTATACGTTATAACGTAATGCCATACGACGTTATACGATATAGGGAAATGCTATAGTACGTTATACGTTACAACGTAATACTATATAACGTTATACGTTATAACGTAATACCATATGACGTTATACGTTATAACATATTACCATATCACGCTATACGTTATAACGTAATACCATATGACGTTACACGTTATAACATAATACCATATCACGTTATACGTTATAGCGCAACAGCAGATGACGTTATACGTTATAACGTAAAACCATATAACGTTATACGTTATAACGTAATGCCATACGACGTTATACGATATAGGGAAATGCTATAGTACGTTATACGTTACAACGTAATACTAAGTAATGTTATACGTTATAACGTAATACCATATAACGCTATACGTTATAACGTAATACTATATAACGTTACACGTTATAACATAATACCATATCACGCTATACGTTATAACGTAATACCATATGACGTTACACGTTATAACATAATACCATATCACGCTATACGTTATAACATAATACCATATCACGCTATACGTTATAACGTAATACCATATGACGTTACACGTTATAACATAATACCATATCACGCTATACGTTATAACGTAATACCATATGACGTTATACGTTATAACATAATATCATATCACGCTATACGTTATAACGTAATACTAAGTAATGTTATACGTTATAACGTAATACCATATAACGCTATACGTTATAACGTAATACCATATAACGTTACACGTTATAACATAATACCATATCACGCTATACGTTATAACGTAATACTATATAACGTTATACGTTATAACGTAATACCATATGACGTTATACGTTATAAGGAAATGCTACAGTACGTTACACGTTATAACGTAATACTATATAACGTTATACGTTATAACATAATATCATATCACGTTATACGTTATAGCGCAACACCATATGACGTTATACGTTATAACGTAAAACCATATAACGTTATACGTTATAACGTAATGCCATACGACGTTATACGATATAGGGAAATGCTATAGTACGTTAAACGTTACAACGTAATACTATATAACGTTATACGTTATAACGTAATACCATATGACGTTATACGTTATAAGGAAATGCTGCAGTACGTTACACGTTATAACGTAATACTATATAACGTTATACGTTATAACATAATATCATATCACGTTTTACGTTATAACGTAACACCATATGACGTTATACGTTATAACGTAAAACCATATAACGTTATACGTTATAACGTAATGTCATACGACGTTATACGATATAGGGAAATGCTATAGTACGTTATACGTTACAACGTAATACCATATAACGTTATACGTTATAACGTAATGCCATATGACGTTATACGTTATGAGGAAATGTTACAGTACGTTACACGTTATAGCGTAATACTATATAACGTTATACGTTATAACGTAATACCATATAACGTTATACGTTATAACGTAACACCATATAACGTTACAAGTTATAACGTAATACTATATAACGTTATACGTTATAACGTAATACCGTATGACGTTGTACGTTATAAGGAAATGCTACAGTACGTTACACGTTATAACGTAATACTATATAACGTTATACGTTATAACTTAATACCATATGACGTTATACGTTATAACCTAATGCCATATGACGTTATACGTTATAACGTATTACCATATGACGCTATTCGTTATAAGGAAATGCTACAGTACGTTACACGTTATAACGTAATACTATATAACGTTATACGTTATAACGTAATACCATATGACGTTATACGTTATAACGTAATACCATATAACGCTATGCGTTATAGCGTAATACTATATAACGTTATACGTTATAACGTAATACTAGATAACGTTATACGTTATAACGTAATACCATATAACGTTATACGTTATAACGTATTACCATATGACGCTATTCGTTATAAGGAAATGCTACAGTACGTTACACGTAATAACGTAATACTATATAACGTTATACGTTATAACGTAACACCATATGACGTTATACGTTATAAAGTAATACCATATCACGCTATACGTTATAACATAATCCCATACGACGTTATACGTTATAGGGAAATTCTATAGTACGTTACACGTTATAACGTAATACTATATAACGTTATACGATATAACGTAATACCATATGACGTTGAACGTTATGAGGAAATGCTACAGTACGTTACACGTTATAGCGTAATACTATATAACGTTATACGTTATAACGTAATACCAAATAACGTTATACGTTATAACGTAACACCATATAACGTTACACGTTATAACGTAATACCATATGACGTTGTACGTTATAAGGAAATGCTACAGTACGTTACACGTTATAACGTAATACTATATAACGTTATACGTTATAACGTAATACCATATGACGTTATACGTTATAACGTAATAAAATATCACGCTATACGTTATAACGTAATACTATATAACGTTATACGTTATAACGTAATACCATATAACGTTATACGTTATAACGTAACACCATATAACGTTACACGTTATAACGTAATACTATATAACGTTATACGTTATAACGTAATACCATATGACGTTGTACGATATAAGGAAATGCAACAGTACGTTACACGTTATAACGTAATACCATTTAACGTTACACGTTATAACGTAATACTATATAACGTTATACGTTATAACGTAATACCATATGACGTTGTACGTTATAAGGAAATGCTACAGTACGTTACACGTTATAACGTAATACTATATAACGTTATACGTTATAACGTAATACCATATGACGTTATACGTTATAACGTAATACTATATAACGTTATACGTTATAACGTAATACCATATAACGTTATACGTTATAACGTATTACCACATGACGCTATTCGTTATAAGGAAATGCTACAGTACGTTACACGTTATAACGTAATACTATATAACGTTATACGTTATAACGTAACACCATATGACGTTATACGTTATAACGTAATACCATATCACGCTATACGTTATAACGTAATACCATATGACGTTATACGTTATAACGTAATACCATATGACGCTATACGTTATAAGGAAATGCTACAGTACGTTACACGTTATAACGTAATACTATATAACGTTATACGTTATAACGTAATACCATATGACGTTATACGTTATAACGTAATACCATATCACGCTATACGTTATAACGTAATGCCATACGACGTTATACGTTATAGGGAAATTCTATAGTACGTTACACGTTATAACGTAATACTATATAACGTTATACGATATAACGTAATACCATATGACGTTGTACGTTATGAGGAAATGCCACAGTACGTTACACGTTATAGCGTAATACTATATAACGTTATACGTTATAACGTAATACCAAATAACGTTATACGTTATAACGTAACACCATATAACGTTACACGTTATAACGTAATACCATATGACGTTGTACGTTATAAGGAAATGCTACAGTACGTTACACGTTATAACGTAATACTATATAACGCTATACGTTATAACGTAATACCATATGACGTTATACGTTATAACGTAATACCATATCACGCTATACTTAATAACGTAATACTATATAACGTTATACGTTATAACGTAATACCATATAACGTTATACGTTATAACGTTACACGTTATAACGTAATACTATATAACGTTATACGTTATAACGTAATACCATATGACGTTGTACGTTATAACGTAATACCATATGACGTTATACGTTATAACGTAATACCATATAACGTTATACGTTATAACGTAATACCATATAACGTTACACGTTATAACGTAATACTATATAACGTTATACGTTATAACGTAACACCATATGACGTTATACGTTATAACCTAATGCCATATGACGTTATACGTTATAACGTATTACCATATGACGCTATTCGTTATAAGGAAATGCTACAGTACGTTACACGTTATAACGTAATACTATATAACGTTATACGTTATAACGTAATACCATATGACGTTATATGTTATAACGTAATACCATATAACGCTATGCGTTATAACGTAATACTATATAACGTTATACGTTATAACGTAATACTATATAACGCTATACGTTATAACGTAATACCATATAACGTTATACGTTATAACGTATTACCATATGACGCTATTCGTTATATGGAAATGCTACAGTACGTTACACGTTATAACGTAATACTATATAACGTTATACGTTATAACGTAACACCATATGACGTTATACGTTATAACGTAATACCATATCACGCCATACGTTATAACGTAATACCATATGACGTTATACGTTATAACGTAATACCATATGACGCTATACGTTATAAGGAAATGCTACAGTACGTTACACGTTATAACGTAATACTATATAACGTTATACGTTATAACGTAATACCATATGACGTTATACGTTATAACGTAATACCATATCACGCTATACGTTATAACGTAATGCCATACGACGTTATACGTTATAGGGAAATTCTATAGTACGTTACACGTTATAACGTAATACTATATAACGTTATACGATATAACGTAATACCATATGACGTTGTACGTTATGAGGAAATGATACAGTACGTTACACGTTATAGCGTAATACTATATAACGTTATACGTTATAACGTAATACCAAATAACGTTATACGTTATAACGTAACACCATATAACCTTACACGTTATAACGTAATACCATATGACGTTGTACGTTATAAGGAAATGCTACAGTACGTTACACGTTATAACGTAATACTATATAACGTTATACGTTTTAACGTAATACCATATGACGTTATACGTTATAACGTAATACCATATCACGCTATACGTTATAACGTAATACTATATAACGTTATACGTTATAACGTAATACCATATAACGTTATACGTTATAACGTAACACCATATAACGTTACACGTTATAACGTAATACTATATAACGTTATACGTTATAACGTAATACCATATGACGTTGTACGTCATAAGGAAATGCTACAGTACGTTACACGTTATAACGTAATACCATTTAACGTTACACGTTATAACGTAATACTATATAACGTTATACGTTATAACGTAATGCTACATAACGTTATACGTTATATCGTAATAGGATATAACGTAATACCATATAACGCTATACGTTATAACGTAATACCATATGACGTTATACGTTATAACGTAATACCATATCACGCTATACGTTATAACGTAATAGCATATGACGTTATACGTTATAACGTAATACCATATAACGTTATACGTTATAACGTAATACCATATAACGTTACACGTTATAACGTAATACTATATAACGTTATACGTTATAACATAACACCATATGACGTTATACGTTATAACATGATACCATATCACGCTATACGTTATAACGTAATACCATATGACGTTACACGTTATAACATAATACCATATCACGCTATACGTTATAACGTAATACCATATGACGTTATACGTTATAACGGAATACCATATAACGTTATACGTTATAACGTAACACCATATGACGTTATACGTTATAACATAATACCATATCACGTTATACGTTATAACGTAACACCATATGACGTTATACGTTATAACGTAAAACCATATGACGTTATACGTTATAACATAATGCCATATGACGTTATACGTTATAACGTATTACCATATGACGCTATTCGTTATAAGGAAATGCTACAGTACGTTACACGTTATAACGTAATACTATATAACGTTATACGTTATAACGTAATACCATATGACGTTACACGTTATAACATAATACCATATCACGCTATACGTTAAAACGTAATACCATATGACGTTATACGTTATAACGGAATACCATATAACGTTATACGTTATAACGTAACACCATATGACGTTATACGTTATAACATAATACCATATCACGTTATACGTTATAACGTAACACCATATGACGTTATACGTTATAACGTAAAACCATATGATGTTATACGTTATAACATAATGCCATATGACGTTATACGTTATAACGTATTACCATATGACGCTATTCGTTATAAGGAAATGCTACAGTACGTTACACGTTATAACGTAATACTATATAACGTTATACGTTATAACGTAATGCCATATAACGTTACACGTTATAACGTAATACCATATGACGTTATACGTTATAACCTAATGCCATATGACGTTATACGTTATAACGTATTACCATATGACGCTATTCGTTATAAGGAAATGCTACAGTACGTTACACGTTATAACGTAATACTATATAACGTTATACGTTATAACGTAATACCATATGACGTTATACGTTATAACGTAATACCATATAACGCTATGCGTTATAACGTAATACTATATAACGTTATACGTTATAACGTAATACTATATAACGTTATACGTTATAACGTAATACCATATAACGTTATACGTTATAACGTATTACCATATGACGCTATTCGTTATAAGGAAATGCTACAGTACGTTACACGTTATAACGTAATACTATATAACGTTATACGTTATAACGTAACACCATATGACGTTATACGTTATAAAGTAATACCATATCACGCTATACGTTATAACGTAATGCCATACGACGTTATACGTTATAGGGAAATTCTATAGTACGTTACACGTTATAACGTAATACTATATAACGTTATACGATATAACGTAATACCATATGACGTTGAACGTTATGAGGAAATGCTACAGTACGTTACACGTTATAGCGTAATACTATATAACGTTATACGTTATAACGTAATACCAAATAACGTTATACGTTATAACGTAACACCATATAACGTTACACGTTATAACGTAATACCATATGACGTTGTACGTTATAAGGAAATGCTACAGTACGTTACACGTTATAACGTAATACTATATAACGTTATACTTTATAACGTAATACCATATGACGTTATACGTTATAACGTAATACCATATCACGCTATACGTTGTAACGTAATACTATATAACGTTATACGTTATAACGTAATACTATATAACGTTATACGTTATAACGTAATACCATATGACGTTGTACGATATAAGGAAATGCTACAGTACGTTACACGTTATAACGTAATACCATTTAACGTTACACGTTATAACGTAATACTATATAACGTAATACGATATAACGTAATACCATATGACGTTGTACGTTATGAGGAAATGCTACAGTACGTTACACGTTATAGCGTAATACTATATAACGTTATACGTATTAACGTAATACCAAATAACGTTATACGTTATAACGTAACACCATATAACGTTACACGTTATAACGTAATACCATATGACGTTGTACGTTATAAGGAAATGCTACAGTACGTTACACGTTATAACGTAATACTATATAACGTTATACGTTATAACGTAATACCATATGACGTTATACGTTATAACGTAATACCATATCACGCTATACGTTATAACGTAATACTATATAACGTTATACGTTATAACGTAATACCATATAACGTTATACGTTATAACGTAACACCATATAACGTTACACGTTATAACGTAATACTATATAACGTTATACGTTATAACGTAATACCATATGACGTTGTACGTTATAACGTAATACCATATGACGTTATACGTTATAACGTAATACCATATAACGTTATACGTTATATCGTAATACCATATAACGTTACACGTTATAACGTAATACTATATAACGTTATACGTTATAACGTATAAACCATATGACGTTATACGTTATAACCTAATGCCATATGACGTTATACGTTATAACGTATTACCATATGACGCTATTCGTTATAAGGAAATGCTACAGTACGTTACACGTTATAACGTAATACTATATAACGTTATACGTTATAACGTAATACCATATGACGTTATACGTTATAACGTAATACCATATAACCCTATGCGTTATAACGTAATACTATATAACGTTATACGTTATAACGTAATACTATATAACGTTATACGTTATAACGTAATACCATATAACGTTATACGTTATAACGTATTACCATATGACGCTATTCGTTATAAGGAAATGCTACAGTACGTTACACGTTATAACGTAATACTATATAACGTTATACGTTATAACGTAACACCATATGACGTTATACGTTATAACGTAATACTATATAACGTTATACGATATAACGTAATACCATATGACGTTGTACGTTATGAGGAAATGCTACAGTACGTTACACGTTATAGCGTAATACTATATAACGTTATACGTATTAACGTAATACCAAATAACGTTATACGTTATAACGTAACACCATATAACGTTACACGTTATAACGTAATACCATATGACGTTGTACGTTATAAGGAAATGCTACAGTACGTTACACGTTATAACGTAATACTATATAACGTTATACGTTATAACGTAATACCATATGACGTTATACGTTATAACGTAATACCATATGACGCTATACGTTATAAGGAAATGCTACAGTACGTTACACGTTATAACCTAATACTATATAACGTTATACGTTATAACGTAATACCATATGACGTTATACGTTATAACGTAATACCATATCACGCTATACGTTATAACGTAATGCCATACGACGTTACACGTTATAGGGAAATTCTATAGTACATTACACGTTATAACGTAATACTATATAACGTTATACGATATAACGTAATACCATATGACGTTGTACGTTATGAGGAAATGCTACAGTACGTTACACGTTATAGCGTAATACTATATAACGTTATACGTTATAACGTAATACCAAATAACGTTATACGTTATAACGTAACACCATATAACGTTACACGTTATAACGTAATACCATATGACGTTGTACGTTGTAAGGAAATGCTACAGTACGTTACACGTTATAACGTAATACTATATAACGTTATACGTTATAACGTAATACCATATGACGTTATACGTTATAACGTAATACCATATCACGCTATACGTTATAACGTAATACTATATAACGTTATACGTTATAACGTAATACCATATAACGTTATACGTTATAACGTAACACCATATAACGTTACACGTTATAACGTAATACTATATAACGTTATACGTTCTAACGTAATACCATATGACGTTGTACGTTATAAGGAAATGCTACAGTACGTTACACGTTATAACGTAATACCATTTAACGTTACACGTTATAACGTAATACTATATAACGTTATACGTTATAACGTAACACCATATGACGTTATACGTTATAACATAATACCATATCACGCTATACGTTATAACGTAATACCATATGACGTTACACGTTATAACATAATACCATATCACGCTATACGTTATAACGTAATACCATATGACGTTATACGTTATAACGTAATACCATATAACGTTATACGTTATAACGTAACACCATATGACGTTATACGTTATAACATAATACCATATCACGTTATACGTTATAACGTAACACCATATGACGTTATACGTTATAACGTAAAACCATATAACGTTATACGTTATAACGTAATGCCATACGACGTTATACGATATAGGGAAATGCTATAGTACGTTATACGTTACAACGTAATACTATATAACGTTATACGATATAACGTAATACCATATGACGTTATACGTTATAAGGAAATGCTACAGTACGTTATACGTTATAACGTAATACTATATAACGTTATACGTTATAACATAATATCATATCACGCTATACGTTATAACGTAATACTAAGTAACGTTATACGTTATAACGTAATACTATATAACGTTATAAGTTATAACGTAACACCATATGACGTTATACCTTATAACATAATACCATATCACGCTATACGTTATAATGTAATACCATATAACGTTACACGTTATAACATAATACCATATCACGCTATACGTTATAACGTAATACCATATGACGTTATACGTTATAACGTAACACCATATAACGTTACACGTTATAACGTAATACTATATAACGTTATACGTTATAACGTAATACCATATAACGTTATACGTTATAACGTAACACCATATGACGTTATACGTTATAACATAATACCATATGACGTTATACGTTATAACGTAATACCATATAACGTTATACGTTATAACGTAATGCCATACGACGTTATACGATATAGGGAAATGCTATAGTACGTTATACGTTACAACGTAATCCTATATAACGTTATACGTTATAACGTAACACCATATGACGTTATAAGTTATAACGTAACGCCATATGACGTTATACGTTATAACGTAAAGCCATATAACGTTATACGTTACAACGTAATACTATCTAACGTTATACGTAACATGGTAACAGTAAATAACGTTATACGTTATAACGTAATGCTACATAACGTTACACGTTATGACGTTATACCATATGACGTTATACGTTATAACGTAATACCATATAACGTTATACGTTATAAAGTAATGCCATACGACGTTATACGATATAGGGAAATGCTATAGTACGTTATACGTTACAACGTAATACTATATAACGTTATACGTTATAACATAATACCATATCACGCTATACGTTATAACGTAATACCATATGACGTTAAACGTTATAACATAATACCATATCACGCTATACGTTATAACGTAATACCATATGACGTTATACGTTGTAACGTAATACCATATGACGCTATTCGTTATAAGGAAATGCTACAGTACGTTACACGTTATAACGTAATACTATATAACGTTATACGTTATAACGTAATACCATATGACGTTATACGTTATAACGTAATACCATATCACGCTACACGTTATAACGTAATACCAAGTAACGTTATACGTTATAACGTAATACCATATAACGTTATGCGTTATAACGAAATGCCATATGACGTTAGATGTTATAGGGAAATTCTATAGTACGTTACACGTTATAACGTAATACTATATAACGTTATACGATATAACGTAATACCATATGACGTTGTACGTTATGAGGAAATGTTACAGTACGTTACACGTTATAGCGTAATACTATATAACGTTATACGTTATGACGTAATACCATATAACGTTATACGTTATAACGTAACACCATATAACGTTACACGTTATAACGTAATACTATATAACGTTATACGTTATAACGTAATACCATATGACGTTGTACGATATAAGGAAATGCTACAGTACGTTACACGTTATAACGTAATACCATTTAACGTTACACGTTATAACGTAATACTATATAACGTTATACGATATAACGTAATACCATATAACGTTATACGTTATAACGTAATACCATATAAGGTTACACGTTATAACGTAATACTATATAACGTTATACGTTATAACGTAATACCATATAAGGTTACACGTTATAACGTAATACCATATGACGTTATACGTTATAACGTAATACCATATAACGTTATACGTTATAACGTAATACCATATAAGGTTACACGTTATAACGTAATACCATATGACGTTGTACGTTATAAGGAAATGCTACAGTACGTTACACGTTATAACGTAATACTATATAACGTTATACGTTATAACGTAATACCATATCACGCTATACGTTATAACGTAATACCATATAACGTTATACGTTATAACGTAATACCATATAAAGTTATACGTTATAACGTAACACCATATAACGTTACACGTTATAACGTAATACTATATAACGTTATACGTTATAACGTAATACCATATGACGTTGTACGTTATAACGTAATACCATATGACGTTATACGTTATAACGTAATACCATATAACGTTATACGTTATAACGTAATACCATATAAGGTTACACGTTATAACGTAATACTATATAACGTTATACGTTATAACGTAACACCATATGACGTTATACGTTATAACCTAATGCCATATGACGTTATACGTTATAACGTATTACCATATGACGCTATTCGTTATAAGGAAATGCTACAGTACGTTACACGTTATAACGTAATACTATATAACGTTATACGTTATAACGTAATACCATATGACGTTATACGTTATAACGTAATACCATATAACGCTATGCGTTATAACGTAATACTATATAACGTTATACGTTATAACGTAATACTATATAACGTTATACGTTATAACGTAATACCATATAACGTTATACGTTATAACGTATTACCATATGACGCTATTCGTTATAAGAAAATGCTACAGTACGTTACACGTTATAACGTAATACTATATAACGTTATACGTTATAACGTAATACCATATGACGTTAAACGTTATAACATAATACCATATCACGCTATACGTTATAACGTAATACCATATGACGTTATACGTTATAACGTAATACCATATGACGCTATTCGTTATAAGGAAATGCTACAGTACGTTACACGTTATAACGTAATACTATATAACGTTATACGTTATAACGTAATACCATATGACGTTATACGTTATAACGTAATACCATATCACGCTACACGTTATAACGTAATACCAAGTAACGTTATACGTTATAACGTAATACCATATAACGTTATGCGTTATAACGAAATGCCATATGACGTTAGACGTTATAGGGAAATTCTATAGTACGTTACACGTTATAACGTAATACTATATAACGTTATACGATATAACGTAATACCATATGACGTTGTACGTTATGAGGAAATGTTACAGTACGTTAAACGTTATAGCGTAATACTATATAACGTTATACGTTATGACGTAATACCATATAACGTTATACGTTATAACGTAACACCATATAACGTTACACGTTATAACGTAATACTATATAACGTTATACGTTATAACGTAATGCTACATAACGTTACACGTTATAACGTAATACTATATAACGTTATACGTTATAACGTAATACCATATGACGTTGTACGATATAAGGAAATGCTACAGTACGTTACACGTTATAACGTAATACCATTTAACGTTACACGTTATAACGTAATACTATATAACGTTATACGATATAACGTAATACCATATGACGTTGTACGTTATGAGGAAATGCTACAGTACGTTACACGTTATAGCGTAATACTATATAACGTTATACGTATTAACGTAATACCAAATAACGTTATACGTTATAACGTAACACCATATAACGTTACACGTTATAACGTAATACCATATGACGTTGTACGTTATAAGGAAATGCTACAGTACGTTACACGTTATAATGTAATACTATATAACGTTATACGTTATAACGTAATACCATATGACGTTATACGTTATAACGTAATACCATATCACGCTATACGTTATAACGTAATACCATATAACGTTATACGTTATAACGTAATACCATATAACGTTATACGTTATAACGTAACACCATATAACGTTACACGTTATAACGTAATACTATATAACGTTATACGTTATAACGTAATACCATATGACGTTGTACGTTATAACGTAATACCATATGACGTTATACGTTATAACGTAATACCATATAACGTTATACGTTATAACGTAATACCATATAAGGTTACACGTTTTAACGTAATACTATATAACGTTATACGTTATAACGTAACACCATATGACGTTATACGTTATAACCTAATGCCATATGACGTTATACGTTATAACGTATTACCATATGACGCTATTCGTTATAAGGAAATGCTACAGTACGTTACACGTTATAACGTAATACTATATAACGTTATACGTTATAACGTAATACCATATGACGTTATACGTTATAACGTAATACCATATAACGCTATGCGTTATAACGTAATACTATATAACGTTATACGTTATAACGTAATACTATATAACGTTATACGTTATAACGTAATACCATATAACGTTATACGTTATAACGTATTACCATATGACGCTATTCGTTATAAGGAAATGCTACAGTACGTTACACGTTATAACGTAATACTATATAACGTTATACGTTATAACGTAACACCATATGACGTTATACGTTATAACGTAATACCATATCACGCTATACGTTATAACGTAATACCATATGACGTTATACGTTATAACGTAATACCACATGGCGCTATACGTTATAAGGAAATGCTACAGTACGTTACACGTTATAACGTAATACTATATAACGTTATACGTTATAACGTAATACCATATGACGTTATACGTTATAACGTAATACCATATCACGCTATACGTTATAACGTAATGCCATACGACGTTATACGTTATAGGGAAATTCTATAGTACATTACACGTTATAACGTAATACTATATAACGTTATACGATATAACGTAATACCATATGACGTTGTACGTTATGAGGAAATGCTACAGTACGTTACACGTTATAGCGTAATACTATATAACGTTATACGTTATAACGTAACACCATATAACGTTACACGTTATAACGTAATACTATATAACGTTATACGTTATAACGTAATACCATATGACGTTGTACGTTATAAGGAAATGCTACAGTACGTTACACGTTATAACGTAATACCATTTAACGTTACACGTTATAACGTAATACTATATAACGTTATACGTTATAACGCAATGCTACATAACGTTATACGTTATATCGTAATAGGATATAACGTAATACCATATAACGCTATACGTTATAACGTAATACCATATGACGTTATACGTTATAACGTAATACCATATCACGCTATACGTTATAACGTAATAGCATATGACGTTATACGTTATAACGTAATACCATCTAACGTTATACGTTATAACGTAATACCATATAACGTTACACGTTATAACGTAATACTATATAACGTTATACGTTATAACGTAACACCATATGACGTTATACGTTATAATATAATACCATATCACGCTATACGTTATAACCTAATACCATATGACGTTACACGTTATAACATAATACCATATCACGCTATACGTTATAACGTAATACCATATGACGTTATACGTTATAACGTAATACCATATAACGTTATACGTTATAACGTAACACCATATGACGTTATACGTTATAACATAATACCATATCACGTTATACGTTATAACGTAACACCATATGACGTTATACGTTATAACGTAAAACCATATAACGTTATACGTTATAACGTAATGCCATACGACGTTATACGATATAGGGAAATGCTATAGTACGTTATACGTTACAACGTAATACTATATAACGTTATACGATATAACGGAATACCATATGACGTTATACGTTATAAGGAAATGCTACAGTACGTTATACGTTATAACGTAATACTATATAACGTTATACGTTATAACATAATATCATATCACGCTACACGTTATAACGTAATACCATTTAACGTTACACGTTATAACGTAATACTATATAACGTTATACGTTATAACGTAATGCTACATAACGTTATACGTTATATCGTAATGGGATATAACGTAATACCATATAACGCTATACGTTATAACGTAATACCATATGACGCTATACGTTATAAGGAAATGCTACAGTACGTTAAACGTTATAACGTAATACTATATAACGTTATACGTTATAACGTAATACCATATGACGTTATACGTTATAACGTATTACCATATGACGCTATTCGTTATAAGGAAATGCTACTGTACGTTACACGTTATAACGTAATACTATATAACGTTATACGTTATAACGTAACACCATATGACGTTATACGTTATAACGTAATACCATATCACGCTATACGTTATAACGTAATACCATATGACGTTATACGTTATAACGTAATACCATATGACGCTATACGTTATAAGGAAATGCTACAGTACGTTACACGTTATAACGTAATACTATATAACGTTATACGTTATAACGTAATACCATATGACGTTATACGTTATAACGTAATACCATATCACGCTATACGTTATAACGTAATGCCATACGACGTTATACGTTATAGGGAAATTCTATAGTACATTACACGTTATAACGTAATACTATATAACGTTATACGATATAACGTAATACCATATGACGTTGTACGTTATGAGGAAATGCTACAGTACGTTACACGTTATAGCGTAATACTATATAACGTTATACGTTATAACGTAATACCAAATAACATTATACGTTATAACGTAACACCATATAACGTTACACGTTATAACGTAATACCATATGACGTTGTACGTTATAAGGAAATGCTACAGTACGTTACACGTTATAACGTAATACTATATAACGTTATACGTTATAACGTAATACCATATGACGTTATACGTTATAACGTAATACCATATCACGCTATACGTTATAACGTAATACCATATAACGTTATACGTTATAACGTAATACTATATAACGTTATACGTTATAACGTAAGACCATATAACGTTATACGTTATAACGTATTACCATATGACGCTATTCGTTATAAGGAAATGCTACAGTACGTTACACGTTATAACGTAATACTATATAAAGTTATACGTTATAACGTAACACCATATGACGTTATACGTTATAACGTAATACCATATCACGCTATACGTTATAACGTAATACCATATGACGTTATACGTTATAACGTAATACCATATGACGCTATACGTTATAAGGAAATGCTACAGTACGTTACACGTTATAACGTAATACTATATTACGTTATACGTTATAACGTAATACCATATGACGTTATACGTTATAACGTAATACCATATCACGCTATACGTTATAACGTAATGCCATACGACGATATACGTTATAGGGAATTTCTATAGTACATTACACGTTATAACGTAATACTATATAACGTTATACGATATAACGTAATACCAGATGACGTTGTACGTTATGAGGAAATGCTACAGTACGTTACACGTTATAGCGTAATACTATATAACGTTATACGTTATAACGTAATACCAAATAACGTTATACGTTATAACGTAACACCATATAACGTTACACGTTATAACGTAATACCATATGACGTTGTACGTTATAAGGAAATGCTACAGTACGTTACACGTTATAACGTAATACTATATAACGTTATACGTTATAACGTAATACCATATGACGTTATACGTTATAACGTAATACCATATCACGCTATACGTTATAACGTAATACTATATAACGTTATACGTTATAACGTAATACCATATAACGTTATACGTTATAACGTAACACCATATAACGTTACACGTTATAACGTAATACTATATAACGTTATACGTTATAACGTAATACCATATGACGTTGTACGTTATAAGGAAATGCTACAGTACGTTACACGTTATAACGTAATACCATTTAACGTTACACGTTATAACGTAATACTATATAACGTTATACGTTATAACGTAATGCTACATAACGTTATACGTTATATCGTAATAGGATATAACGTAATACCATATAACGCTATACGTTATAACGTAATACCATATGACGTTATACGTTATAACGTAATACGATATCACGCTATACGTTATAACGTAATAGCATATGACGTTATACGTTATAACGTAATACCATCTAACGTTATACGTTATAACGTAATACCATATAACGTTACACGTTATAACGTAATACTATATAACGTTATACGTTATAACGTAACACCATATGACGTTATACGTTATAACATAATACCATATCACGCTATACGTTATAACGTAATACCATATGACGTTACACGTTATAACATAATACCATATCACGCTATACGTTATAACGTAATACCATATGACGTTATACGTTATAACGTAATACCATATAACGTTATACGTTATAACGTAACACCATATGACGTTATACGTTATAACATAATACCATATCACGTTATACGTTATAACGTAACACCATATGACGTTATACGTTATAACGTAAAAGCATATAACGTTATACGTTATAACGTAATGCCATACGACGTTATACGATATAGGGAAATGCTATAGTACGTTATACGTTACAACGTAATACTATATAACGTTATACGTTATAACGTAACACCATATGACGTTATACGTTATAACGTAACGCCATATGACGTTATACGTTATAACGTAAAACCATATAACGTTATACGTTACAACGTAATACTATCTAACGTTATACGTAACATGGTAACAGTAAATAACGTTATACGTTATAACGTAATGCTACATAACGTTACACGTTATGACGTTATACCATATGACGTTATACGTTATAACGTAATACCATATAACGTTATACGTTATAAAGTAATGCCATACGACGTTATACGATATAGGGAAATGCTATAGTACGTTATACGTTACAACGTAATACTATATAACGTTATACGTTATAACGTAATGCCATACGACGTTATACGTTATAGGGAATTGCTATAGTACGTTATACGTTACAACGTAATACTATATAACGTTATACGTTATAACATAATACCATATCACGCTATACGTTATAACGTAATACCATATGACGTTAAACGTTATAACATAATACCATATCACGCTATACGTTATAACGTAATACCATATGACGTTATACGTTATAACGTAATACCATATGACGCTATTCGTTATAAGGAAATGCTACAGTACGTTACACGTTATAACGTAATACTATATAACGTTATACGTTATAACGTAATACCATATGACGTTATACGTTATAACGTAATACCATATCACGCTACACGTTATAACGTAATACCAAGTAACGTTATACGTTATAACGTAATACCATATAACGTTATGCGTTATAACGAAATGCCATATGACGTTAGACGTTATAGGGAAATTCTATAGTACGTTACACGTTATAACGTAATACTATATAACGTTATACGATATAACGTAATACCATATGACGTTGTACGTTATGAGGAAATGTTACAGTACGTTACACGTTATAGCGTAATACTATATAACGTTATACGTTATGACGTAATACCATATAACGTTATACGTTATAACGTAACACCATATAACGTTACACGTTATAACGTAATACTATATAACGTTATACGTTATAACGTAATGCTACATAACGTTACACGTTATAACGTAATACTATATAACGTTATACGTTATAACGTAATGTTACATAACGATATACGTTATATCGTAATAGGATATTACGTTACACGTTATAACGTAATACCATTTAACGTTACACGTTATAACGTAATACTATATAACGTTATACGTTATAACGTAATGCTACATAACGTTACACGTTATAACGTAATACTATATAACGTTATACGTTATAACGTAATGTTACATAACGATATACGTTATATCGTAATAGGATATTACGTTACACGTTATAACGTAATACCATATAACGCTATACGTTATAACGTAATACCATATGACGTTGTACGTTATAAGGAAATGCTACAGTACGTTACACGTTATAACGTAATACTATATAACGTTATACGTTATAACGTAATGCTACATAACGTTATACGTTATATCGTAATAGGATATAACGTTATACGTTATAACGTAATACCATATAACGCTATACGTTATAACGTAATACCATATGACGTTGAACGTTATAAGGAAATGCTACAGTACGTTACACGTTATAACGTAATACTATATAACGTTATACGTTATAACGTAATACCATATAACGTTATACGTTATAACGTAATACTTTATAACGATATACGTTATAACGTAATACCGTATGACGTTATACGTTATAACATAATATCATATCACGCTATACGTTATAACGTAATACTAAGTAATGTTATACGTTATAACGTAATACCATATAACGCTATACGTTATAACGTAATACTATCTAACGTTACACGTTATAACATAATACCATATCACGCTATACGTTATAACGTAATACCATATGACGTTACACGTTATAACATAATACCATATCACGCTATACGTTATAACGTAATACCATATGACGTTATACGTTATAGTGTAATACCATATAACGTTATACGTTATAACGTAATACCATATAACGTTATACATTATAACGTAGTACCATATGACGTTGTACGTTATAAGGAAATGCTACAGTACGTTACCCGTTATACCGTAATACCATATAACGTTATACGTTATAACGGAATGCCATATGACGTTATACCTTATAGGGAAATGCTATAGTACGTTACACGTTATAACGTAATACCACTTAACGTTACACGTTATAAAGTAATACTATATAACGTTATACGTTATAACGTAATGCTACATAACGTTATACGTTATATCGTAATAGGATATAACGTTATACGTTATAACGTAATACCATATAACGCTATACGTTATAACGTAATACTATATAACGTTATACGTTATAACGTAATACTATATAACGTTATACGTTATAACGTATTACCATATGACGTTATACGTCATAGGGAAATACAATAGTACGTTACACGTTATAACATAATACTATATAACGTTATACGTTCTAACGTAATACTATATAAAGTTATACGTTATAACGTAACACCATATGACGTTATACGTTAAAACGTAATACCATATAGCGTTACACGTTATAACGTAATACTATATAACGTTATACGTTATAACGTAATACCATATGACGTTATACGTTATAACGTAATACCATATAACGTTACACGTTATAACGTAATACCATATGACGTTATACGTTATACCGTAATACCATATGACGCTATACGTTATAAGGAAATGCTACAGTACGTTACACGTTATAACGTAATACTATATAACGTTATACGTTATAACGTAATACCATATGACGTTATACGTTATAACGTAATACCATATGACGCTATTCGTTATAAGGAAATGCTACAGTCCGTTACACGTTATAACGTAATACTATATAACGTTATACGTTATAACGTAATACCATATGACGTTGTACGTTATGAGGAAATACTACAGTACGTTACACGTTATAACGTAATACTATATAACGTTATACGTTGTAACGTAATACCATATAACGCTATACGTTATAACGTAATACTATATAACGATATACGTTATAACGTAATACCGTATGATGTTATACGTTATAACATAATATCATATCACGCTATACGTTATAACGTAATACTAAGTAATGTTATACGTTATAACGTAATACCATATAACGCTATACGTTATAACGTAATACTATATAACGTTACACGTTATAACATAATACCATATCACGCTATACGTTATAACGTAATACCATATGACGTTACACGTTATAACATAATACCATATCACGCTATACGTTATAACGTAATACCATATGACGTTATACGTTATAGTGTAATACCATATAACGTTATACGTTATAACGTAATACCATATAACGTTATACATTATAACGTAGTACCATATGACGTTGTACGTTATAAGGAAATGCTACAGTACGTTACACGTTATACCGTAATACCATATAACGTTATACGTTATAACGGAATGCCATATGACGTTATACCTTATAGGGAAATGCTATAGTACGTTACACGTTATAACGTAATACCATTTAACGTTACACGTTATAAAGTAATACTATATAACGTTATACGTTATAACGTAATGCTACATAACGTTATACGTTATATCGTAATAGGATATAACGTTATACGTTATAACGTAATACCATATAACGCTATACGTTATAACGTAATACTATATAACGTTATACGTTATAACGTAATACTATATAACGTTATACGTTATAACGTATTACCATATGACGTTATACGTCATAGGGAAATACTATAGTACGTTACACGTTATAACATAATACTATATAACGTTATACGTTCTAACGTAATACTATATAAAGTTATACGTTATAACGTAATACCATATGACGTTATACGTTAAAACGTAATACCATATAGCGTTACACGTTATAACGTAATACTATATAACGTTATACGTTATAACGTAATACCATATGACGTTATACGTTATAACGTAATACCATATGACGTTGTACGTTATGAGGAAATACTACAGTACGTTACACGTTATAACGTAATACTATATAACGTTATACGTTATAACGTAATACCATATAACGTTATACGTTATAACGTAATACCATATGACGTTATACGTTATAACGTAATACCATATCACGCTATACGTTATAACGTAATACCAAGTAACTTTATACGTTATAACGTAATACTATATAACGTTATACGTTATAACGTAATGCCATATGACGTTATACGTTATAGGGAAATGCTATAGAACGTTATACGTTACAACGTAATACTATCTAACGTTATACGTAACATCGTAACTGTAAAGAACGTTATACGTTATAACGTAATGCTACATAACGTTACAGGTTATGACGTTATACGTTATAACGTAATACCATATAACGTTATACGTTATAAAGTAATGCCATACGACGTTATACGATATAGGGAAATGCTATAGTACGTTATACGTTACATCGTAATACTATATAACGTTATACGTTATAACGTAATGCCATACGACGTTATACGTCATAGGGAATTGCTATAGTACGTTATACGTTACAACGTAATACTATATAACGCTATACGTTATAACGTAACACCATATGACGTTATACGTTATAAAGTAATGCCATACGACGTTATACGATATAGGGAAATGCTATAGTACGTTATACGTTACAACGTAATACTATATAACGCTATACGTTATAACGTAACACCATATGACGTTATACGTTATAACGTAAAACCATATAACGTTATACGTTATAACGTAACACCATATGACGTTATACGTTATAACATAATACTATATAACGTTATACGTTATAACGTAATACTATACAACTTTATACGTTATAACGTAATACCATATGACGTTATACGTTATAACGTAATACCATATCACGCTATACGTTATAACGTAATACCAAGTAACGTTATACGTTATAACGTAATACCATATAACGTTATACGTTATTACGGAATGCCATATGACGTTATACCTTATAGGGAAATGCTATAGTACGTTACACGTTATAACGTAATACCATTTAACGTTACACGTTATAAAGTAATACTATATAACGTTATACGTTATAACGTAATGCTACATAACGTTATACGTTATATCGTAATAGGATATAACGTTATACGTTATAACGTAATACCATATAACGCTATACGTTATAACGTAATACTATATAACGTTATACGTTATAACGTAATACTATATAACGTTATACGTTATAACGTATTACCATATGACGTTATACGTCATAGAGAAATACTATAGTACGTTACACGTTATAACATAATACTATATAACGTTATACGTTCTAACGTAATACTATATAAAGTTATACGTTAATCCGTAATACCATATGACGTTATACGATATAACGTAATACCATATAGCGTTACACGTTATAACGTAATACTATATAACGTTATACGTTATAACGTAATACCATATGACGTTATACGTTATAACGTAATACCATATAACGTTACACGTTATAACGTAATACCATATGACGTTATACGTTATACAGTAATACCATATGACGCTATTCGTTATAAGGAAATGCTACAGTACGTTACACGTTATAACGTAATACTATATAACGTTATACGTTATAACGTAATACCATATGACGTTGTACGTTATGAGGAAATGCTACAGTACGTTACACGTTATAACGTAATACTATATAACGTTAGACGTTATAACGTAATACCATATAACGCTATACGTTATAACGTAATACTATATAACGTTATACGTTATAACGTAATACTATATAACGTTACACGTTATAACGTAATACTATATAACGTTATACGTTATAACGTAATACCATATGACGTTGTACGTTATAAGGAAATGCTACAGTACGTTACACGTTATAACGTAATACCATATCACGCTATACGTTATAACGTAATACCAAGTAACGTTATACGTTATAACGTAATACCATATAACGTTATACGTTATAACGTAATGCCATATGACGTTGTACGTTATAACATAATATCATATCACGCTATACGTTATAACGTAATACTCAGTAACGTTATACGTTATAACGTAATACCATATAACGCTATACGTTATAACGTAATACTATATAACGTTATACGTTATAACGTAATACTATATAACGTTACACGTTATAACGTAATACTATATAACGTTGTACGTTATAACGTAATACCATATGACGTTGTACGTTATAAGGAAATGCTACAGTACGTTACACGTTATAACGTAATACTATATAACGTTATACGTTATAACGTAATACCATATGACGTTATACGTTATAACGTAATACCATATGACGTTATACGTTATAACGTAATACCATATGACGTTGTACGTTATAACATAATATCATATCACGCTATACGTTATAACGTAATACTCAGTAACGTTATACGTTATAACGTAATACCATATAACGCTATACGTTATAACGTAATACTATATAACGTTACACGTTATAACGTAATACTATATAACGTTATACGTTATAACGTAATACGATATGACGCTATTCGTTATAAGGAAATGCTACAGTACGTTACACGTTATAACGTAATACTATATAACGTTATACGTTATAACGTAATACGATATGACGCTATTCGTTATAAGGAAATGCTACAGTACGTTACACGTTATAACGTAATACTATATAACATTATACGTTATAACGTAATACCATATGACGTTATACGTTATAACGTAATACCATATCACGCTATACGTTATAACGTAATACCAAGTAACGTTATACGTTATAACGTAATACCATATAACGTTATACGTTATAACGTAATGCCATATGACGTTATACGGTATAGGAAAATGCTATAGTACGTTACACGTTATAACGTAATACTATATAACGTTATACGATATAACGTAATACCATATGACGTTATACGTTATAACGTAATACCATTTAACGTAACACGTTATAACGTAATACTATATAACGTTATACGTTACAACGTAATACTATATTACGTTATAACATAATACCATATCACGCTATACGTTATAACGTAATACCATATAACGCTATACGTTATAACGTAATACGATATAACGTTATACGTTATAACGTAATTCGATAGAACGTTATACGTTATAATGTAATACCATATGACGTAATACGTTATAACGTAATACCATATGACGCTATACGTTATAACATAATATCATATCACGCAATACGTTATAACGTAATACTAAGTAACGTTATACGTTATAACGTAATACCATATAACGCTATACGTTATAACGTAATACTATATAACGTTATACGTTATAACGTAATACCATATGACGTTATACGTTATATCGTAATACCATATCACGCTATACGTTATAACGTAATACCATATGACATTATACGTTATAACGTAATACCATATAACGTTATACGTTATAACGTAATACCATATAACGTGACACGTTATAACGTAATACTATATAACGTTATACGTCATAACGTATTACCATATGACGTTACACGTTATAACGTAATACTATATAACGTTATACGTTATAACGTAATACTATATTACGTTACACGTTATAACGTAATACTATATAACGTTGTACGTTATAACGTAATACCATATGACGTTGTACGTTATAAGGAAATGCTACAGTACGTTACACGTTATGACGTAATACTATATAACGTTATACGTTATAACGTAATACCATATGACGTTATACGTTATAACGTAATACCATATGACGTTATACGTAATAACGTAATACCATATGACGCTATACGTTATAACATAATATCATATCACGCTATACGTTATAGCGTAATACCCAGTAACGTTATACGTTATAACGTAATACCATATAACGCTATACGTTATAACGTAATACTATATAACGTTATACGTTATAACGTAATACTATATAACGTTACACGTTATAACGTAATACTATATAACGTTATACGTTATAACGTAATACCATATGACGTTGTACGTTATAAGGAAATGCTACAGTACGTTACACGTTATAACGTAATACTATATAACGTTATACGTTATAACGTAATACCATATGACGTTATACGTTATAACGTAATACCATATCACGCTATACGTTATAGCGTAATACCAAGTAACGTTATACGTTATAACGTAATACCATATAACGTTATACGTTATAGGGAAATGCTATAGTACGTTACACGTTATAACGTAATACTACATAACGTTATACGATATAACGTAATACCATATGACGTTATACGTTATAACGTAATACCATATAACGTTACACGTTATAACGTAATACCATATGACGTTATACGTTATAACGTAATACCATATCACGCTATACGTTATAACGTAATACCAAGTAATGTTATACGTTATAACGTAATACCATATAACGTTATACGTTATAACGTAATGCCATATGACGTTATACGTTATAGGGAAATGCTATAGTACGTTACACGTTATAACGTAATACTATATAACGTTATACGATATAACGTAATACCATATGACGTTGTACGTTATGAGGAAATGCTACAGTACGTTACACGTTATAACGTAATACTATATAACGTTATACGTTATAACGTAATACCATATGACGTTGTACGTTATAACGTAATGCTACATAACGTTATACGTTATATCGTAATAGGATATAACGTTATACGTTATAACGTAATACCATATAACGTTACACGTTATAACGTAATACTATATAACGTTATCCGAAATAACGTAGTACTATATAACGTTATACGTTATAACGTAATGCCATACGACGTTATACGTTATAGGGAAATGCTATAGTACGTTATACGTTACAGCGTAATACTATATAACGTTATACGATATAACGTAATACCATATGACGTTATACGTTATAACGTAATACCATATAACGTTACACGTTATAACGTAATACCATATGACGTTATACGTTATAACGTAATACCATATCACGCTATACGTTATAACGTAATACCAAGTAATGTTATACGTTATAACGTAATACCATATAACGTTATACGTTATAACGTAATGCCATATGACGTTATACGTTATAGGGAAATGCTATAGTACGTTACACGTTATAACGTAATACTATATAACGTTATACGTTATAACGTAATACCATATGACGTTGTACGTTATAACGTAATGCTACATAACGTTATACGTTATATCGTAATAGGATATAACGTTATACGTTATAACGTAATACCATATAACGTTACACGTTATAACGTAATACTATATAACGTTATCCGAAATAACGTAGTACTATATAACGTTATACGTTATAACGTAATGCCATACGACGTTATACGTTATAGGGAAATGCTATAGTACGTTATACGTTACAGCGTAATACTATATAACGTTATACGATATAACGTAATACCATATGACGTTATACGTTATAACATAATACCATATCACGCTATACGTTATAACGTAATACCATATGACGTTATACGTTATAACATAATATCATATCACGCTATACGTTATAACGTAATACTAGGTAACGTTATACGTTATAACATAATACCATATAACGCTATACGTTATAACGTAATACTATATAACGTTATACGTTATGACGTAATACTATATAACGTTATACGCTATAATGTAATACCATAAGACGTTATACGTTATAACGTAACACCATATGACGCTATACGTTATAACGTAATACCATATGACGCTATTCGTTATAAGGAAATGCTACAGTACGTTACACGTTATAACGTAATACTACATAAAGTTATACGTTATAACGTAATACCATATGACGTTATACGTTATATCGTAATACCATATAACGTTATACGTTATAGGGAAATGCTATAGTACGTTACACGTTATAACGTAATACTACATAACGTTATACGATATAACGTAATACCATATGACGTTATACGTTATAACGTAATACCATATAACGTTACACGTTATAACGTAATACCATATGACGTTATACGTTATAACGTAATACCATATCACGCTATACGTTATAACGTAATACCAAGTAATGTTATACGTTATAACGTAATACCATATAACGTTATACGTTATAACGTAATGCCATATGACGTTATACGTTATAGGGAAATGCTATAGTACGTTACACGTTATAACGTAATACTATATAACGTTATACGATATAACGTAATACCATATGACGTTGTACGTTATGAGGAAATGCTACAGTACGTTACACGTTATAACGTAATACTATATAACGTTATACGTTATAACGTAATACCATATGACGTTGTACGTTATAACGTAATGCTACATAACGTTATACGTTATATCGTAATAGGATATAACGTTATACGTTATAACGTAATACCATATAACGTTACACGTTATAACGTAATACTATATAACGTTATCCGAAATAACGTAGTACTATATAACGTTATACGTTATAACGTAATGCCATACGACGTTATACGTTATAGGGAAATGCTATAGTACGTTATACGTTACAGCGTAATACTATATAACGTTATACGTTATAACGTAACACCATATGACGTTATACGTTATAACATAATACCATATCACGCTATACGTTATAACGTAATACCATATGACGTTATACGTTATAATATAATATCATATCACGCTATACGTTATAACGTAATACTAGGTAACGTTATACGTTATAACATAATACCATATAACGCTATACGTTATAACGTAATACTATATAACGTTATACGTTATGACGTAATACTATATAACGTTATACGTTATAATGTAATACCATAAGACGTTATACGTTATAACGTAACACCATATGACGCTATACGTTATAACGTAATACCATATGACGCTATTCGTTATAAGGAAATGCTACAGTACGTTACACGTTATAACGTAATACTACATAACGTTATACGTTATAACGTAATACCATATGACGTTATACGTTATATCGTAATACCATATCACGCTATATGTTATAACGTAATACCATATGACGTTATACGTTATAACGTAATACTATATGACGCTATTCGTTATAAGGAAATGCTACAGTACGTTACACGTTATAACGTAATACTATATAACGTTATACGTTATAACGTAATACCATATGATGTTATACGTTATAACGTAATACCATATGACGCTATTCGTTATAAGGGAATGCTACAGTACGTTACACGTTATAACGTAATACTATATAACGTTATACGTTATAACGTAATACCATATGACGTTATACGTTATATCGTAATAACATATCACGCTATACGTTATAACGTGATACCATATGACGTTATACGTTATAACGTAATACCATATAACGCTACACGTTATAACGTAATACTATATAACGTTATATGATATAACGTAATACTATATAACGTTATACGTTATAACGTAACACCATATGACGTTATACGTTATATCGTAATAACATATCACGCTATACGTTATAACGTAATACCATATGACGTTATACGTTATAACGTAATACCATATAACGTTACACGTTATAACGTAATACTATATAACGTTATATGATATAACGTAATACTATATAACGTTATACGTTATAACGTAATACCATATAACGTTACACGTTATAACGTAATGCCGTATGACGTTATACGTTATAGGGAAATGCTATAGTACGTTACACGTTATACCGTAATACCATTTAACGTTACACGTTATAACGTAATAGTATATAACGTTATACGTTATAACGCAATGCTACATAACGTTATACGTTATATCGTAATAGGATATAACGTTATACGTTATAACGTAATACCATATCACGTTACACGTTATAACGTAATACTATATAACGTTATACGAAATAACGCAGTACTATATAACGTTATACGTTATAACGTAATGCCATACAACGTTAAACGTTATAGGGAAATGCTATAGTACGTTACACATTATAACGTAATACTATATAACGTTATGCGATATAACGTAATACCATATGACGTTGTACGTTATGAGGAAATGCTACAGTACGTTACACGTTATAACGTAATACTATATAACGTTATACGTTATAACGTAACACCATATAACGTTACACGTTATAACGTAATACTATATAACGTTATACGTTATAACGTAATACCATATGACGTTGTACGTTATAAGGAAATGCTACAGTATGTTACACGTTATAACGTAATACTATATAACGTTATATGTTATAGCGTAACACCATATGACGTTATACGTTATAACATAATACCATATCACGCTATACGTTATAACGTAATACCATATGACGTTATACGTTATAACATAATATCATATCACGCTATACGTTATAACGTAATACCAAGTAACGTTATCCGTTATAACGTAATACCATATAACGTTATACGTTATAACGTAATGCCATATGACGTTATACGTTATAGGGAAATGCTATAGCACGTTACACGTTATAACGTAATACTATATAACGTTATACGTTATAACGTAATACCATATGACGTTATACGTTATAACGTAATACCATATCACGCTATACGTTATAACGTAACACCAAGTAACGTTATACGTTATAACGTAATACCATATAACGTTATACGTTATAACGTAATGCCGAATGACGTTATACGTTATAGGGAAATGCTATAGTACGTTACACGTTATAACGTAATACCATTTAACGTTACACGTTATAACGTAATAGTATATAACGTTATACGTTATAACGCAATGCTACATAACGTTATACGTTATATCGTAATAGGATATAACGTTATACGAAATAACGTAGTACTATATAACGTTATACGTTATAACGTAATGCCATACGACGTTATACGTTATAGGGAAATGCTATAGTACGTTATACGTTACAACGTAATACTATATAACGTTATACGTTATAACGTAACACCATATGACGTTATACGTTATAACATAATACCATATAACGCTATACGTTATAACGTAATACCATATGACGTTATACGTTATAACATAATATCATATCACGCTATACGTTATAACGTAATACTAAGTAACGTTATACGTTATAACATAGTACCATATAACGCTATACGTTATAACGTAATACTATATAACGTTATACGTTATAACGTAATACTATATAACGTTATACGTTATAACGTAATACTATATAACGTTATAAGTTATAATGTAATACCATATGACGTTATACGTTATAACGTAATACCATATGACGCTATACGTTATAAGGAAATGCTACAGTACGTTACACGTTATTACGTAATACTATATAACGTTATACGGTATAACGTAATACCATATGACGCTATACGTTATAACGTAACACCATATGACGCTATTCGTTATAAGGAAATGCTACAGTACGTTACACGTTATAACGTAATACTATATAACGTTACACGTTATAACGTGATACTATATAACGTTATACGTTATAACGTATTACCATATGACGTTATACGTCATAGGGAAATAATATAGTACGTTACACGTTATGACGTAATACTATATAACGTTATACGTTATAACGTAATGCCGAATGACGTTATACGTTATAGGGAAATGCTATAGTACGTTACACGTTATAACGTAATACCATTTAACGTTATACGTTATATCGTAATAGGATATAACGTTATACGTTATAACGTAATACCATATAACGTTACACGTTATAACGTAATACTATATAACGTTATCCGAAATAACGTAGTACTATATAACGTTATACGTTATAACGTAATGCCATACGACGTTATACGTTATAGGGAAATGCTATAGTACGTTATACGTTACAGCGTAATACTATATAACGTTATACGATATAACGTAATACCATATGACGTTATACGTTATAACATAATACCATATCACGCTATACGTTATAACGTAATACCATATGACGTTATACGTTATAACATAATATCATATCACGCTATACGTTATAACGTAATACTAGGTAACGTTATACGTTATAACATAATACCATATAACGCTATACGTTATAACGTAATACTATATAACGTTATACGTTATGACGTAATACTATATAACGTTATACGCTATAATGTAATACCATAAGACGTTATACGTTATAACGTAACACCATATGACGCTATACGTTATAACGTAATACCATATGACGCTATTCGTTATAAGGAAATGCTACAGTACGTTACACGTTATAACGTAATACTACATAAAGTTATACGTTATAACGTAATACCATATGACGTTATACGTTATATCGTAATACCATATAACGTTATACGTTATAGGGAAATGCTATAGTACGTTACACGTTATAACGTAATACTACATAACGTTATACGATATAACGTAATACCATATGACGTTATACGTTATAACGTAATACCATATAACGTTACACGTTATAACGTAATACCATATGACGTTATACGTTATAACGTAATACCATATCACGCTATACGTTATAACGTAATACCAAGTAATGTTATACGTTATAACGTAATACCATATAACGTTATACGTTATAACGTAATGCCATATGACGTTATACGTTATAGGGAAATGCTATAGTACGTTACACGTTATAACGTAATACTATATAACGTTATACGATATAACGTAATACCATATGACGTTGTACGTTATGAGGAAATGCTACAGTACGTTACACGTTATAACGTAATACTATATAACGTTATACGTTATAACGTAATACCATATGACGTTGTACGTTATAACGTAATGCTACATAACGTTATACGTTATATCGTAATAGGATATAACGTTATACGTTATAACGTAATACCATATAACGTTACACGTTATAACGTAATACTATATAACGTTATCCGAAATAACGTAGTACTATATAACGTTATACGTTATAACGTAATGCCATACGACGTTATACGTTATAGGGAAATGCTATAGTACGTTATACGTTACAGCGTAATACTATATAACGTTATACGTTATAACGTAACACCATATGACGTTATACGTTATAACATAATACCATATCACGCTATACGTTATAACGTAATACCATATGACGTTATACGTTATAATATAATATCATATCACGCTATACGTTATAACGTAATACTAGGTAACGTTATACGTTATAACATAATACCATATAACGCTATACGTTATAACGTAATACTATATAACGTTATACGTTATGACGTAATACTATATAACGTTATACGTTATAATGTAATACCATAAGACGTTATACGTTATAACGTAACACCATATGACGCTATACGTTATAACGTAATACCATATGACGCTATTCGTTATAAGGAAATGCTACAGTACGTTACACGTTATAACGTAATACTACATAACGTTATACGTTATAACGTAATACCATATGACGTTATACGTTATATCGTAATACCATATCACGCTATATGTTATAACGTAATACCATATGACGTTATACGTTATAACGTAATACTATATGACGCTATTCGTTATAAGGAAATGCTACAGTACGTTACACGTTATAACGTAATACTATATAACGTTATACGTTATAACGTAATACCATATGATGTTATACGTTATAACGTAATACCATATGACGCTATTCGTTATAAGGGAATGCTACAGTACGTTACACGTTATAACGTAATACTATATAACGTTATACGTTATAACGTAATACCATATGACGTTATACGTTATATCGTAATAACATATCACGCTATACGTTATAACGTGATACCATATGACGTTATACGTTATAACGTAATACCATATAACGCTACACGTTATAACGTAATACTATATAACGTTATATGATATAACGTAATACTATATAACGTTATACGTTATAACGTAACACCATATGACGTTATACGTTATATCGTAATAACATATCACGCTATACGTTATAACGTAATACCATATGACGTTATACGTTATAACGTAATACCATATAACGTTACACGTTATAACGTAATACTATATAACGTTATATGATATAACGTAATACTATATAACGTTATACGTTATAACGTAATACCATATAACGTTACACGTTATAACGTAATGCCGTATGACGTTATACGTTATAGGGAAATGCTATAGTACGTTACACGTTATACCGTAATACCATTTAACGTTACACGTTATAACGTAATAGTATATAACGTTATACGTTATAACGCAATGCTACATAACGTTATACGTTATATCGTAATAGGATATAACGTTATACGTTATAACGTAATACCATATCACGTTACACGTTATAACGTAATACTATATAACGTTATACGAAATAACGCAGTACTATATAACGTTATACGTTATAACGTAATGCCATACAACGTTAAACGTTATAGGGAAATGCTATAGTACGTTACACATTATAACGTAATACTATATAACGTTATGCGATATAACGTAATACCATATGACGTTGTACGTTATGAGGAAATGCTACAGTACGTTACACGTTATAACGTAATACTATATAACGTTATACGTTATAACGTAACACCATATAACGTTACACGTTATAACGTAATACTATATAACGTTATACGTTATAACGTAATACCATATGACGTTGTACGTTATAAGGAAATGCTACAGTATGTTACACGTTATAACGTAATACTATATAACGTTATATGTTATAGCGTAACACCATATGACGTTATACGTTATAACATAATACCATATCACGCTATACGTTATAACGTAATACCATATGACGTTATACGTTATAACATAATATCATATCACGCTATACGTTATAACGTAATACCAAGTAACGTTATCCGTTATAACGTAATACCATATAACGTTATACGTTATAACGTAATGCCATATGACGTTATACGTTATAGGGAAATGCTATAGCACGTTACACGTTATAACGTAATACTATATAACGTTATACGTTATAACGTAATACCATATGACGTTATACGTTATAACGTAATACCATATCACGCTATACGTTATAACGTAACACCAAGTAACGTTATACGTTATAACGTAATACCATATAACGTTATACGTTATAACGTAATGCCGAATGACGTTATACGTTATAGGGAAATGCTATAGTACGTTACACGTTATAACGTAATACCATTTAACGTTACACGTTATAACGTAATAGTATATAACGTTATACGTTATAACGCAATGCTACATAACGTTATACGTTATATCGTAATAGGATATAACGTTATACGAAATAACGTAGTACTATATAACGTTATACGTTATAACGTAATGCCATACGACGTTATACGTTATAGGGAAATGCTATAGTACGTTATACGTTACAACGTAATACTATATAACGTTATACGTTATAACGTAACACCATATGACGTTATACGTTATAACATAATACCATATAACGCTATACGTTATAACGTAATACCATATGACGTTATACGTTATAACATAATATCATATCACGCTATACGTTATAACGTAATACTAAGTAACGTTATACGTTATAACATAGTACCATATAACGCTATACGTTATAACGTAATACTATATAACGTTATACGTTATAACGTAATACTATATAACGTTATACGTTATAACGTAATACTATATAACGTTATAAGTTATAATGTAATACCATATGACGTTATACGTTATAACGTAATACCATATGACGCTATACGTTATAAGGAAATGCTACAGTACGTTACACGTTATTACGTAATACTATATAACGTTATACGGTATAACGTAATACCATATGACGCTATACGTTATAACGTAACACCATATGACGCTATTCGTTATAAGGAAATGCTACAGTACGTTACACGTTATAACGTAATACTATATAACGTTACACGTTATAACGTGATACTATATAACGTTATACGTTATAACGTATTACCATATGACGTTATACGTCATAGGGAAATAATATAGTACGTTACACGTTATGACGTAATACTATATAACGTTATACGTTATAACGTAATACCATATGACGTTATACGTTATAACGTAATACCATATCACGCTATACGTTATAACGTAATACCCAGTAACGTTATACGTTATAACGTAATACCATATAACGTTATACGTTATAACGTAATGCCATATGACGTTATACGTTATAGGGAAATGCTATAGTACGTTACACGTTATTACGTAATACTATATAACGTTATACGATATAACGTAATACCATATGACGTTTAATGTTGTGAGGAAATGCTACAGTACGTTAACGTTATAACGTAATACTATATAACGTTATACGTTATAACGTAATACCATATCACGCTATACGTTATAACGTAATACCAAGTAACGTTATACGTTATAACGTAATATCATATAACGTTATACGTTATCACGTAATGCCATATGACGTTATACGTTATAGGGAAATGCTATAGTACGTTACACGTTATAACGTAATACTATATAACGTTATACGATATAACGTAATACCAAATGACGTTATACGTTATAACGTAATACTATATAACGCTATACGTTATAACGTAATACTATATAACGTTATACGTTATAACGTAATACTATATAACGTTACACGTTATAACGTAATACTATATAACGTTATACGTTATAACGTAATACCATATGACGTTGTACGTTATAAGGAAATGCTACAGTACGTTACACGTTATAATGTAATACTATATAACGTTATACGTTATAACGTAATACCATATGACGTTATACGTTATAACGTAATACCATATAACGTTACACGTTATAACGTAATACCATATGACGTTATACGTTATAACGTAATACCATGTCACGCTATACGTTATAACGTAATACCAAGTAACGTTATACGTTATAACGCAATACCATATAACGTTATACGTTATAACGTAATGCCATATGACGTTATACGTTATAGGGAAATGCTATAGTACGTTACACATTATAACGTAATACTATATAACGTTATGCGATATAACGTAATACCATATGACGTTGCACGTTATGAGGAAATGCTACAGTACGTTACAAGGTTATAACGTAATACTATATAACGTTATACGTTATAACGTAATACCATATAACTTTATACGTTATAACGTAACACCATATAACGTTACACGTTATAACGTAATACTATATAACGTTATACGTTATAACGTAATACCATATGACGTTGTACGTTATAAGGAAATGCTACAGTATGTTACACGTTATAACGTACTACTATATAACGTTATACGTTATAACGTAATACCATATGACGTTATACGTTATAACGTAATACCATATCACGCTATACGTTATAACGTAACACCAAGTAACGTTATACGTTATAACGTAATACCATATAACGTTACACGTTATAACGTAATGCCGTATGACGTTATACGTTATAGGGAAATGCTATAGTACGTTACACGTTATTACGTAATACTATATAACGTTATACGATATAACGTAATACCATATGACGTTTAACGTTGTGAGGAAATGCTACAGTACGTTACACGTTATAACGTAATACTATATAACGTTATACGTTATAACGTAATACCATATCACGCTATACGTTATAACGTAATACCAGGTAACGTTATACGTTATAACGTAATATCATATAACGTTATACGTTATAACGTAATGCCATATGACGTTATACGTTATAGGGAAATGGTATAGTACGTTACACGTTATAACATAATACCATATCACGCTATACGTTATAACGTAATACCATATGACGTTATACGTTATAAGGAAATGCTATAGTACGTTACACGTTATAACGTAATACTGTATAACGTTACACGTTATAACGTAATACTATATACCGTTTTACGTTATAACGTAATACCATATGACGTTATACGTTATAACGTAATGCTATATAACGTTATACGTTATAACGTAATACCATAGTACGTTACACGTTATAACGTAATACTATATAATGTTAGACGTTATAACGTAATACCATAGTGCGTTACACGTCATAACGTAATATTATATAACGTTATACGTTATAACGTAATACCATAGTACGTTACACGTTATAACGTAATACTATATAACGTTAGACGTTATAACGTAATACCATAGTACGTTACCCGTTATAACGTAATACTATATAACGTTATAGGTTATAACGTAATAGTATATACCGTTATACGTTATAACGTAATACCATATGATGTTATACGTTATAATGTAATACCATATAACGTCATACGTTATAACGTAATAGTATATGACGTTATACGTTATAACGGAATACCATATAACGTTATACGTTATAACGTAATAGTATATAACGTTATACGTTATAACGTAATACCATATAACGTCACACGATATAACGTAATAGTATATACCGTTATACGTTAGAACGTAATACCGTATGATGTTATACGTTATAACGTAATACCATATAACGTTATACGTTATAACGTAATAGTATATGACGTTATACGTTATAACGGTATACCATATAACGTTATACGTTATAACGTAATAGTATATAACGTTATACGTTATAACGTAATACCATATAACGTCATACGATATAACGTAATACTATATAACGTTATACGTTATAACGTAATACCATAGTGCGTTACACGTTATAACGTAATACTATATAGCATTATACGTTATAACGTAATACTATATTACGTTATACGTTATCACGAAATACTATATAACGTTATACGTTATAACGTAATACCATAGTACGTTACACGTCATAACGTAATACTATATAACGTTATACGTTATTACGTAATACCATAGTACGTTACACGTTATAACGTAATACTATATAACGTTATACGTTATAACGTAATACCATAGTACGTTACACGTTATAACGTAATACTATATAACGTTATACCTTCTAACGTAATACCATATGACGTTATACGCTATAACGTAATACCATAGTACGTTACACTTCATAACGTAATACTACATAACGTTATACGTTATTACGTAATACCATAGTACGTTACACGTTATAACGTAATACTATATCACGCTATACGTTATAACGTAACACCATATGACGTTATACGTTATAACGTAATACTATATAACGTTATACGTTATAAGGTAATACCATATGACGTTATACGTTATAACGTAATACTATAAAATGGTGTACCTTATAACGTAATACCATATGACGTTATAGTTATAACGTAATACCATATGACGTTATACGTTATAAGCAAATGCTATAGTACGTTACGCGTTATAACGTAATACTATATAGCGTTATACGTTATAACGTAATACTGTATAATGATTTACCTTATAATGTAATACCATATGACGTTATGCGTTATAAGAAAATGCTATAGCACGTTACACGTTATAACGTAATACTGTATAACGTTATACGTTATAACGTAATACCATATGAAGTTATACGTTATAAGCAAATGCTATAGTACGTTACGCGTTATAACGTAATACTATATAGCGTTATACGTTATAACGTAATACTGTATAATGTTTTACCTTATAATGTAATACCATATGACGTTATGCGTTATAGGGAAATGCTATTGTACGTTACACGTTATAACGAAATACTATATACCGTTATACGTTATAGCGTAATACCATAGTACGTTACACGTTATAACGTAATACTATATAACGTTATACGTTATAACGTAATACCATAGTACGTTACACTTTATAACGTAATACTATATACCGTTATACGTTATAACGTAATACCGTATGTCGTTATACGTTATAACGTTATACCATATAACGTTATACGTTATAACGTGATACCATATAACGTTATACGTTATAAGGTAATACCATTTGACTTTATACGTTATAACGTAATAGCATATGACGTTCTACGTTGTAAGGAAATGCTATAGTACGTTGCACGTTATAACGTAATACCATAGTACGTTACACGTTATAACGTAATACTATGTAACATTATACGTTATAACGTAATACTATATAACGTTATACGTTATAACGTAATACCATAGTACGTTACACGTTATAACGTAATACTATATAACCTTATACGTTATAACGTAATACCATAGTACGTTACACGTTATAACGTAATACCATTTGACTTTATACGTTATAACGTAATACCATATGATGTTATACGTTATAACGTAATACTATATAACGTTATACGTTATAACGTAATTCCATTTGACTTTATACGTTATAAGGAAACGTTATAGTACATTACACGCTATAACGTAATACTATATAACGTTATACGTTATAAGGTAACACCATATGACGTTATACGTTATAACGTAATACTATATAACGTTATAGGGTAATACCATATGACGTTATACGTTATAAAGTAATACTATAAAATGATGTACCTTATAACGTAATACCATATAACGTTATAGTTATAACGTAATACCATATGACGTTATGCGTTATATGAAAATGCTATAGTACGATACACGTTATAACTTAATACTGTATAACGTTATACGTTATAACGTAATACTGTATAACGTTATACGTTATAACGTAATACCATATGACGTTATACGTTATAACGTAATACTATATACCGTTATACGTTATAACGTAATACTATATAACGTTATACGTTATAACGTAATACCATATGACGTTATACGTTAAAACGTAATACTATATAACGTTATTCGGAACGTGGTTATATACGTTATAAGGTAATGCTACATAACGTCATACGTTATAACGTAATACTATATAACGTTATACGTTATAACGTAATACCATATGTCGTTATTCGTTATAACGTAATAACATATGACGTTATACGTTGCAACGTAATACCATATAACATTATACGTTCTAACGTAATACGATATGACGTTATACGTTATAACGTAACACCATATGACGTTATACGTTATAACGTAATACCATATGACGTTATACGTTATAACGTAATACCATATGACGTTATACGTTATAAGGAAATGCTATAGTACGTTACACGTTATAACGTAATACTGTATAACGTTACACGTTATAACGTAATACTATATACCGTTTTACGTTATAACGTAATACCATATGACGTTATACGTTATAACGTAATACCATATAACGTTATACATTATAACGTAATACTATATACCGTTTTACGTTATAACGTAATACCATATGACGTTATACGTTATATCGTAATACCATATAACGTTATACGTTATAACGTAAAACTATATATCGTTATACGTTATAAGGTAATAGCATATGACGTTATACGTTATAACGTAATACTATAAAATGATGTACCTTATAACGTAATACCATATGACGTTATAGTTATAACGTAATACCATATAACATTATACGTTCTAACGTAATACGATATGACGTTATACGTTATAACGTAATACCATAGTGCGTTACACGTTATAACGTAATACTATATAGCATTATACGTTATAACGTAATACTATATTACGTTATACGTTATAACGAAATACTATATAACGTTATACGTTATAACGTAATACCATAGTACGTTACACGTCATAACGTAATACTATATAACGTTATACGTTATAACGTAATACCATAGTACGTTATACGTTATAAGGTAATACCATATGACGTTATACGTTATAACGAAATACCATATGACGTTATACGTTATAACGTAATACCATATAACCTTATACGTTGTAACGTAATACCATATGACGTTATACGTTATAACGTAATACCATATAACGTTATACGTTATAACGAAATACTATATAACGTTATACGTTATAACGTAATACCATAGTACGTTACACGTCATAACGTAATACTATATAACGTTATAGGTTATAACGTAATAGTATATACCGTTATACGTTATAACGTAATACCATATGATGTTATACGTTATAATGTAATACCATATAACGTCATACGTTATAACGTAATAGTATATGACGTTATACGTTATAACGGAATACCATATAACGTTATACGTTATAACGTAATAGTATATAACGTTATACGTTATAACGTAATACCATATAACGTCATACGATATAACGTAATAGTATATACCGTTATACGTTAGAACGTAATACCGTATGATGTTATACGTTATAACGTAATACCATATAACGTTATACGTTATAACGTAATAGTATATGACGTTATACGTTATAACGGAATACCATATAACGTTATACGTTATAACGTAATAGTATATAACGTTATACGTTATAACGTAATACCATATAACGTCATACGATATAACGTAATACTATATAACGTTATACGTTATAACGTAATACCATAGTGCGTTACACGTTATAACGTAATACTATATAGCATTATACGTTATAACGTAATACTATATTACGTTATACGTTATCACGAAATACTATATAACGTTATACGTTATAACGTAATACCATAGTACGTTACACGTCATAACGTAATACTATATAACGTTATACGTTATTACGTAATACCATAGTACGTTACACGTTATAACGTAATACTATATAACGTTATACGTTATAACGTAATACCATAGTACGTTACACGTTATAACGTAATACTATATAACGTTATACCTTCTAACGTAATACCATATGACGTTATACGCTATAACGTAATACCATAGTACGTTACACGTCATAACGTAATACTATATAACGTTATACGTTATTACGTAATACCATAGTACGTTACACGTTATAACGTAATACTATATAACGTTATACCTTCTAACGTAATACCATATGACGTTATACGCTATAACGTAATACCATAGTACGTTACACGTCATAACGTAATACTATATAACGTTATACGTTATTACGTAATACCATAGTACGTTACACGTTATAACGTAATACTATATAACGTTATACGTTATAACGTAATACCATAGTACGTTACACGTTATAACGTAATACTATATAACGTTATACGTTATAACGTAATACCATAGTGCGTTACACGTTATAACGTAATACCATTTGACTTTATACGTTATAACGTAATACCATATGATGTTATACGTTATAACGTAATACTATATAACGTTATACGTTATAACGTAATTCCATTTGACTTTATACGTTATAAGGATACGTTATAGTAAGTTGCACGTTATAACGTAATACTATATAACGTTATACGTTATAAGGTAACACCATATGACGTTATACGTTATAACGTAATACTATATAACATTATACGTTATAAGGTAATACCATATGACGTTATACGTTATAACGTAATACTATAAAATGGTGTACCTTATAACGTAATACCATATGACGTTATAGTTATAACGTAATACCATATGACGTTATGCGTTATAACGTAATACTATAAAATGATGTACCTTATAACGTAATACCATTTGACGTTATAGTTATAACGTAATACCGTATAACATTATACGTTCTAACGTAATACGATATGACGTTATACGTTATAACGTAATACCATAGTGCGTTACACGTTATAACGTAATACTATATAGCATTATACGCTATAACGTAATACTATATTACGTCATACGTTATAACGAAATACTATATAACGTTATTCGGAACGTGGTTATATACGTTATAAGGTAATGCTACATAACGTCATACGTTATAACGTAATACTATATAACGTTATACGTTATAAAGTAATACCATATGACGTTATACGTTATAACGAAATAACATATGACGTTATACGTTATAACGTAATAACATATGACGTTATACGTTGCAACGTAATACCATATAACATTATACGTTCTAACGTAATACGATATGACGTTATACGTTATAACGTAACACCATATGACGTTATACGTTATAACGTAATACCATATGACGTTATACGTTATAACGTAATACCATATGACGTTAGACGTTATAAGGAAATGCTATAGTACGTTACACGTTATAACGTAATACTGTATAACGTTATACGTTATAACGTAATACCATATGACGTTATACGTTATAACGTAATAACATATGACGTTATACGTTGCAACGTAATACCATATAACATTATACGTTCTAACGTAATACGATATGACGTTATACGTTATAACGTAACACCATATGACGTTATACGTTATAACGTAATACCATAAGACGTTATACCTTATAACGTAATACCATATGACGTTATACGTTATAAGGAAATGCTATAGTACGTTACACGTTATAACGTAATACTGTATAACGTTACACGTTATAACGTAATGCTATATACCGTTTTACGTTATAACGTAATGCCATATGACGTTATACGTTATAACGTAATACCATATAACGTTATACATTATAACGTAATACTATAATATGATTTACCTCATAACGAAATACTATATAACGTTATACGTTACAACGTAATACCATAGTACGTTACACGTTATAACGTAATACTATATACCGTTATACGTTATAACATAATACCATATGACGTTATACATTATAACGTCATACTATATACCGTTTTACGTTATAACGTAATACTATATTACGTTATACGTTATAACGAAATACTATATAACGGTATACGTTATAACGTAATACCATTTGACTTTATACGTTATAACGTTATACCATATGATGTTATACGTTATAACGTAAAACTATATAACGTTATACGTTATAAGGTAATACCATATGACGTTATACGTTATAACGTAATACTATAAAATGATGTACCTTATAACGTAATACCATTTGACGTTATAGTTATAACGTAATACCGTATAACATTATACGTTCTAACGTAATACGATATGACGTTATACGTTATAACGTAATACCATAGTGCGTTACACGTTATAACGTAATACTATATAGCATTATACGCTATAACGTAATACTATATTACGTCATACGTTATAACGAAATACTATATAACGTTATACGTTATAACGTAATACCATAGTACGTTACACGTCATAACGTAATACTATATAACGTTATACGTTATAACGTAATACCATAGTACGTTATACGTTATAAGGTAATACCATATGACGTTATACGTTATAACGAAATACCATATGACGTTATACGTTATAACGTAATACCATATAACCTTATACGTTGTAACGTAATACCATATGACGTTATACGTTATAACGTAATACCATATAACGTTATACGTTATAACGAAATACTATATAACGTTATACCTTATAACGTAATACCATAGTACGTTACACGTCATACCGTAATACTATATAACGTTATACGTTATTACGTAATACCATAGTACGTTACACGTTATAACGTAATACTATATAACGTTATACGTTATAACGTAATACCATAGTACGTTACACGTTATAACGTAGTACTATATAACGTTATACCTTCTAACGTAATACCATATGACGTTATACGCTATAACGTAATACCATAGTACGTTACACGTCATATCGTAATACTATATAACGTTATACGTTATTACGTAATACCATAGTACGTTAGACGTTATAACGTAATACTATATAACGTTATACGTTATAACGTAATACCATAGTGCGTTACACGTTATAACGTAATACTATATAACGTTATACGTTATAACGTAATACCATATAACGTTATACGTTATAACGTAATACTGTATAATGTTTTACCTTATAATGTAATACCATATGACGTTATGCGTTATAGGGAAATGCTATAGTACGTTACATGTTATGTCGAAATACTATATAACGTTATACGTTATAACGTAATACCATAGTACGTTACACGTTATAACGTAATACTATATAACGCTATACGTTATAACGTAATACCATTTGACTTTATACGTTATAACGTAATACCATATGATGTTATACGTTATAACGTAATACTATATAACGTTATACGTTATAACGTAATTCCATTTGACTTTATACGTTATAAGGATACGTTATAGTACGTTGCACGTTATAACGTAATACCATATAACGTTATACGTTATAAGGTAACACCATATGACGTTATACGTTATAACGTAATACTATATAACGTTATACGTTATAAGGTAATACCATATGACGTTATACGTTATAACGTAATACTGTATAACGTTATACGTTATAACGTAATACCATATGACGTTATACGTTATAAGCAAATGCTATAGTACGTTACGCGTTATAACGTAATACTATATAGCGTTATACGTTATAACGTAATACTGTATAATGTTTTACCTTATAATGTAATACCATATGACGTTATGCGTTATAGGGAAATGCTATAGTACGTTACACGTTATAACGAAATACTATATACCGTTATACGTTATAACGTAATACCATAGTACGTTACACGTTACAACGTAATACCATATAACGTTATACGTTATAACGTAATACCATAGTACGTTACACTTTATAACGTAATACTATATACCGTTATACGTTATAACGTAATACCGTATGACGTTATACGTTATAACGTTATACCATATAACGTTATACGTTATAACGTGATACCATATAACGTTATACGTTATAAGGTAATACCATTTGACTTTATACGTTATAACGTAATGGCATATGACGTTCTACGGTGTAAGGAAATGCTATAGTACGTTGCACGTTATAACGTAATGCCATAGTACGTTACACGTTATAACGTAATACTATGTAACATTATACGTTATAACGTAATACTATATAACGTTATACGTTATAACGTAATACCATAGTACGTTACACGTTATAACGTAATACTATATAACGTTATACGATATAACGTAATACCATAGTACGTTACACGTTATCACGTAATACTATATACCGTTATACGTTATAACGTAATACCATATGACGTTATACGTTATAACGTTATACCATATAACGTTATACGTTATAACGTGATACCATATAACGGTATACGTTATAACGTAATACCATTTGACTTTATGCGTTATAACGTTATACCATATGATGTTATACGTTATAACGTAATACTATATAACGTTATACGTTATAACGTAATTCCATTTGACTTTATACGTTATAAGGAAACGTTATAGTACGTTACACGCTATAACGTAATACTATATAACGTTATACGTTATAAGGTAACACCATATGACGTTATACGTTATAACGTAATACTATATAACGTTATAAGGTAATACCATATGACGTTATACGTTATAAAGTAATACTATAAAATGATGTACCTTATAACGTAATACCATATAACGTTATAGTTATAACGTAATACCATATGACGTTATGCGTTATATGAAAATGCTATAGTACGATACACGTTATAACGTAATACTGTATAACGTTATACGTTATAACGTAATACCATATGACGTTATACGTTATAAGGAAATGCTATAGTACGTTACACGTTATAACGTAATACTGTATAACGTTACACTTTATAACGTAATACTATATACCGTTTTACGTTATAACGTAATACCATATGACGTTATACGTTATAACGTAATACCATATAACGTTATACATTATAACGTAATACTATAAAATGATTTACCTTATAACGAAATACTATATAACGTTATACGTTATAACGTGATACCATATAACGGTATACGTTATAACGTAATACCATTTGACTTTATACGTTATAACGTTATACCATATGATGTTATACGTTATAACGTAATACTATATAACGTTATACGTTATAACGTAATTCCATTTGACTTTATACGTTATAAGGAAACGTTATAGTACGTTACACGCTATAACGTAATACTATATAACGTTATACGTTATAAGGTAACACCATATGACGTTATACGTTATAACGTAATACTATATAACGTTATAAGGTAATACCATATGACGTTATACGTTATAAAGTAATACTATAAAATGATGTACCTTATAACGTAATACCATATAACGTTATAGTTATAACGTAATACCATATGACGTTATGCGTTATATGAAAATGCTATAGTACGATACACGTTATAACGTAATACTGTATAACGTTATACGTTATAACGTAATACCATATGACGTTATACGTTATAAGGAAATGCTATAGTACGTTACACGTTATAACGTAATACTGTATAACGTTACACTTTATAACGTAATACTATATACCGTTTTACGTTATAACGTAATACCATATGACGTTATACGTTATAACGTAATACCATATAACGTTATACATTATAACGTAATACTATAAAATGATTTACCTTATAACGAAATACTATATAACGTTATACGTTATAACGTAATACCATAGTACGTTACACGTTATAACGTAATACTATATACCGTTATACGTTATAACATAATACCATATGACGTTATACATTATAACGTAATACTATATACCGTTTTACGTTATAACGTAATACCATATGACGTTATACGTTATATCGTAATACCATATAACATTATACGTGATAACGTAAAACTATATAACGTTATACGTTATAAGTTAATACCATATGACGTTATACGTTATAACGTAATACTATAAAATGATATACCTTATAACGTAATACCATATGACGTTATAGTTATAACGTAATACCATATAACATTATACGTTCTAACGTAATACGATATGACGTTATACGTTATAACGTAATACCATAGTACGTTACACGTTATAACGTAATACTATATACCGTTATACGTTATAACATAATACCATATGACGTTATACATTAGAACGTAATACTATATACCGTTTTACGTTATAACGTAATACCATATGACGTTATACGTTATATCGTAATACCATATAACGTTGTACGTTATAACGTAAAACTATATAACGTTATACGTTATAAGGTAATACCATATGACGTTATACGTTATAACGTAATACTATAAAATGATGTACCTTATAACGTAATGCCATATGACGTTATGCGTTATAGGGAAATGCTATAGTACGTTATACGTTATAACGAAATACTATATACCGTTTTACGTTATAACGTAATACCATATGACGTTATACGTTATAACGTAATACCATATAACGTTATACGTTATAACGTAATACTATATAATGTTTTACCTTATAACGTAATACCATATGACGTTATGCGTTATAGGGAAATGCTATAGTACGTTATACGTTATAAGGAAATATTATATAACGTTATACGTTATAACGTAATACTATATAACGTTATACGTTATAACGTAATACCATTGTACGTTACACGTTATAACGTAATACTATATAACGTTATACCTTCTAACGAAATACCATATGTCGTTATACGTTATAACGTAATACCATATAACCTTATACGTTGTAACGTAATACCATATGACGTTATACGTTATAACGTAATACCATATAACGTTATACGTTATAACGAAATACTATATAACGTTATACGTTATAACGTAATACCATAGTACGTTACACGTCATAACGTAATACTATATAACGTTATACGTTATTACGTAATACCATAGTACGTTACACGTTATAACGTAATACTATATAACGTTATACGTTATAACGTAATACCATAGTACGTTACACGTTATAACGTAATACTATATAACGTTATACGTTATAACGTAATACCATAGTACGTTACACGTTATAACGTAATACTATATACCGTTATACGTTATAACATAATACCATATGACGTTATGCATTATAACGTCATACTATATACCGTTTTACGTTATAACGTAATACTATATTACGTTATACGTTATAACGAAATACTATATAACGTTATACGTTATAACGTAATACCATAGTACGTTACACGTCATAACGTAATACTATATAACGTTATACGTTATAACGTAATACCATAGTACGTTATACGTTATAAGGTAATACCATATGACGTTATACGTTATAACGAAATACCATATGACGTTATACGTTATAACGTAATACCATATAACCTTATACGTTGTAACGTAATACCATATGACGTTATACGTTATAACGTAATACCATATAACGTTATACGTTATAACGAAATACTATATAACGTTATACGTTATAACGTAATCCCATAGTACGTTACACGTCATAACGTAATACTATATAACGTTATACGTTATAACGTAATACCATAGTACGTTATACGTTATAAGGTAATACCATATGACGTTATACGTTATAACGAAATACCATATGACGTTATACGTTATAACGTAATACCATATAACCTTATACGTTGTAACGTAATACCATATGACGTTATACGTTATAACGTAATACCATATAACCTTATACGTTGTAACGTAATACTGTATAACGTTATACGTTATAACGTAATACCATATGACGTTATACGTTATAAGCAAATGCTATAGTACGTTACGCGTTATAACGTAATACTATATAGCGTTATACGTTATAACGTAATACTGTATAATGTTTTACCTTATAATGTAATACCATATGACGTTATGCGTTATAGGGAAATGCTATAGTACGTTACACGTTATAACGAAATACTATATACCGTTATACGTTATAACGTAATACCATAGTACGTTACACGTTACAACGTAATACCATATAACGTTATACGTTATAACGTAATACCATAGTACGTTACACTTTATAACGTAATACTATATACCGTTATACGTTATAACGTAATACCGTATGACGTTATACGTTATAACGTTATACCATATAACGTTATACGTTATAACGTGATACCATATAACGTTATACGTTATAAGGTAATACCATTTGACTTTATACGTTATAACGTAATGGCATATGACGTTCTACGGTGTAAGGAAATGCTATAGTACGTTGCACGTTATAACGTAATGCCATAGTACGTTACACGTTATAACGTAATACTATGTAACATTATACGTTATAACGTAATACTATATAACGTTATACGTTATAACGTAATACCATAGTACGTTACACGTTATAACGTAATACTATATAACGTTATACGATATAACGTAATACCATAGTACGTTACACGTTATCACGTAATACTATATACCGTTATACGTTATAACGTAATACCATATGACGTTATACGTTATAACGTTATACCATATAACGTTATACGTTATAACGTGATACCATATAACGGTATACGTTATAACGTAATACCATTTGACTTTATGCGTTATAACGTTATACCATATGATGTTATACGTTATAACGTAATACTATATAACGTTATACGTTATAACGTAATTCCATTTGACTTTATACGTTATAAGGAAACGTTATAGTACGTTACACGCTATAACGTAATACTATATAACGTTATACGTTATAAGGTAACACCATATGACGTTATACGTTATAACGTAATACTATATAACGTTATAAGGTAATACCATATGACGTTATACGTTATAAAGTAATACTATAAAATGATGTACCTTATAACGTAATACCATATAACGTTATAGTTATAACGTAATACCATATGACGTTATGCGTTATATGAAAATGCTATAGTACGATACACGTTATAACGTAATACTGTATAACGTTATACGTTATAACGTAATACCATATGACGTTATACGTTATAAGGAAATGCTATAGTACGTTACACGTTATAACGTAATACTGTATAACGTTACACTTTATAACGTAATACTATATACCGTTTTACGTTATAACGTAATACCATATGACGTTATACGTTATAACGTAATACCATATAACGTTATACATTATAACGTAATACTATAAAATGATTTACCTTATAACGAAATACTATATAACGTTATACGTTATAACGTGATACCATATAACGGTATACGTTATAACGTAATACCATTTGACTTTATACGTTATAACGTTATACCATATGATGTTATACGTTATAACGTAATACTATATAACGTTATACGTTATAACGTAATTCCATTTGACTTTATACGTTATAAGGAAACGTTATAGTACGTTACACGCTATAACGTAATACTATATAACGTTATACGTTATAAGGTAACACCATATGACGTTATACGTTATAACGTAATACTATATAACGTTATAAGGTAATACCATATGACGTTATACGTTATAAAGTAATACTATAAAATGATGTACCTTATAACGTAATACCATATAACGTTATAGTTATAACGTAATACCATATGACGTTATGCGTTATATGAAAATGCTATAGTACGATACACGTTATAACGTAATACTGTATAACGTTATACGTTATAACGTAATACCATATGACGTTATACGTTATAAGGAAATGCTATAGTACGTTACACGTTATAACGTAATACTGTATAACGTTACACTTTATAACGTAATACTATATACCGTTTTACGTTATAACGTAATACCATATGACGTTATACGTTATAACGTAATACCATATAACGTTATACATTATAACGTAATACTATAAAATGATTTACCTTATAACGAAATACTATATAACGTTATACGTTATAACGTAATACCATAGTACGTTACACGTTATAACGTAATACTATATACCGTTATACGTTATAACATAATACCATATGACGTTATACATTATAACGTAATACTATATACCGTTTTACGTTATAACGTAATACCATATGACGTTATACGTTATATCGTAATACCATATAACATTATACGTGATAACGTAAAACTATATAACGTTATACGTTATAAGTTAATACCATATGACGTTATACGTTATAACGTAATACTATAAAATGATATACCTTATAACGTAATACCATATGACGTTATAGTTATAACGTAATACCATATAACATTATACGTTCTAACGTAATACGATATGACGTTATACGTTATAACGTAATACCATAGTACGTTACACGTTATAACGTAATACTATATACCGTTATACGTTATAACATAATACCATATGACGTTATACATTAGAACGTAATACTATATACCGTTTTACGTTATAACGTAATACCATATGACGTTATACGTTATATCGTAATACCATATAACGTTGTACGTTATAACGTAAAACTATATAACGTTATACGTTATAAGGTAATACCATATGACGTTATACGTTATAACGTAATACTATAAAATGATGTACCTTATAACGTAATGCCATATGACGTTATGCGTTATAGGGAAATGCTATAGTACGTTATACGTTATAACGAAATACTATATACCGTTTTACGTTATAACGTAATACCATATGACGTTATACGTTATAACGTAATACCATATAACGTTATACGTTATAACGTAATACTATATAATGTTTTACCTTATAACGTAATACCATATGACGTTATGCGTTATAGGGAAATGCTATAGTACGTTATACGTTATAAGGAAATATTATATAACGTTATACGTTATAACGTAATACTATATAACGTTATACGTTATAACGTAATACCATTGTACGTTACACGTTATAACGTAATACTATATAACGTTATACCTTCTAACGAAATACCATATGTCGTTATACGTTATAACGTAATACCATATAACCTTATACGTTGTAACGTAATACCATATGACGTTATACGTTATAACGTAATACCATATAACGTTATACGTTATAACGAAATACTATATAACGTTATACGTTATAACGTAATACCATAGTACGTTACACGTCATAACGTAATACTATATAACGTTATACGTTATTACGTAATACCATAGTACGTTACACGTTATAACGTAATACTATATAACGTTATACGTTATAACGTAATACCATAGTACGTTACACGTTATAACGTAATACTATATAACGTTATACGTTATAACGTAATACCATAGTACGTTACACGTTATAACGTAATACTATATACCGTTATACGTTATAACATAATACCATATGACGTTATGCATTATAACGTCATACTATATACCGTTTTACGTTATAACGTAATACTATATTACGTTATACGTTATAACGAAATACTATATAACGTTATACGTTATAACGTAATACCATAGTACGTTACACGTCATAACGTAATACTATATAACGTTATACGTTATAACGTAATACCATAGTACGTTATACGTTATAAGGTAATACCATATGACGTTATACGTTATAACGAAATACCATATGACGTTATACGTTATAACGTAATACCATATAACCTTATACGTTGTAACGTAATACCATATGACGTTATACGTTATAACGTAATACCATATAACGTTATACGTTATAACGAAATACTATATAACGTTATACGTTATAACGTAATCCCATAGTACGTTACACGTCATAACGTAATACTATATAACGTTATACGTTATTACGTAATGCCATAGTACGTTACACGTTATAACGTAATACTATATAACGTTATACGTTATAACGTAATACCATAGTACGTTACACGTTATAACGTAATACTATATACCGTTATACGTTATAACGTAATACCATATGACGTTATACGTTATAACGTTATACCATATAACGTTATACGTTATAACGTGATACCATATAACGGTATACGTTATAACGTAATACCATTTGACTTTATACGTTATAACGTTATACCATATGATGTTATACGTGATAACGTAAAACTATATAACGTTATACGTTATAAGGTAATACCATATGACGTTATACGTTATAACGTAATACTATAAAATGATGTACCTTATAACGTAATACCATTTGTCGTTATAGTTATAACGTAATACCATATAACATTATACGTTCTAACGTAATACGATATGACGTTATACGTTATAACGTAATACCATAGTGCGTTACACGTTATAACGTAATACTATATAGCATTATACGTTATAACGTAATACTATATTACGTCATACGTTATAACGAAATACTATATAACGTTATACGTTATAACGTAATACCATAGTACGTTACACGTCATAACGTAATACTATATAACGTTATACGTTATAACGTAATACCATAGTACGTTATACGTTATAAGGTAATACCATATGACGTTATACGTTATAACGAAATACCATATGACGTTATACGTTATAACGTAATACCATATAACCTTATACGTTGTAACGTAATACCATATGACGTTATACGTTATAACGTAATACCATATAACGTTATACGTTATAACGAAATACTATATAACGTTATACGTTATAACGTAATACCATAGTACGTTACACGTCATACCGTAATACTATATAACGTTATACGTTATTACGTAATACCATAGTACGTTACACGTTATAACGTAATACTATATAACGTTATACGTTATAACGTAATACCATAGTACGTTACACGTTATAACGTAATACTATATAACGTTATACCTTCTAACGTAATACCATATGACGTTATACGCTATAACGTAATACCATAGTACGTTACACGTCATAACGTAATACTATATAACGTTATACGTTATTACGTAATACCATAGTACGTTAGACGTTATAACGTAATACTATATAACGTTATACGTTATAACGTAATACCATATAACGTTATACGTTATAACGTAATACTGTATAATGTTTTACCTTATAATGTAATACCATATGACGTTATGCGTTATAGGGAAATGCTATAGTACGTTACATGTTATGTCGAAATACTATATAACGTTATACGTTATAACGTAATACCATAGTACGTTACACGTTATAACGTAATACTATATAACGCTATACGTTATAACGTAATACCATTTGACTTTATACGTTATAACGTAATACCATATGATGTTATACGTTATAACGTAATACTATATAACGTTATACGTTATAACGTAATTCCATTTGACTTTATACGTTATAAGGATACGTTATAGTACGTTGCACGTTATAACGTAATACCATATAACGTTATACGTTATAAGGTAACACCATATGACGTTATACGTTATAACGTAATACTATATAACGTTATACGTTATAAGGTAATACCATATGACGTTATACGTTATAACGTAATACTGTATAACGTTATACGTTATAACGTAATACCATATGACGTTATACGTTATAAGGTAATACCATTTGACTTTATACGTTATAACGTAATAGCATATGACGTTCTACGGTGTAAGGAAATGCTATAGTACGTTGCACGTTATAACGTAATACCATAGTACGTTACACGTTATAACGTAATACTATGTAACATTATACGTTATAACGTAATACCATATAACGTTATACGTTATAACGTAATACTGTATAATGTTTTACCTTATAATGTAATACCATATGACGTTATGCGTTATAGGGAAATGCTATAGTACGTTACATGTTATGTCGAAATACTATATAACGTTATACGTTATAACGTAATACCATAGTACGTTACACGTTATAACGTAATACTATATAACGCTATACGTTATAACGTAATACCATTTGACTTTATACGTTATAACGTAATACCATATGATGTTATACGTTATAACGTAATACTATATAACGTTATACGTTATAACGTAATTCCATTTGACTTTATACGTTATAAGGATACGTTATAGTACGTTGCACGATATAACGTAATACCATATAACGTTATACGTTATAAGGTAACACCATATGACGTTATACGTTATAACGTAATACTATATAACGTTATACGTTATAAGGTAATACCATATGACGTTATACGTTATAACGTAATACTGTATAACGTTATACGTTATAACGTAATACCATATGACGTTATACGTTATAAGCAAATGCTATAGTACGTTACGCGTTATAACGTAATACTATATAGCGTTATACGTTATAACGTAATACCATAGTACGTTACACGTTATAACGTAATACCATATAACGATATACGTTATAACGTAATACCATAGTACGTTACACTTTATAACGTAATACTATATACCGTTATGCGTTATAACGTAATACCGTATGACGTTATACGCTATAACGTTATACCATATAACGTTATACGTTATAACGTGATACCATATAACGTTATACGTTATAAGGTAATACCATTTGACTTTATACGTTATAACGTAATAGCATATGACGTTCTACGGTGTAAGGAAATGCTATAGTACGTTGCACGTTATAACGTAATACCATAGTACGTTACACGTTATAACGTAATACTATGTAACATTATACGTTATAACGTAATACTATATAACGTTATACGTTATAACGTAATACCATAGTACGTTACACGTTATAACGTAATACTATATAACGTTATACGTTATAACGTAATACCATAGTACGTTACACGTTATAACGTAATACTATATACCGTTATACGTTATAACGTAATACCATGTGACGTTATACGTTATAACGTTATACCATATAACGTTATACGTTATAACGTGATACCATATAACGGTATACGTTATAACGTAATACCATTTGACTTTATACGTTATAACGTTATACCATATGATGTTATACGTTATAACGTAATACTATATAACGTTATACGTTATAACGTAATTCCATATGACGTTATACGTTATAAGGAAATGCTATAGTACGTTACACGTTATAACGTAATACTGTATAACGTTACACGTTATCACGTAATACTATATACCGTTTTACGTTATAACGTAATACCATATGACGTTATACGTTATAACGTAATACCATATAACGTTATACATTATAACGTAATACTATAAAATGATTTACCTTATAACGAAATACTATATAACGTTATACGTTATAACGTAATACCATAGTACGTTACACGTTATAACGTAATACTATATACCGTTATACGTTATAACATAATACCATATGACGTTATACATTATAACGTGATACTATATACCGTTTTACGTTATAACGTAATACCATATGACGTTATACGTTATATCGTAATACCATATAACGTTATACGTGATAACGTAAACCTATATAACGTTATACGTTATAAGGTAATACCATATGACGTTATACGTTATAACGTAATACTATAAAATGATGTACCTTATAACGTAATGCCATACGACGTTATGCGTTATAGGGAAATGCTATAGTACGTTATACGTTATAACGAAATACTATATACCGTTTTACGTTATAACGTAATACCATATGACGTTATACGTTATAACGTAATACCATATGACGTTATACGTTATAAGGAAATGCTATAGTACGTTACACGTTATAACGTAATACTGTATAACGTTACACGTTATCACGTAATACTATATACCGTTTTACGTTATAACGTAATACCATATGACGTTATACGTTATAACGTAATACCATATAACGTTATACATTATAACGTAATACTATAAAATGATTTACCTTATAACGAAATACTATATAACGTTATACGTTATAACGTAATACCATAGTACGTTACACGTTATAACGTAATACTATATACCGTTATACGTTATAACATAATACCATATGACGTTATACATTATAACGTGATACTATATACCGTTTTACGTTATAACGTAATACCATATGACGTTATACGTTATATCGTAATACCATATAACGTTATACGTGATAACGTAAACCTATATAACGTTATACGTTATAAGGTAATACCATATGACGTTATACGTTATAACGTAATACTATAAAATGATGTACCTTATAACGTAATGCCATACGACGTTATGCGTTATAGGGAAATGCTATAGTACGTTATACGTTATAACGAAATACTATATACCGTTTTACGTTATAACGTAATACCATATGACGTTATACGTTATAACGTAATACCATATAACGTTATACGTTATAACGTAATACTATATAATGTTTTACCTTATAACGTAATACCCTATGACGTTATGCGTTATAGGGAAATGCTATAGTACGTTATACGTTATAACGAAATATTATATAACGTTATACGTTATAACGTAATACTATATAACGTTATACGTTATAACGTAATACCATTGTACGTTACACGTTATAACGTAATACTATATAACGTTATACCTTCTAACGAAATACCATATGACGTTACACGTTATAACGTAATACTATATAACGTTATACCTTCTAACGTAATACCATATGACGTTATACGTTATAACGTAACACCATATAACGTTACAAGTCATAACGTAATACTATATAACGATATACGTTATAACGTAATACTATATAACGTTATATGTTATAACGTAATACCATATGACGTTATACGTTATAACGTAATACTATATACCGTTATACGTTATAACGCAATTCCATATGACGTTATACGTTATAACGTAATACCATATAACGTTATACGTTATAACGTAATACTGTATAATGTTTTACCTTATAATGTAATACCATATGACGTTATGCGTTATAGGGAAATGCTATAGTACGTTACACGTTATATCGAAATACTATATAACGTTATACGTTACAACGTAATACCATAGTACGTTACACGTTATAACGTAATACTATATAACGTTATACGTTATAACGTAATACCATATGACGTTATACGTTATAACGTAATACCATATAACGTTATACGTTATAACGTAATACTATATACCGTTATACGTTATAACGTAATTCCATATGACGTTATACGTTATAACGTAATACCATATAACGTTATACGTTATAACGTAATACTATATAACGTTATACGTTATAACATAATACCATATGACGTTATACGTTATAACGTAATACCATATAACGTTATACGTTATAACGTAATACTATATAACGTTATACGTTCTAACGTAATTCCATTTGACTTTATACGTTATAAGGAAACGTTATAGTACGTTACACGTTATAACGTAATACTATATAACGTTATACGTTATAAGGTAACACCATATGACGTTATACGTTATAACGTAATACTATATAACGTTATACGTTATAAGGTAATACCATATGACGTTATACGTTATAAAGTAATACTATAAAATGATCTACCTTATAACGTAATACCATATAACGTTATAGTTATAACGTAATACCATATGACGTTATGCGTTATAAGAAAATGCTATAGTACGATACACGTTATAACGTAATACTGTATAACGTTATACGTTATAACGTAATACCATATGACGTTATACGTTATAACGTAATACTATATACCGTTATACGTTATAACGTAATACCATATGACGTTATACGTTATAACGTTATACCATATAACGTTATACGTTATAACGTGATACCATATAACGTTATACGTTATAACGTAATACCATTTGACTTTATACGTTATAAGGAAAAGTTATAGTACGTTACACGTTATAACGTAATACTATGTAACGTTATACGTTATAAGGTAACACCATATGACGTTTTACGTTATAACGTAATACTATACAACGTTATACGTTATAACGTTATACCATAGTACGTTACACGTTATAACGTAATACTATGTAAGATTATACGTTATAACGTAATACTATATAACGTTATACGTTATAACGTAATACCATATGACGTTATACGTTATAACGTAATACTATATAACGTTATACGTTATAACGTAATACCATATAACGTTATACGTTATAACGTAATACTATATAATGTTTTACCTTATAACGTAATACCATATGACGTTATGCGTTATAGGGAAATGCTATAGTACGTTATACGTTATAACGAAATATTATATAACGTTATACGTTATAACGTAATACTATATAACGTTATACGTTATAACGTAATACCATAGTACGTTACACGTTATAACGTAATACTATATAACGTTATACCTTCTAACGAAATACCATATGACGTTATACGTTATAACGTAATACCATATAACCTTATACGTTGTAACGTAATACCATATGACGTTATACGTTATAACGTAATACCATATAACGTTATACGTTATAACGAAATACTATATAACGTTATACGTTATAACGTAATACCATAGTACGTTACACGTCATAACGTAATACTATATAACGTTATACGTTATTACGTAATACCATAGTACGTTACACGTTATAACGTAATACTATATAACGTTATACGTTATAACGTAATACCATAGTACGTTACACGTTATAACGTAATACTATATAACGTTATACCTTCTAACGTAATACCATATGACGTTATACGTTATAACGTAACACCATATAACGTTACAAGTTATAACGTAATACTATATAACGATATACGTTATAACGTAATACTATATAACGTTATACGTTATAACGTAATACCATATGACGTTATACGTTATAACGTAATACTATATACCGTTATACGTTATAACGTAATTCCATATGACGTTATACCTTATAACGTAATACCATATAACGTTATACGTTATAACGTAATGCTGTATAATGTTTTACCTTATAATGTAATACCATATGACGTTATGCGTTATAGGGAAATGCTATAGTACGTTACACGTTATATCGAAATACTATATAACGTTATACGTTATAACGTAATACCATAGTACGTTACACGTTATAACGTAGTACTATATAACGTTATACGTTATAACGTAATACCATATGACGTTATACGTTATAACGTAATACCATATAACGTTATACGTTATAACGTAATACTATATAACGTTATACGTTATAACGTAATACCATATGACGTTATACGTTATAACGTAATACCATATAACGTTATACGTTATAACGTAATACTATATAACGTTATACGTTATAACGTAATACTATATACCCTTATACGTAACGTGCTTATATACGTTATAAGGTAATGCTACATAACGTCATACGTTACAACGTAATACCACATAACGTTACACGTTATAACGTAATACTATATAACGTTATACGTTATAACGTAATACCATATGACGTTATACGTTAAAACGTAATACTATATAACGTTATACGTAACGTGGTTATATACGTTATAAGATAATGCTACATAACGTCATACGTTATAACGTAATACTATAAAACGTTATACGTTATAACGTAATACCACATGACGTTATACGTTGTAACGTAATAACATATGACGTTATATGTTATAACGTAATAACATATGACGTTATACGTTATAACGTTATACCATATAACGTTATACGTTATAACGTGATACCATATAACGTTATACGTTATAACGTAGTACCATATGACGTTATATGTTATAACGTAATACCACATAACATTATACGTTATAACGTAATACCACATGACGTTATACGTTATAACGTAATAACATATGACGTTATATGTTATAACGTAATACCACATAATATTATACGTTATAACGTAATACGATATGACGTTATACGTTATAACGTAACACTATATAACGTTATACGTTATAACGTAATACCACATGACGTTATACGTTATAACGTAATAACATATGACGTTATATGTTATAACGTAATACCACATAATATTATACGTTATAACGTAATACGATATGACGTTATACGTTATAACGTAATAACATATGACGTTATATGTTATAACGTAATACCACATAATATTATACGTTATAACGTAATACGATATGACGTTATACGTTATAACGTAACACCATATGACGTTATACGTTATAACGTAATACCATATAACATTATACGTTATAACGTAATACGATATGACGTTATACGTTATAACGTAATACTATAAAATGATGTACCTTATAACGTAATACCATATGACGTTATAGTTATAACGTAATACCATAGTACGTTACACGTTATAACGTAACACCATATACCATTATACGTTATAACGTAATGCCATATGACGTTATACATTATAACGTAATACCATATGACGTTATACGTTATAACGTAATGCTATATAACGTTATACGTCATAACGTAATACCATAGTACGTTACACGATATAACGTAATACTATATAACGTTATACGTTATAACATAATAGTATATACCGTTATACGTTATAACGTAATACCATATGATGTTACACTATATAATGTTTTACCTTATAACGTAATGCCATATGACGTTATACGTTATAAGGAAATGCTGTAGTACGTTACACGTTATAACGTAATACTATATAACGTTATACGTTATAACGTAATACTATATAACGTTATACGTTATAACATAATACCATAGTGCGTTACACGTTATAACGTAATACTATATAACGTTCTACGTTATAACGTAATACTATATCACGTTATACGTTATAACGTAATACCATATAACGTTATACGTTATAACGTAATACCCCATGACGTCCTACGTTATAACGTAATACTATATAACGTTATACGTTATAAGGTAATACCATATGACGTTATACGTTATAACGTAATACTATACAAGGTTATACGTTATAAGGTAATACCATATGACGTTATACGTTATATCGTAATACCATATAACGTTATACGTTATAACGTAAAACTATATAACGTTATACGTTATAAGGTAATACCATATGACGTTATACGTTATAACGTAATACTATATAACGTTATACGTTATAACGTAATGCCATATGACGTTATACGTTATAACGTAATACCATAGAACGTTATACGTTATAACGTAATACTATATAATGTTTTACCTTATAACGTAATACCATATGACGTTATGCGTTATAGGGAAATGCTATAGTACGTTATACGTTATAACGAAATATTATATAACGTTATACGTTATAACGTAATACTATATAACGTTATACGTTATAACGTAATACCATAGTACGTTACACGTTATAACGTAATACTATATAGCGTTATACCTTCTAACGAAATACCATATGACGTTATACGTTATAACGTAATACCATATAACCTTATACGTTGTAACGTAATACCATATGACGTTATACGTTATAACGTAATACCATATAACGTTATACGTTATAACGAAATACTATATAACGTTATACGTTATAACGTAATACCATAGTACGTTACACGTCATAACGTAATACTATATAACGTTATACGTTATTACGTAATACCATAGTACGTTACACGTTATAACGTAATACTATATAACGTTATACGTCATAACGTAATACCATAGTACGTTACGCGTTATAACGTAATACTATATAACGTTATACCTTCTAACGTAATACCATATGACGTTATACGTTATAACGTAACACCATATAACGTTACAAGTTATAACGTAATACCATATGACGTTATACATTATAACGTAATACCATATGACGTTATATGTTATAACGTAATACCATAGTACGTTACACGTCATAACGTAATACTATATAACGTTATACGTTATTACGTAATACCATAGTACGTTACACGTTATAACGTAATACTATATAACGTTATACGTTATAACGTAATACCATAGTACGTTACACGTTATAACGTAATACTATATAACGTTATACCTTCTAACGAAATACCATATGACGTTACAAGTTATAACGTAATACTATATAACGATATACGTTATAACGTAATACTATATAACGTTATACGTTATAACGTAATACCAGATGGCGTTATACGTTATAACGTAATACTATATACCGTTATACGTTATAACGTAATTCCATATGACGTTATACCTTATAACGTAATACCATATAACGTTATACGTTATAACGTAATACCGTATAATGTTTTACCTTATAATGTAATACCATATGACGTTATGCGTTATAGGGAAATGCTATAGTACGTTACACGTTATATCGAAATACTATATAACGTTATACGTTATAACGTAATACCATAGTACGTTACACGTTATAACGTAATACTATATAACGTTATACGTTATAACGTAATACCATATGACGTTATACGTTATAACGTAATACCATATAACGTTATACGTTATAACGTAATACTATATACCGTTATACGTTATAACGTAATTCCAGATGACATTATACGTTATAACGTAATACTATATAACGTTATACGTTATAACGTAATACCATATGACGTTATACGTTATAACGTAATACCATATAACGTTATACGTTATAACGTAATACTATATAACGTTATACGTTATAACGTAATTCCATTTGACTTTATACGTTATAAGGAAACGTTATAGTACGTTACACGTTATAACGTAATACTATATAACGTTATACGTTATAAGGTAACACCATATGACGTTATACGTTATAACGTAATACTATATAACGTTATACGTTATAAGGTAATACCATATGACGTTATACGTTATAAAGTAATACTATAAAATGATCTACCTTATAACGTAATACCGTATAACGTTATAGTTATAACGTAATACCATATGACGTTATGCGTTATAAGAAAATGCTATAGTACGATACACGTTATAACGTAATACTGTATAACGTTATACGTTATAACGTAATACCATATGACGTTATACGTTATAACGTAATACTATATACCGTTATATGTTATAACGTAATACCATATGACGTTATACGTTATAACGTTATACCATATAACGTTAAACGTTATAACGTAATTCCATATGACATTATACGTTATAACGTAATACTGTATAACGTTATACGTTATAACGTAATACCATATGACGTTATACGTTATAACGTAATACCATATAACGTTATACGTTATAACGTAATACTATATAACGTTATACGTTATAACGTAATTCCATTTGACTTTATACGTTATAAGGAAACGTTATTGTACGTTACACGTTATAACGTAATACTATATAACGTTATACGTTATAAGGTAACACCATATGACGTTATACGTTATAACGTAATACTATATAACGTTATACGTTATAAGGTAATACCATATGACGTTATACGTTATAAAGTAATACTATAAAATGATCTACCTTATAACGTAATACCGTTAATGTTATAGTTATAACGTAATACCATATGACGTTATGCGTTATAAGAAAATGCTATAGTACGATACACGTTATAACGTAATACTGTATAACGTTATACGTTATAACGTAATACCATATGACGTTATACGTTATAACGTAATACTATATAACGTTATACGTTATAACGTAATACCATATAACGTTATACGTTATAACGTAATACTATATAATGTTTTACCTTATAACGTAATACCATATGACGTTATGCGTTATAGGGACATGCTATAGTACGTTATACGTTATAACGAAATATTATATAACGTTATACGTTATAACGTAATACTATATAACGTTATACGTTATAACGTAATACCATAGTACGTTACACGTTATAACGTAATACTATATAACGTTATACCTTTTAACGAAATACCATACGACGTTATACGTTATAACGTAATACCATATAACCTTATACGTTGTAACGTAATACCATATGACGTTATACGTTATAACGTAATACCATATAACGTTATACGTTATAACGAAATACTATATAACGTTATACGTTATAACGTAATACCATAGTACGTTACACGTCATAACGTAATACTATATAACGTTATACGTTATTACGTAATACCATAGTACGTTACACGTTATAACGTAATACTATATAACGTTATACATTATAACGTAATACCATAGTACGTTACACGTTATAACGTAATACTATATAACGTTATACCTTCTGACGTAATACCATATGACGTCATACGTTATAACGTAACACCATATAACGTTACAAGTTATAACGTAATACTATATAACGATATACGTTATAACGTAATACTATATAACGTTATACGTTATAACGTAATACCATATGACGTTATACGTTATAACGTAATACTATATACCGTTATACGTTATAACGTAATTCCATATGACGTTATACCTTATAACGTAATACCATATAACGTTATACGTTATAACGTAATACTGTATAATGTTTTACCTTATAATGTAATACCATATGACGTTATGCGTTATAGGGAAATGCTATAGTACGTTACACGTTATATCGAAATACTATATAACGTTATACGTTATAACGTAATACCATAGTACGTTACACGTTGTAACGTAATACTATATAACGTTATACGTTATAACGTAATACCATATGACGATATACGTTATAACGTAATACCATATAACGTTATACGTTATAACGTTATACTATATACCGTTATACGTTATAACGTAATTCCATATGACGTTATACGTTATAACGTAATACCATATAACGTTATACGTTATAACGTAATACTATATAACGTTATACGTTATAACGTAATACCATATGACGTTATACGTTATAACGTAATACCATATAACGTTATACGTTATAACGTAATACTATATAACGTTATACGTTATAACATAATTCCATTTGACTTTATACGTTATAAGGAAACGTTATAGTACGTTACACGTTATCACGTAATACTATATAACGTTATACGTTATAAGGTAACACCATATGGCGTTATACGTTATAACGTAATACTATATAACGTTATACGTTATGACGTAATACCATATGACGTTATACGTTATAACGTAATACTATATACCGTTATACGTTATAACGTAATACCATATAACGTTATACGTTATAACGTTATACCATATAACGTTATACGTTATAACGTGATACCATATAACGTTATACGTTATAACGTAATACCATTTGACTTTATACGTTATAAGGAAAAGTTATAGTACGTTACACGTTATAACGTAATACTATGGAACGTTATACGTTATAAGGTAACACCATATGACGTTTTACGTTATAACGTAATACTATACAACGTTGTACGTTATAACGTAATACTATATAACGTTATACGTTATAACGTAATACCATAGTACGTTACGCGTTATAACGTAATACTATATAACGTTATACCTTCTAACGTAATACCATATGACGTGATACGTTATAACGTAACACCATATAACGTTACAAGTTATAACGTAATACCATATGACGTTATACATTATAACGTAATACCATATGACGTTATACGTTATAACGTAATACCATAGTACGTTACACGTCATAACGTAATACTATATAACGTTATACGTTATTACGTAATACCATAGTACGTTACACGTTATAACGTAATACTATATAACGTTATACGTTATAACGTAATACCATAGTACGTTACACGTTATAACGTAATACTATATAACGTTATACCTTCTAACGAAATACCATATGACGTTATACGTTATAACGTAATACCATATAACCTTATACGTTGTAACGTAATACCATATGACGTTACAAGTTATAACGTAATACTATATAACGATATACGTTATAACGTAATACTATATAACGTTATACGTTATAACGTAATACCAGATGGCGTTATACGTTATAACGTAATACTATATACCGTTATACGTTATAACGTAATTCCATATGACGTTATACCTTATAACGTAATACCATATAACGTTATACGTTATAACGTAATACTGTATAATGTTTTACCTTATAATGTAATACCATATGACGTTATGCGTTATAGGGAAATGCTATAGTACGTTACACGTTATATCGAAATACTATATAACGTTATACGTTATAACGTAATACCATAGTACGTTACACGTTATAACGTAATACTATATAACGTTATACGTTATAACGTAATACCATATGACGTTATACGTTATAACGTAATACCATATAACGTTATACGTTATAACGTAATACTATATACCGTTATACGTTATAACGTAATTCCATATGACATTATACGTTATAACGTAATACTATATAACGTTATACGTTATAACGTAATACCATATGACGTTATACGTTATAACGTAATACCATATAACGTTATACGTTATAACGTAATACTATATAACGTTATACGTTATAAGGTAACACCATATGACGTTATACGTTATAACGTAATACTATATAACGTTATACGTTATAAGGTAATACCATATGACGTTATACGTTATAAAGTAATACTATAAAATGATCTACCTTATAACGTAATACCGTATAACGTTATAGTTATAACGTAATACCATATGACGTTATGCGTTATAAGAAAATGCTATAGTACGATACACGTTATAACGTAATACTGTATAACGTTATACGTTATAACGTAATACCATATGACGCTATACGTTATAACGTAATACTATATACCGTTATACGTTATAACGTAATACCATATGACGTTATACGTTATAACGTTATACCATATAACGTTATACGTTATAACCTGATACCATATAACGTTATACGTTATAACGTAATACCATTTGACTTTATACGTTATAAGGAAAGGTTATAGTACGTTACACGTTATAACGTAACACTATGTAACGTTATACGTTATAAGGTAACACCATATGACGTTTTACGTTATAACGTAATACTATACAACGTTATACGTTATAACGTTATACCATAGTACGTTACACGTTATAACGTAATACTATGTAAGATTATACGTTATAACGTAATACTATATAAAGTTATACGTTATAACGTAATACCATATGACGTTATACGTTATAACGTAATACTATATAACGTTATACGTTATAACGTAATACCATATAACGTTATACGTTATAACGTAATACTATATAATGTTTTACCTTATAACGTAATACCATATGACGTTATGCGTTATAGGGACATGCTATAGTACGTTATACGTTATAACGAAATATTATATAACGTTATACGTTATAACGTAATACTATATAACGTTATACGTTATAACGTAATACCATAGTACGTTACACGTTATAACGTAATACTATATAACGTTATACCTTTTAACGAAATACCATACGACGTTATACGTTATAACGTAATACCATATAACCTTATACGTTGTAACGTAATACCATATGACGTTATACGTTATAACGTAATACCATATAACGTTATACGTTATAACGAAATACTATATAAGGTTATACGTTATAACGTAATACCATAGTACGTTACACGTCATAACGTAATACTATATAACGTTATACGTTATAACGTAATACTATATACCGTTATACGTTATAACGTAATTCCATATGACGTTATACCTTATAACGTAATACCATATAACGTTATACGTTATAACGTAATACTGTATAATGTTTTACCTTATAATGTAATACCATATGACGTTATGCGTTATAGGGAAATGCTATAGTACGTTACACGTTATATCGAAATACTATTTAACGAAATACGTTATAACGTAATACCATAGTACGTTACACGTTGTAACGTAATACTATATAACGTAATACGATATAACGTAATACCATATGACGTAATACGTTATAACGTAATACCATATAACGTTATACGTTATAACGTAATACTATATAACGTTATACGTTATAACATAATTCCATTTGAGTTTATACGTTATAAGGAAACGCTATAGTACGTTACACGTTATAACGTAATACTATATAACGTTATACGTTATAAGGTAACACCATATGGCGTTATACGTTATAACGTAATACTATATAACGTTATACGTTATAACGTAATACCATATGACGTTATACGTTATAACGTAATACTATATACCGTTATACGTTATAACGTAATACCATATAACGTTATACGTTATAACGTTATACCATATAACGTTATACGTTATAACGTGATGCCATATAACGTTATACGTTATAACGTAATACCATTTGACTTTATACGTTATAAGGAAAAGTTATAGTACGTTACACGTTATAACGTAATACTATGTAACGTTATACGTTATAAGGTAACACCATATGACGTTTTACGTTATAACGTAATACTATACAACGTTGTACGTTATAACGTTATACCATAGTATGTTACACGTTATAACGTAATACTATGTAAGATTATACGTTATAACGTAGTACTAGATAACGTTATACGTTATAACGTAATACCATATGACGTTATACGTTATAACGTAATACCATATAACGTTATACGTTATAACGTAATACCATAGTACGTTACACGTCATAACGTAATACTATATAACGTTATACGTTATTACGTAATACCATAGTACGTTACACGTTATAACGTAATACTATATAACGTTATACGTTATAACGTAATACCATAGTACGTTACACGTTATAACGTAATACTATATAACGTTATACCTTCTAACGAAATACCATATGACGTTATACGTTATAACGTAATACCATATAACCTTATACGTTGTAACGTAATACCATATGACGTTATACGTTATAACGTAATACTGTATAATGTTTTACCTTATAATGTAATACCATATGACGTTATGCGTTATAGGGAAATGCTATAGTACGTTACACGTTATATCGAAATACTATATAACGTTATACGTTATAACGTAATACCATAGTACGTTACACGTTATAACGTAATACTATATAACGTTATACGTTATAACGTAATACCATATGACGTTATACGTTATAACGTAATACCATATAACGTTATACGTTATAACGTAATACTATATACCGTTATACGTTATAACGTAATACCATATGACGTTATACGTTATAACGTAATACCATATAACGTTATACGTTATAACGTAATACTATATAACGTTATACGTTATAAGGTAACACCATATGACGTTATACGTTATAACGTAATACTATATAACGTTATACGTTATAAGGTAATACCATATGACGTTATACGTTATAAAGTAATACTATAAAATGATCTACCTTATAACGTAATACCGTATAACGTTATAGTTATAACGTAATACCATATGACGTTATGCGTTATAAGAAAATGCTATAGTACGATACACGTTATAACGTAATACTGTATAACGTTATACGTTATAACGTAATACCATATGACGCTATACGTTATAACGTAATACTATATACCGTTATACGTTATAACGTAATACCATATGACGTTATACGTTATAACGTTATACCATATAACGTTATACGTTATAACCTGATACCATATAACGTTATACGTTATAACGTAATACCATTTGACTTTATACGTTATAAGGAAAAGTTATAGTACGTTACACGTTATAACGTAATACTATGTAACGTTATACGTTATAAGGTAACACCATATGACGTTTTACGTTATAACGTAATACTATACAACGTTATACGTTATAACGTTATACCATAGTACGTTACACGTTATAACGTAATACTATGTAAGATTATACGTTATAACGTAATACTATATAAAGTTATACGTTATAACGTAATACCATATGACGTTATACGTTATAACGTAATACTATATAACGTTATACGTTATAACGTAATACCATATAACGTTATACGTTATAACGTAATACTATATAATGTTTTACCTTATAACGTAATACCATATGACGTTATGCGTTATAGGGACATGCTATAGTACGTTATACGTTATAACGAAATATTATATAACGTTATACGTTATAACGTAATACTATATAACGTTATACGTTATAACGTAATACCATAGTACGTTACACGTTATAACGTAATACTATATAACGTTATACCTTTTAACGAAATACCATACGACGTTATACGTTATAACGTAATACCATATAACCTTATACGTTGTAACGTAATACCATATGACGTTATACGTTATAACGTAATACCATATAACGTTATACGTTATAACGAAATACTATATAACGTTATACGTTATAACGTAATACCATAGTACGTTACACGTCATAACGTAATACTATATAACGTTATACGTTATAACGTAATACTATATACCGTTATACGTTATAACGTAATTCCATATGACGTTATACCTTATAACGTAATACCATATAACGTTATACGTTATAACGTAATACTGTATAATGTTTTACCTTATAATGTAATACCATATGACGTTATGCGTTATAGGGAAATGCTATAGTACGTTACACGTTATATCGAAATACTATTTAACGAAATACGTTATAACGTAATACCATAGTACGTTACACGTTGTAACGTAATACTATATAACGTTATACGTTATAACGTAATACCATATAACGTTATACGTTATAACGTAATACCATATAACGTTATACGTTATAACGTTATACTATATACCGTTATACGTTATAACGTAATTCCATATGACGTTATACGTTATAACGTAATACCATATAACGTTATACGTTATAACGTAATACTATATAACGTTATACGATATAACGTAATACCATATGACGTAATACGTTATAACGTAATACCATATAACGTTATGCGTTATAACGTAATACTATATAACGTTATACGTTATAACATAATTCCATTTGAGTTTATACGTTATAAGGAAACGCTATAGTACGTTACACGTTATAACGTAATACTATATAACGTTATACGTTATAAGGTAACACCATATGGCGTTATACGTTATAACGTAATACTATATAACGTTATACGTTATAACGTAATACCATATGACGTTATACGTTATAACGTAATACTATATACCGTTATACGTTATAACGTAATACCATATAACGTTATACGTTATAACGTTATACCATATAACGTTATACGTTATAACGTGATGCCATATAACGTTATACGTTATAACGTAATACCATTTGACTTTATACGTTATAAGGAAAAGTTATAGTACGTTACACGTTATAACGTAATACTATGTAACGTTATACGTTATAAGGTAACACCATATGACGTTTTACGTTATAACGTAATACTATACAACGTTGTACGTTATAACGTTATACCATAGTATGTTACACGTTATAACGTAATACTATGTAAGATTATACGTTATAACGTAGTACTAGATAACGTTATACGTTATAACGTAATACCATATGACGTTATACGTTATAACGTAATACCATATAACGTTATACGTTATAACGTAATACCATAGTACGTTACACGTTATAACGTAATACTATGTAACGTTATACGTTATAACGTAATACCATATGACGTTATACGTTATAACGTAATACCATATAACGTTATACGTTATAACGTAATACTATATACCGTTATACGTTATAACGTAATTCCATATGACGTTATACGTTATAACGTAATACCATATAACGTTATACGTTATAACGAAATACTATATAACGTTATACGTTATAACGTAATACCATAGTACGTTACACGTTATAACGTAACACTATATAACGTTATACGTTATAACGTAATACCATATGACGTTATACGTTATAACGTTATACCATATAACGTTATACGTTATAACGTGATACCATATAACGTTATACGTTATAACGTAATACCATTTGACTTTATACGTTATAAGGAAACGTTATAGTACGTTACACGTTATAACGTAATACTATATAACGTTATACGTTATAAGGTAACACCATATGACGTTATACGTTATAACGTAATACTATACACCGTTATACGTTATAACGTAATACCATAGTAAGTTACACGTTATAACGTAATACCATAGTAAGTTACACGTTATAACGTAATACCATATAACGTTATACGTTATAAGGTAATACCATATGACGTTATACGTTATCACGTAATACGATATGACGTTATACGTTATAACGTAACACCATATGACGTTATACGTTATAACGTAATACCATATAACATTATACGTTATAACGTAATACGATGTGACGTTATACGTTATAACGTAATACTATAAAGTGATGTACCTTATAACGTAATACCATATGACGTTATAGTTATAACGTAATACCATAGTACGTTACACGTTATAACGTAACACCATATACCATTATACGTTATAACGTAATGCCATATGACGTTATACATTATAACGTAATACCATATGACGTTATACGTTATAACGTAATGCTATATAACGTTATACGTCATAACGTAATACCATAGTACGTTACACGATATAACGTAATACTATATAACGTTATACGTTATAACATAATAGTATATACCGTTATACGTTATAACGTAATACCATATGATGTTACACTATATAATGATTTACCTTATAACGTAATACCATATGACGTTATACGTTATAAGGAAATGCTGTAGTACGTTACACGTTATAACGTAATACTATATATCGTTATACGTTATAACGTAATACTATATAACGTTATACGTTATAACGTAATACTATATAACGTTATACGTTATAACGTAATACTATATAACGTTATACGTTATAACGTAATACTATATAACGTTATACGTTATAACGTAATACCATAGTACGTTACACGTTATAACGTAATACTATATAACATTCTACGTTATAACGTAATACTATATCACGTTATACGTTATAACGTAATACCATATAACGTTATACGTTATAACGTAATACCCCATGACGTCCTACGTTATAACGTAATACTATATAACGTTATACGTTATAAGGTAATACCATATGACGTTATACGTTATAACGTAATACTATACAAGGTTATACGATATAAGGTAATACCATATGACGTTATACGTTAAAACGTAATACTATATAACGTTATACGTAACGTGGTTATATACGTTATAAGGTAATGCTACATAACGTCATACGTTACAACGTAATACTATATAACGTTATACGTTATAACGTAATACCATACGACGTTATACGTTATAACGTATTACCACATAACGTTACACGTTATAACGTAATACTACGTAACGTTATACGTTATATCGTAATACCATATGACGTCATACGTTATAACGTAATACTATAAAACGTTATACGTTATAACGTAATACCACATGACGTTATGCGTTATAACGTAATAACATATGACGTTATATGTTATAACGTAATACCATATAATATTATACGTTATAACGTAATACTATATACCGTTATACGTTATAACGTAATACCATATGACGTTATACGTTATAACGTTATACCATATAACGTTATACGTTATAACCTGATACCATATAACGTTATACGTTATAACGTAATACCATTTGACTTTATACGTTATAAGGAAAGGTTATAGTACGTTACACGTTATAACGTAATACTATGTAACGTTATACGTTATAAGGTAACACCATATGACGTTTTACGTTATAACGTAATACTATACAACGTTATACGTTATAACGTTATACCATAGTACGTTACACGTTATAACGTAATACTATGTAAGATTATACGTTATAACGTAATACTATATAAAGTTATACGTTATAACGTAATACCATATGACGTTATACGTTATAACGTAATACTATATAACGTTATACGTTATAACGTAATACTATACAACGTTATACGTTATAACGTTATACCATAGTACGTTACACGTTATAACGTAATACTATGTAAGATTATACGTTATAACGTAATACTATATAAAGTTATACGTTATAACGTAATACCATATGACGTTATACGTTATAACGTAATACTATATACCGTTATACGTTATAACGTAATACCATATAACGTTATACGTTATAACGTTATACCATATAACGTTATACGTTATAACGTGATGCCATATAACGTTATACGTTATAACGTAATACCATTTGACTTTATACGTTATAAGGAAAAGTTATAGTACGTTACACGTTATAACGTAATACTATGTAACGTTATACGTTATAAGGTAACACCATATGACGTTTTACGTTATAACGTAATACTATACAACGTTGTACGTTATAACGTTATACCATAGTATGTTACACGTTATAACGTAATACTATGTAAGATTATACGTTATAACGTAGTACTAGATAACGTTATACGTTATAACGTAATACCATATGACGTTATACGTTATAACGTAATACCATATAACGTTATACGTTATAACGTAATACCATAGTACGTTACACGTCATAACGTAATACTATATAACGTTATACGTTATTACGTAATACCATAGTACGTTACACGTTATAACGTAATACTATATAACGTTATACGTTATAACGTAATACCATAGTACGTTACACGTTATAACGTAATACTATATAACGTTATACCTTCTAACGAAATACCATATGACGTTATACGTTATAACGTAATACCATATAACCTTATACGTTGTAACGTAATACCATATGACGTTATACGTTATAACGTAATACTGTATAATGTTTTACCTTATAATGTAATACCATATGACGTTATGCGTTATAGGGAAATGCTATAGTACGTTACACGTTATATCGAAATACTATATAACGTTATACGTTATAACGTAATACCATAGTACGTTACACGTTATAACGTAATACTATATAACGTTATACGTTATAACGTAATACCATATGACGTTATACGTTATAACGTAATACCATATAACGTTATACGTTATAACGTAATACTATATACCGTTATACGTTATAACGTAATACCATATGACGTTATACGTTATAACGTAATACCATATAACGTTATACGTTATAACGTAATACTATATAACGTTATACGTTATAAGGTAACACCATATGACGTTATACGTTATAACGTAATACTATATAACGTTATACGTTATAAGGTAATACCATATGACGTTATACGTTATAAAGTAATACTATAAAATGATCTACCTTATAACGTAATACCGTATAACGTTATAGTTATAACGTAATACCATATGACGTTATGCGTTATAAGAAAATGCTATAGTACGATACACGTTATAACGTAATACTGTATAACGTTATACGTTATAACGTAATACCATATGACGCTATACGTTATAACGTAATACTATATACCGTTATACGTTATAACGTAATACCATATGACGTTATACGTTATAACGTTATACCATATAACGTTATACGTTATAACCTGATACCATATAACGTTATACGTTATAACGTAATACCATTTGACTTTATACGTTATAAGGAAAAGTTATAGTACGTTACACGTTATAACGTAATACTATGTAACGTTATACGTTATAAGGTAACACCATATGACGTTTTACGTTATAACGTAATACTATACAACGTTATACGTTATAACGTTATACCATAGTACGTTACACGTTATAACGTAATACTATGTAAGATTATACGTTATAACGTAATACTATATAAAGTTATACGTTATAACGTAATACCATATGACGTTATACGTTATAACGTAATACTATATAACGTTATACGTTATAACGTAATACCATATAACGTTATACGTTATAACGTAATACTATATAATGTTTTACCTTATAACGTAATACCATATGACGTTATGCGTTATAGGGACATGCTATAGTACGTTATACGTTATAACGAAATATTATATAACGTTATACGTTATAACGTAATACTATATAACGTTATACGTTATAACGTAATACCATAGTACGTTACACGTTATAACGTAATACTATATAACGTTATACCTTTTAACGAAATACCATACGACGTTATACGTTATAACGTAATACCATATAACCTTATACGTTGTAACGTAATACCATATGACGTTATACGTTATAACGTAATACCATATAACGTTATACGTTATAACGAAATACTATATAACGTTATACGTTATAACGTAATACCATAGTACGTTACACGTCATAACGTAATACTATATAACGTTATACGTTATAACGTAATACTATATACCGTTATACGTTGTAACGTAATTCCATATGACGTTATACCTTATAACGTAATACCATATAACGTTATACGTTATAACGTAATACTGTATAATGTTTTACCTTATAATGTAATACCATATGACGTTATGCGTTATAGGGAAATGCTATAGTACGTTACACGTTATATCGAAATACTATTTAACGAAATACGTTATAACGTAATACCATAGTACGTTACACGTTGTAACGTAATACTATATAACGTTATACGTTATAACGTAATACCATATAACGTTATACGTTATAACGTAATACCATATAACGTTATACGTTATAACGTTATACTATATACCGTTATACGTTATAACGTAATTCCATATGACGTTATACGTTATAACGTAATACCATATAACGTTATACGTTATAACGTAATACTATATAACGTTATACGATATAACGTAATACCATATGACGTAATACGTTATAACGTAATACCATATAACGTTATGCGTTATAACGTAATACTATATAACGTTATACGTTATAACATAATTCCATTTGAGTTTATACGTTATAAGGAAACGCTATAGTACGTTACACGTTATAACGTAATACTATATAACGTTATACGTTATAAGGTAACACCATATGGCGTTATACGTTATAACGTAATACTATATAACGTTATACGTTATAACGTAATACCATATGACGTTATACGTTATAACGTAATACTATATACCGTTATACGTTATAACGTAATACCATATAACGTTATACGTTATAACGTTATACCATATAACGTTATACGTTATAACGTGATGCCATATAACGTTATACGTTATAACGTAATACCATTTGACTTTATACGTTATAAGGAAAAGTTATAGTACGTTACACGTTATAACGTAATACTATGTAACGTTATACGTTATAAGGTAACACCATATGACGTTTTACGTTATAACGTAATACTATACAACGTTGTACGTTATAACGTTATACCATAGTATGTTACACGTTATAACGTAATACTATGTAAGATTATACGTTATAACGTAGTACTAGATAACGTTATACGTTATAACGTAATACCATATGACGTTATACGTTATAACGTAATACCATATAACGTTATACGTTATAACGTAATACCATAGTACGTTACACGTTATAACGTAATACTATGTAACGTTATACGTTATAACGTAATACCATATGACGTTATACGTTATAACGTAATACCATATAACGTTATACGTTATAACGTAATACTATATACCGTTATACGTTATAACGTAATTCCATATGACGTTATACGTTATAACGTAATACCATATAACGTTATACGTTATAACGAAATACTATATAACGTTATACGTTATAACGTAATACCATAGTACGTTACACGTTATAACGTAACACTATATAACGTTATACGTTATAACGTAATACCATATGACGTTATACGTTATAACGTTATACCATATAACGTTATACGTTATAACGTGATACCATATAACGTTATACGTTATAACGTAATACCATTTGACTTTATACGTTATAAGGAAACGTTATAGTACGTTACACGTTATAACGTAATACTATATAACGTTATACGTTATAAGGTAACACCATATGACGTTATACGTTATAACGTAATACTATACACCGTTATACGTTATAACGTAATACCATAGTAAGTTACACGTTATAACGTAATACCATAGTAAGTTACACGTTATAACGTAATACCATATAACGTTATACGTTATAAGGTAATACCATATGACGTTATACGTTATCACGTAATACGATATGACGTTATACGTTATAACGTAACACCATATGACGTTATACGTTATAACGTAATACCATATAACATTATACGTTATAACGTAATACGATGTGACGTTATACGTTATAACGTAATACTATAAAGTGATGTACCTTATAACGTAATACCATATGACGTTATAGTTATAACGTAATACCATAGTACGTTACACGTTATAACGTAACACCATATACCATTATACGTTATAACGTAATGCCATATGACGTTATACATTATAACGTAATACCATATGACGTTATACGTTATAACGTAATGCTATATAACGTTATACGTCATAACGTAATACCATAGTACGTTACACGATATAACGTAATACTATATAACGTTATACGTTATAACATAATAGTATATACCGTTATACGTTATAACGTAATACCATATGATGTTACACTATATAATGATTTACCTTATAACGTAATACCATATGACGTTATACGTTATAAGGAAATGCTGTAGTACGTTACACGTTATAACGTAATACTATATATCGTTATACGTTATAACGTAATACTATATAACGTTATACGTTATAACGTAATACTATATAACGTTATACGTTATAACGTAATACTATATAACGTTATACGTTATAACGTAATACTATATAACGTTATACGTTATAACGTAATACCATAGTACGTTACACGTTATAACGTAATACTATATAACATTCTACGTTATAACGTAATACTATATCACGTTATACGTTATAACGTAATACCATATAACGTTATACGTTATAACGTAATACCCCATGACGTCCTACGTTATAACGTAATACTATATAACGTTATACGTTATAAGGTAATACCATATGACGTTATACGTTATAACGTAATACTATACAAGGTTATACGATATAAGGTAATACCATATGACGTTATACGTTAAAACGTAATACTATATAACGTTATACGTAACGTGGTTATATACGTTATAAGGTAATGCTACATAACGTCATACGTTACAACGTAATACTATATAACGTTATACGTTATAACGTAATACCATACGACGTTATACGTTATAACGTATTACCACATAACGTTACACGTTATAACATAATACTACGTAACGTTATACGTTATATCGTAATACCATATGACGTCATACGTTATAACGTAATACTATAAAACGTTATACGTTATAACGTAATACCACATGACGTTATGCGTTATAACGTAATAACATATGACGTTATATGTTATAACGTAATACCATATAATATTATACGTTATAACGTAATACTATATACCGTTATACGTTATAACGTAATACCATATGACGTTATACGTTATAACGTTATACCATATAACGTTATACGTTATAACCTGATACCATATAACGTTATACGTTATAACGTAATACCATTTGACTTTATACGTTATAAGGAAAGGTTATAGTACGTTACACGTTATAACGTAATACTATGTAACGTTATACGTTATAAGGTAACACCATATGACGTTTTACGTTATAACGTAATACTATACAACGTTATACGTTATAACGTTATACCATAGTACGTTACACGTTATAACGTAATACTATGTAAGATTATACGTTATAACGTAATACTATATAAAGTTATACGTTATAACGTAATACCATATGACGTTATACGTTATAACGTAATACTATATAACGTTATACGTTATAACGTAATACCATATAACGTTATACGTTATAACGTAATACTATATAATGTTTTACCTTCTAACGTAATACCATATGACGTTATGCGTTATAGGGACATGCTATAGTACGTTATACGTTATAACGAAATATTATATAACGTTATACGTTATAACGTAATACTATATAACGTTATACGTTATAACGTAATACCATAGTACGTTACACGTTATAACGTAATACTATATAACGTTATACCTTTTAACGAAATACCATACGACGTTATACGTTATAACGTAATACCATATAACCTTATACGTTGTAACGTAATACCATATGACGTTATACGTTATAACGTAATACCATATAACGTTATACGTTATAACGAAATACTATATAACGTTATACGTTATAACGTAATACCATAGTACGTTACACGTCATAACGTAATACTATATAACGTTATACGTTATAACGTAATACTATATACCGTTATACGTTATAACGTAATTCCATATGACGTTATACCTTATAACGTAATACCATATAACGTTATACGTTATAACGTAATACTGTATAATGTTTTACCTTATAATGTAATACCATATGACGTTATGCGTTATAGGGAAATGCTATAGTACGTTACACGTTATATCGAAATACTATTTAACGAAATACGTTATAACGTAATACCATAGTACGTTACACGTTGTAACGTAATACTATATAACGTTATACGATATAACGTAATACCATATGACGTAATACGTTATAACGTAATACCATATAACGTTATACGTTATAACGTAATACTATATAACGTTATACGTTATAACATAATTCCATTTGAGTTTATACGTTATAAGGAAACGCTATAGTACGTTACACGTTATAACGTAATACTATATAACGTTATACGTTATAAGGTAACACCATATGGCGTTATACGTTATAACGTAATACTATATAACGTTATACGTTATAACGTAATACCATATGACGTTATACGTTATAACGTAATACTATATACCGTTATACGTTATAACGTAATACCATATAACGTTATACGTTATAACGTTATACCATATAACGTTATACGTTATAACGTGATGCCATATAACGTTATACGTTATAACGTAATACCATTTGACTTTATACGTTATAAGGAAAAGTTATAGTACGTTACACGTTATAACGTAATACTATGTAACGTTATACGTTATAAGGTAACACCATATGACGTTTTACGTTATAACGTAATACTATACAACGTTGTACGTTATAACGTTATACCATAGTATGTTACACGTTATAACGTAATACTATGTAAGATTATACGTTATAACGTAGTACTAGATAACGTTATACGTTATAACGTAATACCATATGACGTTATACGTTATAACGTAATACCATATAACGTTATACGTTATAACGTAATACCATAGTACGTTACACGTCATAACGTAATACTATATAACGTTATACGTTATTACGTAATACCATAGTACGTTACACGTTATAACGTAATACTATATAACGTTATACGTTATAACGTAATACCATAGTACGTTACACGTTATAACGTAATACTATATAACGTTATACCTTCTAACGAAATACCATATGACGTTATACGTTATAACGTAATACCATATAACCTTATACGTTGTAACGTAATACCATATGACGTTATACGTTATAACGTAATACTGTATAATGTTTTACCTTATAATGTAATACCATATGACGTTATGCGTTATAGGGAAATGCTATAGTACGTTACACGTTATATCGAAATACTATATAACGTTATACGTTATAACGTAATACCATAGTACGTTACACGTTATAACGTAATACTATATAACGTTATACGTTATAACGTAATACCATATGACGTTATACGTTATAACGTAATACCATATAACGTTATACGTTATAACGTAATACTATATACCGTTATACATTATAACGTAATTCCATATGACATTATACGTTATAACGTAATACTATATAACGTTATACGTTATAACGTAATACCATATGACGTTATACGTTATAACGTAATACCATATAACGTTATACGTTATAACGTAATACTATATAACGTTATACGTTATAAGGTAACACCATATGACGTTATACGTTATAACGTAATACTATATAACGTTATACGTTATAAGGTAATACCATATGACGTTATACGTTATAAAGTAATACTATAAAATGATCTACCTTATAACGTAATACCGTATAACGTTATAGTTATAACGTAATACCATATGACGTTATGCGTTATAAGAAAATGCTATAGTACGATACACGTTATAACGTAATACTGTATAACGTTATACGTTATAACGTAATACCATATGACGCTATACGTTATAACGTAATACTATATACCGTTATACGTTATAACGTAATACCATATGACGTTATACGTTATAACGTTATACCATATAACGTTATACGTTATAACCTGATACCATATAACGTTATACGTTATAACGTAATACCATTTGACTTTATACGTTATAAGGAAAAGTTATAGTACGTTACACGTTATAACGTAATACTATGTAACGTTATACGTTATAAGGTAACACCATATGACGTTTTACGTTATAACGTAATACTATACAACGTTATACGTTATAACGTAATACTATATAACGTTATACGTTATAACGTAATACCATAGTACGTTACACGTTATAACGTAATACCATAGTACGTTACACGTTATAACGTAATACTATATAACGTTATACGTTATAACGTAATACCATATGACGTTATTCGTTATAACGTTATACCATATAACGTTACACGTTATAACGTAATACTATATACCGTTATACGTTATAACGAAATACTATATAACGTTATACGTTATAACGTAATACCATAGTACGTTACACGTTATAACGTAATACTATATAACGTTATACGTTATAACGTAATACCATAGTACGTTACACGTTATAACGTAATACTATATACCGTTAGACGTTATAACGTAATACCATATGACGTTATACGTGATAACGTTATACCATATAACGTTATACGTTATAACGTGATACCATATAACGTTATACGTTATAACGTAATACCATATGACGTTATACCTTATAACGTAATGCTATATAACGTTATACGTTATAACGTAATACCATAGTACGTTACACGTTATAACGTAATACTATATAACGTTATACGTTATAACGTAATACCATAGTGCGTTACACGTTATAACGTAATACTATATAACGTTATACGTTATAACGTAATAGTATATAACGTTATACGTTATAACGTAATACCATAGTACGTTACACGTCATAACGTAATACTATATAACGTTATACGTTATAACGTAATAGCATAGTACGTTACACGTTATAACGTAATACTATATAACGTTATACGTTATAACGTAATACTATATAACGTTATACGATATAACGTAATACCATAGTACGTTACACGTTATAACGTAATACTATATAACGTTATACCTGCTAACGAAATACCATATGACGTTATACGTTATAACGTAATACCATATAACCTTATACGTTGTAACGTAATACCATATGACGTTATACGTTATAACGTAATACCATATAACGTTATACGTTATAACGTAATACTATATAACGTTATACGTTATAACGTAATACCATAGTACGTTACACGTTATAACGGAATACTATATAACGTTATACGTTATAACGTAATACCATAGTACGTTACACGTTATAACGTAATACTATATAACGTTATACCTTCTAACGAAATACCATATGACGTTATACGTTATAACGTAATACCATATAACCTTATACGTTGTAACGTAATACCATATGACGTTATACGTTATAACGTAATACCATATAACGTTATACGTTATAACGTAATACTATATAACGTTATACGTTATAACGTAATACCGTAGTACGTTACACGTTATAACGTAATACTATATAACGTTATACTTTCTAACGTAATACCATATGACGTTATACGTTATAACGTAACACCATATAACGTTATACGTTATAACGTAATTCCATATGACGTTATACGTTATAAAGTAATACTATATACCGTTATACGTTATAACGTAATACCATATGACGTTATACGTTATAACGTTATACCATATAACGTTACACGTTATAACGTAATACTATATACCGTTATACGTTATAACGAAATACTATATAACGTTATACGTTATAACGTAATACCATAGTACGTTACACGATATAACGTAATACTATATAACGTTATACGTTATAACGTAATACCATAGTACGTTACACGTTATAACGTAATACTATATACCGTTAGACGTTATAACGTAATACCATATGACGTTGTACGTGATAACGTTATACCATATAACGTTATACGTTATAACGTGATACCATATAACGTTATACGTTATAACGTAATACTGTATAATGTTTTACCTTATAATGTAATACCATATGACGTTATGCGTTATAGGGAAATGCTATAGTACGTTACACGTTATAACGTTATACCATATAACGTTATACGTTATAACGTGATACCATATAACGTTATACGTTATAACGTAATACCATTTGACTTTATACGTTATAAGGAAACGTTATAGTACGTTACACGTTATAACGTAATACTATATAACGTTATACGTTATAAGGTAACACCATATGACGTTATACGTTATAAAGTAATACTATACACCGTTATACGTTATAACGTAATACCATAGTAAGTTACAGGTTATAACGTAATCGCATATGACGTTCTACGTTGTAAGGAAATGCTGTAGTACGTTGCCCGTTATAACGTAATACCATATAACGTTATACGTTATAACGTAATACCCCATGACGTTCTACGTTATAACGTAATACTATATAACGTTATACGATATAAGGTAATACCATATGACGTTATACATTATAACGTAATACCATATGACGTTATACGTTATAACGTAATGCTATATAACGTTATACGTTATAACGAAATACCATAGTACGTTACACGTTATAACGTAATACTATATAACGTTATACGTTATAACATAATAGTATATACCGTTATACGTTATAACGTAATACCATATGATGTTATACTGTATAATGTTTTACCTTATTATGTAATACCATATGACGTTATGCGTTATAGCGAAATGCTATAGTACGTTACACGTTATGTCGAAATACTATATAACGTTATACGTTATAACGTAATACCATAGTAGGTTACACGTTATAACGTAATACTATGTAACGCTATACGTTATAACGTAATACCATTTGACTTTATACGTTATAACGTTATACCATATGATGTTATACGTTATAACGTAATACTATATAACGTTATACGTTATAACGTAATTCCATTTGACTTTATACGTTATAGGGATACGTTATAGTACGTTACACGTTATAACGTAATACTATATAACGTTATACGTTATAACGTAATTCCATATGACGTTATACGTTATAACGTAATACTATATACCGTTATACGTTATAACGTAATACCATATGACGTTATACGTTATAACGTTATACCATATAACGTTACACGTTATAACGTAATACTATATACCGTTATACGTTATAACGAAATACTATATAACGTTATACGTTATAACGTAATACCATAGTACGTTACACGTTATAACGTAATACTATATAACGTTATAACGTATAACGTAATACCATATAACGTTATACGTTATAACGTAATACTATATACCGTTATACGTTATAACGTAATTCCATATGACCTTATACGTTATAACGTAATACCATATAACGTTATACGTTATAACGTAATACTGTATTATGTTTTACCTTATAATGTAATTCCATATGACGTTATTCGTTATAGGGAAATGCTATAGTACGTTACACGTTATAACGTAATACTATATAACGTTATACGTTATAACGTAATACCATAGTACGTAATACTATATAACGTTATACGTTATAACGTAATACTATAAAACATTATACGTTATAACGTAATACCACATGACGTTATACGTTATAACGTAATAACATATGACTTTATACGTTATAACGTAATACCATATAACATTATACGTTATAACGTAATACGATATGACGTTATACGTTATAACGTAACACCATATGACGTTATACGTTATAACGTAATACCATATAACGTTATACCTTATAACGTAATACTATAAAATGATTTACCTTGTAACGAAATACTATATAACGTTATACGTTATAACGTAATACCATAGTACGTTACACGTTATAACGTAATACCATATAACGTTATACGTTATAACGTAATACCATATGACGTTATACGTTAAATCGTAATACCATATAACGTTATACGTTATAACGTAAAACTATATAACGTGCTATGTTATAAGGTAATACCATATGACGTTATACGTTATAACGTAATACTATAAAATGATGTACCTTATAACGTAATACCATATGACGTTATAGTTATAACGTAATACCATAGTACGTTACACGTTATAACATAACACCATATACCGTTATAGGTTATAACGTAATACCATATGACGTTATACATTATAACGTAATACCATATGACGTTATACGTTATAACGTAATGCTATATAACGTTATACGTTATAACGTAATACCATAGTACGTTACACGTTATAACGTAATACTATATAACGTTATACGTTATAACGCAATGCTATATATCGTGACACGTTATAACGTGATACCATATGACGTTATACGTTATAACGTATTACCATATAACGTTATACGTTATAACGAAATACTATATAACGTTATACGTTATAACGTAATACCATAGTACGTTACACGTCATAACGTAATACTATATAACGTGATACGTTATAACGTAATACTATATAACATTATACGTTATAACGTAATACTATATAACGTTATACGTTGTAACGTAATGCTATATATCGTGACACGTTATAACGTGATACCATATGACGTTATACGTTAAAACGTAATACTATACAACGTTATACGTAACGTGGTTATATACGTTATAAGGTAATGCTACATAACGTCATACGTTACAACGTAATACTATATAACGTTATACGTTATAACGTAATACCATATGACGTTATACGTTATAACGTAATACCACATAACGCTACACGTTATAACGTAATACTATATAACGTTATACGTTATAACGTAATACCATATGACGTTATACGTTAAAACGTAATACTATATAACGTTATACGTAACGTGGTTATATACGTTATAAGGTAATGCTACATAACGTCATACGTTATAACGTAATACTACAAAACGTTATACGTTATAACGTAATACCATATGACGTTGTACGTAATAACGTAATGCTATATAACGTTATACGTTATAGCGTAATACCATAGTACGTTACACGTTATAACGTAATACTATATAACGTTATACGTTATAACGTAATACCATAGTACGTTACACTTTATAACGTAATACTATATACCGTTATACGTTATAACGTAATACCATATGACGTTATACGTTATAACGTTATACCATATAACGTTATACGTTATAACGTGATACCATATAACGTTATACGTTATAACGTAATACCATTTGACTTTATACGTTATAAGGAAACGTTATAGTACGTTACACGTTATAACGTAATACTATATAACGTTATACGTTATAACGTAACACCATATGACGTTATACGTTATAACGTAATACTATACAACGTTATACGTTATAACGTAATACCATTGTAAGTTACACGATATAACGTAATAGCATATGACGTTCTACGTTGTAAGGAAATGCTGTAGTACGTTGCACGTTATAACGTAATACCATATAACGTTATTGGTTATAAGGTAATACCATATGACGTTATACGTCATAACGTAATACTATACAACGTTATACGTTATAAGGTAATACCATATGACGTTATACGTTATAACGTAATACCACATAACGTTACACGTTATAACGTAATACTATATAACGTTATACGTTATAACGTAATACCATATGACGTTATACGTTAAAACGTAATACTATATAACGTTATACGTAACGTGGTTATATACGTTATAAGGTAATGCTACATAACGTCATACGTTACAACGTAATACTATATAACGTTATACTTTATAACGTAATACCATATGACGTTATACGTTATAACGTAATACCACATAACGTTACACGTTATAACGTAATACTATATAACGTTATACGTTATAACGTAATACCATATGACGTTATACGCTAAAACGTAATACTATATAACGTTATACGTAACGTGGTTATATACGTTATAAGGTAATGCTACATAACGTCATACGTTATAACGTAATACTATAAAACATTATACGTTATAACGTAATACCACATGACGTTATACGTTATAACGTAATAACATATGACTTTATACGTTATAACGTAATACCATATAACATTATACGTTATAACGTAATACGATATGACGTTATACGTTATAACGTAACACCATATGACGTTATACGTTATAACGTAATACCATATAACGTTATACCTTATAACGTAATACTATAAAATGATTTACCTTATAACGAAATACTATATAACGTTATACGTTATAACGTAATACCATAGTACGTTACACGTTATAACGTAATACCATATAACGTCATACGTTATAACGTAATACCATATGACGTTATACGTTAAATCGTAATACCATATAACGTTATACGTTATAACGTAAAACTATATAACGTGCTATGTTATAAGGTAATACCATATGACGTTATACGTTATAACGTAATACTATAAAATGATGTACCTTATAACGTAATACCATATGACGTTATAGTTATAACGTAATACCATAGTACGTTACACGTTATAACATAACACCATATACCGTTATAGGTTATAACGTAATACCATATGACGTTATACATTATAACGTAATACCATATGACGTTATACGTTATAACGTAATGCTATATAACGTTATACGTTATAACGTAATACCATAGTACGTTACACGTTATAACGTAATACTATATAACGTTATACGTTATAACGCAATGCTATATATCGTGACACGTTATAACGTGATACCATATGACGTTATACGTTATAACGTATTACCATATAACGTTATACGTTATAACGAAATACTATATAACGTTATACGTTATAACGTAATACCATAGTACGTTACACGTCATAACGTAATACTATATAACGTGATACGTTATAACGTAATACTATATAACATTATACGTTATAACGTAATACTATATAACGTTATACGTTGTAACGTAATGCTATATATCGTGACACGTTATAACGTGATACCATATGACGTTATACGTTAAAACGTAATACTATACAACGTTATACGTAACGTGGTTATATACGTTATAAGGTAATGCTACATAACGTCATACGTTACAACGTAATACTATATAACGTTATACGTTATAACGTAATACCATATGACGTTATACGTTATAACGTAATACCACATAACGTTACACGTTATAACGTAATACTATATAACGTTATACGTTATAACGTAATACCATATGACGTTATACGTTAAAACGTAATACTATATAACGTTATACGTAACGTGGTTATATACGTTATAAGGTAATGCTACATAACGTCATACGTTATAACGTAATACTACAAAACGTTATACGTTATAACGTAATACCATATGACGTTGTACGTAATAACGTAATGCTATATAACGTTATACGTTATAGCGTAATACCATAGTACGTTACACGTTATAACGTAATACTATATAACGTTATACGTTATAACGTAATAGTATATACCGTTATACGTTATAACGTAATACCATATGATGTTATACTATATAATGTTTTACCTTATAACGTAATACCATATGACGTTATACGTTATAAGGAAATGCTGTAGTACGTTACACGTTATAACGTAATACTATATAACGTTATACGTTATAACGTAATACTATATAACGTTATACGTTATAACGTAATACCATAGTGCGTTTCACGTTATAACGTAATACTGTATAACATTATACGTTATAACGTAATACTATATTACGTTATACGTTATAACGTAATACCATATAACGTTATACGTTATAACGTAATACCATATAACAATACACGATATAACGTAATACTGTATAACGTTATACGTTGTAACGTAATGCTATATATCGTGACACGTTATAACGTGATACCATATGACGTTATACGTTATAACGTAATACCATATAACGTTATACGTTATAACGTAATACTATATAACGTTATACGTTATAACGTGATACCATATAACGTTATACGTTATAACGTAATACCATTTGACATTATACGTTATAAGGAAACGTTATAGTACGTTACACGTTATAACGTAATACTATATAACGTTATACGTTATAAGGTAACACCATATGACGTTATACGTTATAACGTAATACTATACAACGTTATACGTTATAACGTAATACCGTTGTAAGTTACACGTTATAACGTAATAGCATATGACGTTCTACGTTGTAAGGAAATGCTGTAGTACGTTGCACGTTATAACGTAATACCATATAACGTTATTGGTTATAAGGTAATACCATATGACGTTACACGTTATAACGTAATACTATACAACGTTATACGTTATAAGGTAATACCATATGACGTTATACGTTATAACGTAATACCACATAACGTTACACGTTATAACGTAATACTATATAACGTTATACGTTATAACGTAATACCACATGACGTTATACGTTAAAACGTAATACTATATAACGTTATACGTAACGTGGTTATATACGTTATAAGGTAATGCTACATAACGTCATACGTTACAACGTAATACTATATAACGTTATACGTTATAACGTAATACCATATGACGTTATACGTTATAACGTAATACCACATAACGTTACACGTTATAACGTAATACTACAAAACGTTATACGTTATAACGTAATACCACATGACGTTATACGTTATAACGTAATGACATATGACGTTATACGTTATAACGTAATACCATATAACATTATACGTTATAACGTAATACGATATGACGTTATACGTTATAACGTAACACCATATGACGTTGTACATTATTACGTAATACCATATAACATTATACGTTATAACGTAATACGATATAACGTTATACGTTATAACGTAACACTATATAACGTTATACGTTATAACGTAATACCATATAACGTTATACCTTATAACGTAATACTATAAAATGATGTACCTTATAACGTAATACCATATGACGTTATAGTTATAACGTAATACCATAGTACGTTACACGTTATAACGTAACACCATATACCGTTATACGTTATAACGTAATACCATATGACGTTATACATTATAACGTAATACCATATGACGTTATACGTTATAACGTAATGCTATATAACGTTATACGTTATAACGTAATACCATAGTACGTTACACGTTATAACGTAATGCTATATAACGTTATACGTTATAACGTAATACCATAGTACGTTACACGTTGTAAGGTAATACCATACGACGTTATACGTTATAAAGTAATACTATAAAATGATGTACCTTATAACGTAATACCATATAACGTTATAGTTATAACGTAATACCATATGACGTTATACGTTATAAGAAAATGCTATAGTACGATACACGTTATAACGTAATACTGTATAACGTTATACGTTATAACGTAATACCATATGACGTTATACGTTATAACGTAATACCATAGTGCGTTACACGTTATAACGTAATACTGTATAACATTATACGTTATAACGTAATACTATATTACGTTATACGTTATAACGTAATACCATATAACGTTATACGTTATAACGTAATACCATATAACAATACACGATATAACGTAATACTATATAACGTTATACGTTGTAACGTAATGCTATATATCGTGACACGTTATAACGTGATACCATATGACGTTATACGTTATAACGTAATACCATATAACGTTATACGTTATAACGAAATACTATATAACGTTATACGTTATAACGTAATACCATAGTACGTTACACGTCATAACGTAATACTATATAACGTTATACGTTATAACGTGATACCATATAACGTTATACGTTATAACGTAATACCATTTGACTTTATACGTTATAAGGAAACGTTATAGTACGTTACACGTTATAACGTAATACTATATAACGTTATACGTTATAAGGTAACACCATATGACGTTATACGTTATACCGTAATACTATACAACGTTATACGTTATAACGTAATACCGTTGTAAGTTACACGTTATAACGTAATAGCATATGACGTTCTACGTGGTAAGGAAATGCTGTAGTACGTTGCACGTTATAACGTAATACCATATAACGTTATTGGTTATAAGGTAATACCATATGATGTTATACGTTATAACGTAATACTATTCAACGTTATACGTTATAAGGTAATACCATATGACGTTATACGTTATAACGTAATACCACATAACGTTACACGTTATAACGTAATACTATATAACGTTATACGTTATAACGTAATACCATATGACGTTATACGTTAAAACGTAATACTATATAACGTTATACGTAACGTGGTTATATACGTTATAAGGTAATGCTACATAACGTCATACGTTATAACGTAATACCATATAACATTATACGTTATAACGTAATACGATATGACGTTATACGTTATAACGTAACACCATATGACGTTATACATTATAACGTAATACGATATAACGTTATACGTTATAACGTAACACTATATAACGTTATACCTTATAACGTAATACCATATAACGTTATACGTTATAACGTAATGCTATATAACGTTATACGTTATAAAGTAATACCATAGTACGTTACACGTTATAACGTAATACTATATAACGTTATACGTTATAACGTAATAGTATATACCGTTATACGTTATAACGTAATACCATATGATGTTATACTATATAATGTTTTACCTTATAACGTAATACCATATGACGTTATACGTTATAAGGAAATGCTGTAGTACGTTACAAGTTATAACGTAATACTATATAACGTTATACGTTATAACGTAATACTATATAACGTTATACGTTATAACGTAATACCATAGTGCGTTACACGTTATAACGTAATACTATATAACATTATACGTTGTAACGTAATACTATATTACGTTATACGTTATAACGTAATACCATAGTACGTTACACGTTATAACATAATACTATATAACGTTATACCTTCTAACGTAATACCATATGACGTTATACGTTATAACGTAACACCATATAACGTTACAAGTTATAACGTAATACTATATAACGATATACGTTATAACGTAATACTATATAACGTTATACGTTATAACGTAATACCATATGACGTCATACGTTATAACGTCATACTATATAACGTTACACGTTACATGGTAATAGTAAATAACGTTATACGTTCTAAAGTAATGCTACATAACGTGATACGTTATAACTTAATACCATATTACGTTATACGTTATAACGTAATGCTATATAACGTTATACGTTATAACGTAATACCATAAGACGTTATACGTTATAACGTAATACTATATAACGTTATACGTTATATGGTAATAGTAAATAACTTTATACGTTCTAACGTAATGCTACATAACGTGATACGTTATAACGTAATACCATATAACGTTATACGTTATAACGTAATACCATATAACAATACACGATATAACGTAATACAATATAACGTTATACGTTGTAACGTAATGCTATATATCGTGACACGTTATAACGTGATACCATATGACGTTATACGTTATAACGTAATACCATATAACGTTATACGTTATAACGAAACACTATATAACGTTATACGTTATAACGTAATACCATAGTACGTTACACGTCATAACGTAATACTATATAACGTTATACGTTATAACGTAATACCATAGTACGTTACGCGTTATAACGTAATACTATATAATGTTATACGTTATAACGTAATACCATAGTACGTTACACGTTATAACGTAATACTATATAACGTTATACTTTCTAACGTAATACCATATGACGTTATACGTTATAACGTAATACCATATAACCTTATACGTTATAACGTAATACCATATGACGTTATACGTTATAACGTAATACTATATAACGTTATACCTTCTAACGTAATACCATATGACGTTATACGTTATAACGTAACACCATATAACGTTACAAGTTATAACGTAATACTATATAACGATATACGTTATAACGTAATACTATATAACGTTATACGTTATAACGTAATGCCATATGACGTTATACGTTATAACGTCATACTATATAACGTATAACGTCATATGGTATTACGTTATAACGTTATACGTTCTAAAGTAATGCTACAGAACGTGATACGTTATAACTTAATACCATATTACGTTATACGTTATAACGTAATGCTATATAACGTTATACGTTATAACGTAATACCATAAGACGTTAAACGTTATAACGTAATACTATATAACGTTATACGTTATATGGTAATAGTAAATAACGTTATACGTTCTAACGTAATGCTACATAACATGATACGTTATAACGTAATACCATATAACGTTATACGTTATAACGTAATAGTATATATCGTTATACGTTATAAGGAAATGCTGTAGTACGTTATACGTTATAACGTCATACTATATAACGTTATACGTTACATGGTAATAGTAAATAACGTTATACGTTATACCGTATTCCTACGTAACGTTATATGCTATAACGTAATACCATATAATGTTATGCGTTATAACCTAATACCATATGAAGTTGTACGTTATAACGTAATACCATATGGCGTGACACGTTATAACGTAATAGTATATAACGTTATACGTTACATGGTAATAGTAAATAACGTTTTACTTTATATCGTAATGCTACATAACCTTATACGTTGTAACGTAACACCATATAACGTTACAAGTTATAACGTAATACTATATAACGTTATACGTTATAACGTAATACTATGTAACGTGATACGTTATAACGTAATACTATATAACGTTATATGTTAAAACATAATACCATATGACGTTATACGTTAAAACGTAATCCCATATGACGTTATACGTTAAAACGTAATAACATATGACGTTACACGCTATAACGTAATACTATATAACGTTATACGTTATATGGTAATAGTAAATAACGTTATACGTTATAACTTAATGCTACATAACGTTATACGTTATAGCGTATTCCTACGTAACGTTATATGCTATAACGTAATACCATATAACGTTATGCGTTATAACCAAATACCATATGAAGTTATACGTTATAACGTAATACCATAAGACGTTATACGTTATAACGTAATACTATATAACGTTATACGTTATATGGTAATAGTAAATAACGTTATACGTTCTAACGTAATGCTACATAACGTGATACGTTATAACGTAATACCATATAACGTTATACCTTATAACGTAATAGTATATATCGTTATACGTTATAAGGAAATGCTATAGTACGTTATACGTTATAACGTCATACTATATAACGTTATACCTTACATGGAAATGGTAAATAACGTTATACGTTATTCCGTATTCCTATGTAACGTTATATGCTATAACGTAATACCATATAACGTTATGCGTTATAACCTAATACCATATGAAGTTGTACGTTCTAACGTAATACCATATGACGTTATAAGGTTATAAGGAAATGCTATAGTACGTTACACGTTATAACGTAATACCATATGGCGTTACACGTTATAACGTAATAATATATAACGTTAAACGTTACATGGTAATAGTAAATAACGTTTTACGTTATATCGTAATGCTACATAACGTTATACGTTGTAACGTAACATCATATAACGTTACAAGTTATAACGTAATACTATATAACGTTATGCGTTATAAACTAATACCGTATGAAGTTATACGTTATAACGTAATACCATAAGACGTTATACGTTATAACGTAATACTATACAACGTTATACGTTATATGGTAATAGTAAATAACGTTATACGTTCTAACGTAATGCTACATAACGTGATACGTTATAACGTAATACCATATAACGTTATACGTTATAACGTAATACCATATAACAATACACGATATAACGTAATACTATATAACGTTATACGTTGTAACGTAATGCTATATATCGTGACACGTTATAACGTGATACCTTATGACGTTATACGTTATAACGTAATACCATATAACGTTATACGTTATAACGAAACACTATATAACGTTATACGTTATAACGTAATACCATAGTACGTTACACGTCATAACGTAATACTATATAACGTTATACGTTATAACGTAATACCATAGTACGTTACACGTTATAACGTAATACTATATAATGTTATACGTTATAACGTAATACCATAGTACGTTACACGTTATAACGTAATACTATATAACGTTATACCTTCTAACGTAATACCATATGACGTTATACGTTATAACGTAATACCATATAACCATATACGTTATAACGTAATACCATATGACGTTATACGTTATAACGTAATACCATATAACGTTATACGTTATAACGAAATACTATATAACGTTATACGTTATTACGTAATACCATAGTACGTTACACGTTATAACGTAATACTATATAACGTTATACGTTATAACGTAATACCATAGTACGTTACACGTTATAACGTAATACTATATAACGTTATACCTTCTAACGTAATACCATATGACGTTATACGTTATAACGTAACACCATATAACGTTACAAGTTATAACGTAATACTATATAACGATATACGTTATAACGTAATACTATATAACGTTATGCGTTATAACGTAATACCATATGACGTTATACGTTATAACGTCATACTATATAACGTTACACGTTACATGGTAATAGTAAATAACGTTATACGTTCTAAAGTAATGCTACAGAACGTGATACGTTATAACTTAATGCCATATTACGTTATACGTTATAACGTAATGCTATATAACGTTATGCGTTATAACGTAATACTATATAACGTTATACGTTATAACGTAATACCATAGTACGTTACACGTTATAACGTAATACTATATAACGTTATACCTTCTAACGTAATACCATATGACGTTATACGTTATTACGTAATACCATAGTACGTTACACGTTATAACGTAATACTATATAACGTTATACGTTATAACGTAATACCATAAGACGTTATACGTTATAACGTAATACTATATAACGTTATACGTTACATGGTAATAGTAAATAACGTTATACGTTCTAAAGTAATGCTACAGAACGTGATACGTTATAACTTAATGCCATATTACGTTATACGTTATAACGTAATGCTATATAACGTTATACGTTATAACGTAATACCATAAGACGTTATACGTTATAACGTAATACTATATAACGTTATACGTTATATGGTAATAGTAAATAACGTTATACGTTCTAACGTAATGCTACATAACATGATACGTTATAACGTAATACCATATAACGTTATACGTTATAACGTAATAGTATATATCGTTATACGTTATAAGGAAATGCTATAGTACGTTATACGTTATAACGTCATACTATATAACGTTATACGTTACATGGTAATAGTAAATAACGTTATACGTTATACCGTATTCCTACGTAACGTTATATGCTATAACGTAATACCATATAACGTTATGCGTTATAACCTAATACCATATGAAGTTGTACGTTATAACGTAATACCATATGGCGTTACACGTTATAACGTAATAGTATATAACGTTATACGTTACATGGTAATAGTAAATAACGTTTTACTTTATATTGTAATGCTACATAACCTTATACGTTGTAACGTAACATCATATAACGTTACAAGTTATAACGTAATACTATATAACGTTATACGTTATAACGTAATACTATATAACGTTATACGTTATAACGTAATACTATATAACGTTATATGTTAAAACATAATACCATATGACGTTATACGTTATAACGTAATACCATATAACGTTATACGTTATAACGAAACACTATATAACGTTATACGTTATAACGTAATACCATAGTACGTTACACGTCATAACGTAATACTATATAACGTTATACGTTATAACGTAATACCATAGTACGTTACACGTTATAACGTAATACTATATAATGTTATACGTTATAACGTAATACCATAGTACGTTACACGTTATAACGTAATACTATATAACGTTATACCTTCTAACGTAATACCATATGACGTTATACGTTATAACGTAATACCATATAACCTTATACGTTATAACGTAATACCATATGACGTTATACGTTATAACGTAATACTATATAACGTTATACCTTCTAACGTAATACCATATGACGTTATACGTTATAACGTAACACCATATAACGTTACAAGTTATAACGTAATACTATATAACGATATACGTTATAACGTAATACTATATAACGTTATACGTTATAACGTAATACCATATGACGTTATACGTTATAACGTCATACTATATAACGTATAACGTCATATGGTATTACGTTATAACGTTATACGTTCTAAAGTAATGCTACAGAACGTGATACGTTATAACTTAATACCATATTACGTTATACGTTATAACGTTATGCTATATAACGTTATACGTTATAACGTAATACCATAAGACGTTATACGTTATAACGTAATACTATATAACGTTATACGTTATATGGTAATAGTAAATAACGTTATACGTTCTAACGTAATGCTACATAACATGATACGTTATAACGTAATACCATATAACGTTATACGTTATAACGTAATAGTATATATCGTTATACGTTATAAGGAAATGCTATAGTACGTTATGCGTTATAACGTCATACTATATAACGTTATACGTTACATGGTAATAGTAAATAACGTTATACGTTATACCGTATTCCTACGTAACGTTATACGTTGTAACGTAACACCATATAACGTTACAAGTTATAACGTTATGCTATATAACGTTATACGTTATAACGTAATACCATAAGACGTTATACGTTATAACGTAATACTATATAACGTTATACGTTATATGGTAATAGTAAATAACGTTATACGTTCTAACGTAATGCTACATAACATGATACGTTATAACGTAATACCATATAATGTTATGCGTTATAACCTAATACCATATGAAGTTGTACGTTATGACGTAATACCATATGGCGTTACACGTTATAACGTAATAGTATATAACGTTATACGTTACATGGTAATAGTAAATAACGTTTTACTTTATATCGTAATGCTACATAACCTTATACGTTGTAACGTAACACCATATAACGTTACAAGTTATAACGTAATACTATATAACGTTATACGTTATAACGTAATACTATGTAACGTGATACGTTATAACGTAATACTATATAACGTTATATGTTAAAACATAATACCATATGACGTTATACGTTAAAACGTAATACCATATGACGTTATACGTTATAACGTAATACCACATAACGTTACACGTTATAACGTAATACTATATAACGTTATACGTTATCACGTAATACCATATGACGTTATACGTTAAAACGTAATACTATATAACGTTATACGTAACGTGGTTATATACGTTATAAGGTAATGCTACATAACGTCATACGTTATAACGTAATACTATATAACGTTATACGTTATAACGTAATACCACATGACGTTATACGTTAAAACGTAATACTATATAACGTTATACGTAACGTGGTTATATACGTTATAAGGTAATGCTACATAACGTCATACGTTACAACGTAATACTATATAACGTTATACGTTATAACGTAATACCATATGACGTTATACGTTATAACGTAATACCACATAACGTTACACGTTATAACGTAATACCGTTGTAAGTTACACGTTATAACGTAATAGCATATGACGTTCTACGTTGTAAGGAAATGCTGTAGTACGTTGCACGTTATAACGTAATACCATATAACGTTATTGGTTATAAGGTAATACCATATGACGTTACACGTTATAACGTAATACTATACAACGTTATACGTTATAAGGTAATACCATATGACGTTAGACGTTATAACGTAATACCACATAACGTTACACGTTATATCGTAATACTATATAACGTTATACGTTATAACGTAATACCACATGACGTTATACGTTAAAACGTAATACTATATAACGTTATACGTAACGTGGTTATATACGTTATAAGGTAATGCTACATAACGTCATACGTTACAACGTAATACTATATAACGTTATACGTTATAACGTAATACCATATGACGTTATACGTTATAACGTAATACCACATAACGTTACACGTTATAACGTAATACTATATAACGTTATACGTTAGCACGTAATACCATATGACGTTATACGTTAAAACGTAATACTATATAACGTTATACGTAACGTGGTTATATACGTTATAAGGTAATGCTACATAACGTCATACGTTATAACGTAATACTACAAAACGTTATACGTTATAACGTAATACCACATGACGTTATACGTTATAACGTAATAACATATGACGTTATACGTTATAACGTAATACCATATAACATTATACGTTATAACGTAATACGATATGACGTTATACGTTATAACGTAACACCATATGACGTTGTACATTATTACGTAATACCATATAACATTATACGTTATAACGTAATACGATATAACGTTATACGTTATAACGTAACACTATATAACGTTATACGTTATAACGTAATACCATATAACGTTATACCTTATAACGTAATACTATAAAATGATGTACCTTATAACGTAATACCATATGACGTTAAAGTTATAACGTAATACCATAGTACGTTACACGTTATAACGTAACACCATATACCGTTATACGTTATAACGTAATACCATATGACGTTATACATTATAACGTAATACCATATGACGTTATACGTTATAACGTAATGCTATATAACGTTATACGTTATAACGTAATACCATAGTACGTTACACGTTATAACGTAATGCTATATAACGTTATACGTTATAACGTAATACCATAGTACGTTACACGTTGTAAGGTAATACCATACGACGTTATACGTTATAAAGTAATACCACATAACGTTACACGTTATAACGTAATACTATATAACGTTATACGTTATAACGTAATACCATATGACGTTATACGTTAAAACGTAATACTATATAACGTTATACGTAACGTGGTTATATACGTTATAAGGTAATGCTACATAACGTCATACGTTATAACGTAATACCATATAACATTATACGTTATAACGTAATACGATATGACGTTATACGTTATAACGTAACACCATATGACGTTATACATTATAACGTAATACGATATAACGTTATACGTTATAACGTAACACTATATAACGTTATACGTTATAACGTAATACTATATAACGTTATACGTTATAACGTAATAGTATATACCGTTATACGTTATAACGTAATACCATATGATGTTATACTATATAATGTTTTACCTTATAACGTAATACCATATGACGTTATACGTTATAAGGAAATGCTGTAGTACGTTACACGTTATAACGTAATACTATATAACGTTATACGTTATAACGTAATACTATATAACGTTATACGTTATAACGTAATACCATAGTGCGTTACACGTTATAACGTAATACTATATAACATTATACGTTGTAACGTAATACTATATTACGTTATACGTTATAACGTAATACCATATAACGTTATACGTTATAACGTAATACCATATAACAATACACGATATAACGGAATACTATATAACGTTATACGTTGCAACGTAATGCTATATATCGTGACGCGTTATAACGTGATACCATATGACGTTATACGTTATAACGTAATACCATATAACGTTATACGTTATAACGAAATACTATATAACGTTATACGTTATAACGTAATACCATAGTACGTCACACGTCATAACGTAATACTATATAACGTTATACGTTATAACGTAATACCATAGTACGTTACACGTTATAACGTAATACTATATAACGTTATACGTTATAACGTAATACCATAGTACGTTACACGTTATAACGTAATACTATATAACGTTATACCTTCTAACGTAATACCATATGACGTTATACGTTATAACGTAATACCATATAACCTTATACGTTATAACGTAATACCATATGACGTTATACGTTCTAACGTAATACCATATAACGTTATACGTTATAACGAAATACTATATAACGTTATACGTTATTACGTAATACCATAGTACGTTACACGTTATAACGTAATACTATATAACGTTATACGTTATAACGTAATACCATAGTACGTTACACGTTATAACATAATACTATATAACGTTATACCTTCTAACGTAATACCATATGACGTTATACGTTATAACGTAACACCATATAACGTTACACGTTACATGGTAATAGTAAATAACGTTATACGTTCTAAAGTAATACCATATAACGTTATACGTTCTAACGTAATACCATATAACGTTATACGTTATAACGAAATACTATATAACGTTATACGTTATTACGTAATTCCATAGTACGTTACACGTTATAACGTAATACTATATAACGATATACGTTATAACGTAATACTATATAACGTTATACGTTATAACGTAATACCATATGACGTCATACGTTATAACGTCATACTATATAACGTTACACGTTACATGGTAATAGTAAAGAACGTTATACGTTCTAAAGTAATGCTACATAACGTGATACGTTATAACTTAATACCATATTACGTTATACGTTATAACGTAATGCTATATAACGTTATACGTTATAACGTAATACCATAAGACGTTATACGTTATAACGTAATACTATATAACGTTATACGTTATATGGTAATAGTAAATAACTTTATACGTTCTAACGTAATGCTACATAACGTGATACGTTATAACGTAATACCATATAACGTTATACGTTATAACGTAATACCATATAACAATACACGATATAACGTAATACAATATAACGTTATACGTTGTAACGTAATGCTATATATCGTGACACGTTATAACGTGATACCATATGACGTTATACGTTATAACGTAATACCATATAACGTTATACGTTATAACGAAACACTATATAACGTTATACGTTATAACGTAATACCATAGTACGTTACACGTCATAACGTAATACTATATAACGTTATACGTTATAACGTAATACCATAGTACGTTACACGTTATAACGTAATACTATATAATGTTATACGTTATAACGTAATACCATAGTACGTTACACGTTATAACGTAATACTATATAACGTTATACTTTCTAACGTAATACCATATGACGTTATACGTTATAACGTAATACCATATAACCTTATACGTTATAACGTAATACCATATGACGTTATACGTTATAACGTAATACTATATAACGTTATACCTTCTAACGTAATACCATATGACGTTATACGTTATAACGTAACACCATATAACGTTACAAGTTATAACGTAATACTATATAACGATATACGTTATAACGTAATACTATATAACGTTATACGTTCTAAAGTAATGCTACAGAACGTGATACGTTATAACTTAATACCATATTACGTTATACGTTATAACGTAATGCTATATAACGTTATACGTTATAACGTAATACCATAAGACGTTATACGTTATAACGTAATACTATATAACGTTATACGTTATATGGTAATAGTAAATAACGTTATACGTTCTAACGTAATGCTACATAACATGATACGTTATAACGTAATACCATATAACGTTATACGTTATAACGTAATAGTATATATCGTTATACGTTATAAGGAAATGCTGTAGTACGTTATACGTTATAACGTCATACTATATAACGTTATACGTTACATGGTAATAGTAAATAACGTTATACGTTATACCGTATTCCTACGTAACGTTATATGCTATAACGTAATACCATATAATGTTATGCGTTATAACCTAATACCATATGAAGTTGTACGTTATAACGTAATACCATATGGCGTTACACGTTATAACGTAATAGTATATAACGTTATACGTTACATGGTAATAGTAAATAACGTTTTACTTTATATCGTAATGCTACATAACCTTATACGTTGTAACGTAACACCATATAACGTTACAAGTTATAACGTAATACTATATAACGTTACACGTTATAACGTAATACTATGTAACGTGATACGTTATAACGTAATACTATATAACGTTATATGTTAAAACATAATACCATATGACGTTATACGTTAAAACGTAATACCATATGACGTTATACGTTAAAACGTAATAACATATGACGTTACACGCTATAACGTAATACTATATAACGTTATACGTTATATGGTAATAGTAAATAACGTTATACGTTATAACTTAATGCTACATAACGTTATACGTTATAGCGTATTCCTACGTAACGTTATATGCTATAACGTAATACCATATAACGTTATGCGTTATAACCTAATACCATATGAAGTTATACGTTATAACGTAATACCATAAGACGTTATACGTTATAACGTAATACTATATAACGTTATACGTTATATGGTAATAGTAAATAACGTTATACGTTCTAACGTAATGCTACATAACGTGATACGTTATAACGTAATACCATATAACGTTATACCTTATAACGTAATAGTATATATCGTTATACGTTATAAGGAAATGCTATAGTACGTTATACGTTATAACGTCATACTATATAACGTTATACCTTACATGGTAATGGTAAATAACGTTATACGTTATTCCGTATTCCTATGTAACGTTATATGCTATAACGTAATACCATATAACGTTATGCGTTATAACCTAATACCATATGAAGTTGTACGTTCTAACGTAATACCATATGACGTTATAAGGTTATAAGGAAATGCTATAGTACGTTACACGTTATAACGTAATACCATATGGCGTTACACGTTATAACGTAATAATATATAACGTTAAACGTTACATGGTGATAGTAAATAACGTTTTACGTTATATCGTAATGCTACATAACGTTATACGTTGTAACGTAACATCATATAACGTTACAAGTTATAACGTAATACTATATAACGTTATGCGTTATAAACTAATACCGTATGAAGTTATACGTTATAACGTAATACCATAAGACGTTATACGTTATAACGTAATACTATATAACGTTATACGTTATATGGTAATAGTAAATAACGTTATACGTTCTAACGTAATGCTACATAACGTGATACGTTATAACGTAATACCATATAACGTTATACGTTATAACGTAATACCATATAACAATACACGATATAACGTAATACTATATAACGTTATACGTTGTAACGTAATGCTATATATCGTGACACGTTATAACGTGATACCTTATGACGTTATACGTTATAACGTAATACCATATAACGTTATACGTTATAACGAAACACTATATAACGTTATACGTTATAACGTAATACCATAGTACGTTACACGTCATAACGTAATACTATATAACGTTATACGTTATAACGTAATACCATAGTACGTTACACGTTATAACGTAATACTATATAATGTTATACGTTATAACGTAATACCATAGTACGTTACACGTTATAACGTAATACTATATAACGTTATACCTTCTAACGTAATACCATATGACGTTATACGTTATAACGTAATACCATATAACCATATACGTTATAACGTAATACCATATGACGTTATACGTTATAACGTAATACCATATAACGTTATACGTTATAACGAAATACTATATAACGTTATACGTTATTACGTAATACCATAGTACGTTACACGTTATAACGTAATACTATATAACGTTATACGTTATAACGTAATACCATAGTACGTTACACGTTATAACGTAATACTATATAACGTTATACCTTCTAACGTAATACCATATGACGTTATACGTTATAACGTAACACCATATAACGTTACCAGTTATAACGTAATACTATATAACGATATACGTTATAACGTAATACTATATAACGTTATGCGTTATAACGTAATACCATATGACGTTATACGTTATAACGTCATACTATATAACGTTACACGTTACATGGTAATAGTAAATAACGTTATACGTTCTAAAGTAATGCTACAGAACGTGATACGTTATAACTTAATGCCATATTACGTTATACGTTATAACGTAATGCTATATAACGTTATACGTTATAACGTAATACCATAAGACGTTATACGTTATAACGTAATACTATATAACGTTATACGTTATATGGTAATAGTAAATAACGTTATACGTTCTAACGTAATGCTACATAACGTGATACGTTATAACGTAATACCATATAACGTTATACCTTATAACGTAATAGTATATATCGTTATACGTTATAAGGAAATGCTATAGTACGTTATACGTTATAACGTCATACTATATAACGTTATACGTTACATGGTAATAGTAAATAACGTTATACGTTATACCGTATTCCTACGTAACGTTATATGCTATAACGTAATACCATATAACGTTATGCGTTATAACCTAATACCATATGAAGTTGTACGTTATAACGTAATACCATATGGCGTTACACGTTATAACGTAATAGTATATAACGTTATACGTTACATGGTAATAGTAAATAACGTTTTACTTTATATTGTAATGCTACATAACCTTATACGTTGTAACGTAACATCATATAACGTTACAAGTTATAACGTAATACTATATAACGTTATACGTTATAACGTAATACTATATAACGTTATACGTTATAACGTAATACTATATAACGTTATATGTTAAAACATAATACCATATGACGTTATACGTTATAACGTAATACCATATAACGTTATACGTTATAACGAAACACTATATAACGTTATACGTTATAACGTAATACCATAGTACGTTATACGTTATAACGTAATACTATATAATGTTATACGTTATAACGTAATACCATAGTACGTTACACGTTATAACGTAATACTATATAACGTTATACCTTCTAACGTAATACCATATGACGTTATACGTTATAACGTAATACCATATAACCTTATACGTTATAACGTAATACCATATGACGTTATACGTTATAACGTAATACTATATAACGTTATACCTTCTAACGTAATACCATATGACGTTATACGTTATAACGTAACACCATATAACGTTACAAGTTATAACGTAATACTATATAACGATATACGTTATAACGTAATACTATATAACGTTATACGTTATAACGTAATACCATATGACGTTATACGTTATAACGTCATACTATATAACGTATAACGTCATATGGTATTACGTTATAACGTTATACGTTCTAAAGTAATGCTACAGAACGTGATACGTTATAACTTAATACCATATTACGTTATACGTTATAACGTAATGCTATATAACGTTATACGTTATAACGTAATACCATAACACGTTATACGTTATAACGTAATACTATATAACGTTATACGTTATATGGTAATAGTAAATAACGTTATACGTTCTAACGTAATGCTACATAACATGATACGTTATAACGTAATACCATATAACGTTATACGTTATAACGTAATAGTATATATCGTTATACGTTATAAGGAAATGCTATAGTACGTTATACGTTATAACGTCATACTATATAACGTTATACGTTACATGGTTATAGTAAATAACGTTATACGTTATACCGTATTCCTACGTAACGTTATATGCTATAACGTAATACCATATAATGTTATGCGTTATAACCTAATACCATATGAAGTTGTACGTTATAACGTAATACCATATGGCGTTACACGTTATAACGTAATAGTATATAACGTTATACGTTACATGGTAATAGTAAATAACGTTTTACTTTATATCGTAATGCTACATAACCTTATACGTTGTAACGTAACACCATATAACGTTACAAGTTATAACGTAATACTATATAACGTTATACGTTATAACGTAATACTATGTAACGTGATACGTTATAACGTAATACTATATAACGTTATATGTTAAAACATAATACCATATGACGTTATACGTTAAAACGTAATACCATATGAAGTTGTACGTTATAACGTAATACCATATGGCGTTACACGTTATAACGTAATAGTATATAACGTTATACGTTACATGGTAATAGTAAATAACGTTTTACTTTATATCGTAATGCTACATAACCTTATACGTTGTAACGTAACATCATATAACGTTACAAGTTATAACGTAATACTATATAACGTTATACGTTATAACGTAATACTATATAACGTTATACGTTATAACGTAATACTATATAACGTTATATGTTAAAACATAATACCATATGACGTTATACGTTAAAACGTAATACCATATGACGTTATACGTTAAAACGTAATAACATATGACGTTACACGCTATAACGAAATACTATATAACGTTATACGTTATATGGTAATAGTAAATAACGTTATACGTTATAACTTAATGCTACATAACGTTATACGTTATAGCGTATTCCTACGTAACGTTATATGCTATAACGTAATACCATATAACGTTATGCGTTATAACCTAATACCATATGAAGTTATACGTTATAACGTAATACCATAAGACGTTATACGTTATAACGTAATACTATATAACGTTATACGTTATATGGTAATAGTAAATAACGTTATACGTTCTAACGTAATGCTACATAACGTGATACGTTATAACGTAATACCATATAACGTTATACGTTATAACGTAATAGTATATATCGTTATACGTTATAAGGAAATGCTATAGTACGTTATACGTTATAACGTCATACTATATAACGTTATACCTTACATGGTAATGGTAAATAACGTTATACGTTATTCCGTATTCCTACGTAACGTTATATGTTATAACGTAATACCATATAACGTTATGCGTTATAACCTAATACCATATGAAGTTGTACGTTCTAACGTAATACCATATGACGTTATACGATATAACGTAATACCATATGGCGTTACACGTTATAACGTAATAGTATATAACGTTAAACGTTACATGGTAATAGTAAATAACGTTTTACGTTATATCGTAATGCTACATAACGTTATACGTTGTAACGTAACATCATATAACGTTACAAGTTATAACGTAATACTATATGACGTTGTACGTTATAACGTAATACTATATAACGTTATACGATATAACGTAATACCATATGACGTTATACGTTATACCGTAATACTATATAACGTTATACGTTATATGGTAATAGTAAATAACGTTATAAGTTCTAACGTAATGCTACATAACGTTATATGGTACTACGTTTTCACGTATAACGTTATATAGTATTACGTTATAACGTATAACGTTATATAGTATTTCGTTATAACGTATAACGTTATATAGCATTACGTTATAACGTGTAACGTACTATAGCATTTCGTTATAACGTATAACGTTATATAGTATTACGTTATAACGTATAACGTTATATGGTATTACGTTATAACGTATCACGTTATGTAGCATTACTTTAGAACGTATAACGTTATTTACTATTACCATGTAACGTATAACGTTATATAGTATGACGTCATAATGTATAACGTCATATGGTGTTACGTTATAACGTATAACGTTATATAGTATTTACGTTATAGCGTGTAACGTCATACGGTATTACGTTATAACGTATAACGTCATATGGTATTATGTTTTAACGTATAACGTTATATAGTATTACGTTATAACGTATAACGGTATATGGTATTACGTTATAGCATATAACGATATGTAGCATTACGCTATAACGTATAACGTTATTTACAATTACCACGTAACGTATAACGTTATATCGTATGACGTTATAACGTATAACGTCATATGGTATTACGTTATAACGTATAACATTATATGGTATTACGTTATAACGTATAACGTTATATAGTATTACGTTATAACGTATAACCTTATATAGTATTACGTTATAGCGTGTAACGTCATATGGTTTTCCGTTTTAACGTATAACGTCATATGGTATTACGTTTTAACGTATGACGTCATATGGTATTATGTTTTAACGTATAACGTTATATAGTATTATGTTATAATGTATAACGTTATATAGTATCACGTTATAACGTATAACGTTATTTACTATTACCATGTAACGTATAACGTAATATAGTATTACGTTATAACGTATAACGTTATATAGTATTACGTTATAACGTATAACGTCATATGGTATTACGTTATAACTTATAACGTTATATAGTATTACGCTATAGCGTGTAGCGTCATATGGTACTACGTTTTAACGTATAACGTCATATGGTATTATGCTTTAACGTATAACGTTCTGTAGTATTACGTTATAACGTATAACGTACTATAGCATTTCCGTATAACGTATAACATCATATGGTATTACGTTATAACGTATAACGTCATATGGTATTACGTTATAATGTATAACTGTATATGGTATTGCGTTATAGCATATAACGTTATGCAGCATTACGCTATAACGTATAACGTCATATGGTATTACGTTATAACGTATAACGTCATATGGTATTACGTTATAACGTATAACGTCATATGGTATTACGTTATAATGTATAACTGTATATGGTATTGCGTTATAGCATATAACGTTATGCAGCATTACGCTATAACGTATAACGTTATTTACTATTACCATGTATCGTATAACGTTATATACTTTTACGTTACAACATGTAACGATATATAGCATTACATTACAACGTATAACTTTATGTAGCATTACGTTATAACGTATAACGATATATAGTATTACGTTATAACGTATAACATTATATAGTATTACGTTATAACGTATAACGTTATATAGCATTACGTTATAACGTACAACGTCATGTGGTATTACGTTTTAACGTATAACGTCATATGGTATTACGTTTTAACGTATAACGTTATATAGTATTACATTATAACGTGCAACGATATATAGCATTACGTTACAACGTATAACGTTATATAGTATTACGTTATATCGTGTAACGTTATATGGTATTACGTTATAACGTATAACGTTATGTAGCATTAAGTTATAACGTATAACGTTATTTACTATTACTATGTAACGTATAACGTATTATAGTATTACGTTATAACGTATAACGTCATATGGTATTACGCTATAACGTATAAGGTTATATGATATTACCTTATAACGTTTAACGTCATATGGTATTACGTTAGAAGTTATAACGTTATATAGTATTACGTTATAACGTATAACGTACTATAGCATTTCCTTATAACGTATAACGTTATATGGTATTACGTTATAACGTATTACGTTATGTTGCATAACGTTAGAGAGTATAACGTTATTTACTATTACCATGTAACGTATAACGTTATATAGTATTACGTTATAACGTATAACGTCATATGGTATTACGTTATAACGTATAACGTTATAAAGTATTACGTTATAACGTATAACGTTATATAGTGTTACGTTATAGCGTGTAACGTCATATGGTATTACGTTATAACGTTTAACGTTATGTAGCATTAAGTTATAACGTATAACGTTATTTGCTATTACCATGTAACGTATAACGTAATATAGTATTACGTTATAACGTATAACGTCATATGGTATTACTCTATAACGTATAAGGTTATATGGTATTACCTTATAACGTATAACGTCATATGGTGTTACGTAAGAAATTATAACATTATATAATATTACGTTATAACGTATAACGCTTTATGGTACTAGGATATCACGTATAACGTTATATAGTATTACGTTATAACGTATAACGTTATGTAGCATTACGTTATAACGTATAACGTTATATAGCATTACGTTATAACGTAAAAACGTTATATAGTATTACGTTATAACGTGTAACGTGCTATAGCATTTCGTTATAACGTATAACGTTATATAGTATTACGTTACAACGTATAACGTTGTATGGTATTATGTTATAACGTATCACGTTATGTAGCATAACTTTAGAACGTATAACGTTATTTACTATTACCAAGTAACGTATAACGTTAAACAGTATTACGTTATAACGTATAACGTACCATAGCATTTCCTTATAACGTATAAGGTGATATAGTATTACGTTATAACGTATAACGTTATATAGTATTACGTTTTAACGTATAACGTCAAATGGTAATACGTGTGAACGTATAACGTTATATAGTATTACGTTATAACGTATAACGTACTAGAGCATTTCCTTATAACGTATAACGTGATATAGTATTACGTTATAACGTATAACGTTATATAGTGTTACGTTATAACGTATAACGTTATGTAGCATTACGTTATAACGTATAACGTTATGTAGCATTACGTTATAACGTATAACGTTATGTAGCATTACGTTATAACGTATAACGATATATACTATTACGTTATAACGTATAACCTTATATAGTATTACGTTATAACGTATAACGTTATATAGTATTACGTTATAGCGTGTAACGTCATATGGTATTACGTTTTAACGTATAACGTTATATAGTATTACGTTATAACGTATAACGTACTATAGCATTTCCTTATAACGTATAACGTGATATAGTATTACGTTATAACGTATAACGTTATATAGTGTTACGTTATAACGTATAACGTTATGTAGCATTAAGTTATACCGTATAACGTTATATACTATTTCCATGTAACGTATAACGTACTATAGCATTTCCCTATAACGTATAACGTGATATAGTATTACGTTATAACGTATAACGTTATGTAGCATTACGTAATAGCGTATAACGTTATGTAGCATTACGTTATAACGTATAACGTTATATAGTATTACGTTACAACGTATAACTTTATGTAGCATTACGTTATAACGTATAACGATATATACTATTACGTTATAACGTATAACCTTATATAGTATTACGTTATAACGTATAACGTTATATAGTATTACGTTATAGCGTGTAACGTCATATGGTATTACGTTTTAACGTATAACGTTATATAGTATTACGTTATAACGTATAACGTACTATAGCATTTCCTTATAACGTATAACGTGATATAGTATTACGTTATAACGTATAACGTTATATAGTGTTACGTTATAACGTATAACGTTATGTAGCATTACGTTATAACGTATAACGTTATATAGTATTACGTTATAACGTATTACGTTATGTTGCATAACGTTAGAGAGTATAACGTTATTTACTATTACCATGTAACGTATAACGTTATATAGTATTACGTTATAACGTATAACGTCGTATGGTATTACGTTATAACGTATAACGTTATAAAGTATTACGTTATAACGTATAACGTTATATAGTATTACGTTATAGCGTGTAACGTCATATGGTATTGCGTTATAACGTATAACGTTATGTAGCATTAAGTTATAACGTATAACGTTATTTACTATTACCATGTAACGTATAACGTAAAATAGTATTACGTTATAACGTATAACGTCATATGGTACTACGCTATAACGTATAAGGTTATATGGTATTACCTTATAACGTATAACGTCATATGGTATTACGTTATAACGTATAACGTTATATGGTATTACTTTATAACGTATAACGTTATATAGTATTACATTATAACGTATAACGTCATGTGGTATTACGTTTTAACGTATAACGTCATATGGTATTCCGTTTTAACGTATAACGTTATGTAGCATTACGTTGTAACGTATTACGTTATATAGTACTACGTTATATCGTGTAACGTTATATGGTATTACGTTATAACGTATAACGTTATGTAGCATTAAGTTATAACGTATAACGTTATTTCTATTACCATGTAACGTATAACGTAATATAGTACTACGTTATAACGTATAACGTCATATGGTATTACGCTATAACGTATAAGGTTATGTGGTATTACGTTATAACGTATAACGTCATATGGTATTACGTTAGAAGGTATAACGTTATATAGTATTACGTTATAACGTATAACGTTATATGGTACTACGTTATCACGTATAACGTTATATGGTATTAAGTTATAACGTATCACGTTATGTAGCATTACTTTAGAACGTATAACGTTATTTACTATTACCATGTAACGTATAACGTAATATTGTATTACGTTATAACGTATAACGTTATATAGTACTACGTTATAGCGTGTAACGTCATATGGTACTACGTTTTAACGTATAACGTCAGATGGTATTATGTTTTAACGTATAACGTTTTATGGTATTCCGTTATAACGTATAACGTCATATGGTATTACGTTATAACGTATAACGTTATATAGTATTACATTATAACGTATAACGTTATATAGTATTACGTTATAACGTATAACGTTATATAGTATTACGTTATACTGTGTAACGTCATATGGTACTACGTTTTAACGTATAACGTCAGATGGTATTATGTTTTAACGTATAACGTTATATGGTATTACGTTATAACGTATAACGTCATATGGTATTACGTTATAACGTATAACGTTATATAGTATTACGTTATAACGTATAACGTTATATAGTATTACGTTATAACGTATAACGTTATATAGTATTACGTTATAGCGTGTAACGTCATATGGTACTACGTTTTAACGTATAACGTCAGATGGCATTATGTTTTAACGTATAACGTTATATAGTATTACGTTATAACGTATAACTTTATGTAGCATTACGTTACAACGTATAACGATATATACTATTACGTTATAACGTATAACCTTGTATAGTATTACGTTATAACGTATAACGTCATGTGTTATTACGTTATAACGTATAACGTTATGAAGCATTAAGTTATAACGTATGACGTTATATACTATTACCATGTAACGTATAACGTAATATAGTATTACGTTATAACGTATAACGTCATATGGTATTACGTTTTAACGTATAACGTTATGTAGTATTACGTTATAACGTATTACGCTATATAGTATTACGTTATAACGTATAACGCTATATGGTATTACGTTATAACGTATAAGGTTATATGGTATTACGTTATAACGTATAACGTTATATAGTATTACCTTATAACGTATAACGTCATGTGGTATTCCGTTTTAACGTATAACGTTATATAGTATTACATTATAACGTATAACGTCATATGGTGTTCCGTTTTAACGTATAACGTTATATAGTATTACGTTATAACGTATAACGTACTATAGCATTTCCTTATAACGTATAACGTTATATAGTATTACTTTATAACGTATAACGTCATATGGTATTACGTTATAACGTATAACGTTATATGGTATTACGTTATAACGTATAACGTTATATAGTATTACATTATAACGTATAACGTCATGTGGTATTACGTTTTAACGTATAACGTCATATGGTATTCCGTTTTAACGTATAACGTTATATAGTATTACGTTATAACGTATAACGTACTATAGCATTTCCTTATAACGTATAACGTTATATGGTATTACGTTATAACGTATTACGTTATGTTGCATAACGTTAGAGAGTATAACGTTATTTACTATTACCATGTAACGTATAACGTTATATAGTATTACGTTATAACGTATAACGTCGTATGGTATTACGTTATAACGTATAATGTTATATAGTATTATGTTTTAACGTATAACGTTATGTAGCATTACGTTGTAACGTATCACGTTATATAGTACTACGTTATATCGTGTAACGTTATATGGTATTACGTTATAACGTATAACGTTATGTAGCATTAAGTTATAACGTATAACGTTATTTCTATTACCATGTAACGTATAACGTAATATAGTACTACGTTATAACGTATAACGTCATATGGTATTACGCTATAACGTATAAGGTTATATGGTATTACGTTATAACGTATAACGTTATTTGGTACTACGTTATCACGTAGAACGTTATATGGTATTAAGTTATAACGTATCACGTTATGTAGCATTACTTTAGAACGTATAACGTTATTTACTATTACCATGTAACGTATAACGTAATATTGTATTACGTTATAACGTATAACGTTATATAGTACTACGTTATAGCGTGTAACGTCATATGGTACTACGTTTTAACGTATAACGTCAGATGGTATTATGTTTTAACGTATAACGTTTTATGGTATTCCGTTATAACGTATAACGTCATATGGTATTACGTTATAACGTATAACGTTATATAGTATTACATTATAACGTATAACGTTATATAGTATTACGTTATAACGTATAACGTTATATAGTATTACGTTATACTGTGTAACGTCATATGGTACTACGTTTTAACGTATAACGTCAGATGGTATTATGTTTTAACGTATAACGTTATATGGTATTACGTTATAACGTATAACGTCATATGGTATTACGTTATAACGTATAACGTTATATAGTATTACGTTATAACGTATAACGTTATATAGTATTACGTTATAACGTATAACGTTATATAGTATTACGTTATAGCGTGTAACGTCATATGGTACTACGTTTTAACGTATAACGTCAGATGGTATTATGTTTTAACGTATAACGTTATATAGTATTACGTTATAACGTATAACTTTATGTAGCATTACGTTATAACGTATAACGATATATACTATTACGTTATAACGTATAACCTTGTATAATATTACGTTATAACGTATAACGTCATGTGTTATTACGTTATAACGTATAACGTTATGAAGCATTAAGTTATAACGTATGACGTTATATACTTTTACCATGTAACGTATAACGTAATATAGTATTACGTTATAACGTATAACGTCATATGGTATTACGTTTTAACGTATAACGTTATGTAGCATTACGTTATAACGTATAAGGTTATATGGTATTACGTTATAACGTATAACGTTATATAGTATTACCTTATAACGTATAACGTCATGTGGTATTCCGTTTTAACGTATAACGTTATATAGTATTACGTTATAACGTATAACGTACTATAGCATTTCCTTATAACGTATAACGTTATATAGTATTACGTTATAACGTATAACGTTATATGGTATTGCGTTATAACGTGTAACGATATATAGCATTACGTTACAACGTTAACGTTATATAGTATTACGTTAAATCGTGTAATGTTATATGGTATTACGTTATAACGTATAACGTTATGTAGCATTAAGTTATAACGTATAACATTATTTACTATTACAATGTAACGTATAACGTAATATAGTATTACGTTATAACGTATAACGTACCATAGCATTTCCTTATAACGTATAAGGTGATATAGTATTACGTTATAACGTATAACGTTATATAGTATTACGTTTTAACGTATAACGTCAAATGGTAATACGTGTGAACGTATAACGTCATATGGTATTACGTTTTAACGTATAACGTTATATAGTATTACATTATAACGTGTCACGATATATAGCATTACGTTACAACGTATAACGTTATATAGTATTACGTTATATCGTGTAACGTTATATGGTATTACGTTATAACGTATAACGTTATGTAGCATTAAGTTATAACGTATAACGTTATTTACTATTACTATGTAACGTATAACGTATTATAGTATTACGCTATAACGTATAACGTCATATGGTATTACGCTATAACGTATAAGGTTATATGGTATTACCTTATAACGTATAACGTCATATGGTATTACGTTAGAAGTTATAACGTTATATAGTATTACGTTATAAAGTATAATGTTATATGGTACTACGTTATCACGTATAACGTTATATAGTATTACGTTATAACGTATAACGTCATATGGTATTAAGTTATAACGTATCACGTTATGTAGCATTACTTTAGAACGTATAACGTTATTTACTATTACCAAGTAACGTATAACGATATACAGTATTACGTTATAACGTATAACGTCATATGGTATTACGTTATAACGTATAACGTTATATAGTATTACGTTATAACGTATAACGTTATATAGTATTACGTTATAACGTGTAACGTGCTATAGCATTTCGTTATAACGTATAACGTTAAATAGTATTACGTTATAACGTATAACGTTATATGGTATTAAGTTATAACGTATCACGTTATGTAGCATTACTTTAGAACGTATAAAGTTATTTACTATTACCATGTAACGTATAACGTTATATAGTATTACGTTATAACGTATAACGTTATGTAGTATTACGTTATAACGTATAACGTTATATAGTATTACGTTATAACGTATAACGTTATATAGTATTACGTTATAACGTATAACGTCATATGGTATTACGTTATAACGTATAACGTTATAAAGTATTACGTTATAACGTATAACGTTATATAGTGTTACGTTATAGCGTGTAACGTCATATGGTATTACGTTATAACGTTTAACGTTATGTAGCATTAAGTTATAACGTATAACGTTATTTGCTATTACCATGTAACGTATAACGTAATATAGTATTACGTTATAACGTATAACGTCATATGGTATTACTCTATAACGTATAAGGTTATATGGTATTACCTTATAACGTATAACGTCATATGGTGTTACGTAAGAAGTTATAACATTATATGATATTACGTTATAACGTATAACGCTTTATGGTACTACGTTATCACGTATAACGTTATATAGTATTACGTTATAACGTATAACGTTATGTAGCATTACGTTATAACGTATAACGTTATATAGCATTACGCTATAACGTATAACGTTATATAGTATTACGTTATAACGTGTAACGTGCTATAGCATTTCGTTATAACGTATAACGTTATATAGTATTACGTTATAGCGTATAACGTTGTATGGTATTAAGTTATAACGTATCACGTTATGTAGCATAACTTTAGAACGTATAACGTTATTTACTATTACCAAGTAACGTATAACGTTATACAGTATTACGTTATAACGTATAACGTACCATAGCATTTCCTTATAACGTATAAGGTGATATAGTATTACGTTATAACGTATAACGTTATATAGTATTACGCTTTAACGTATAACGTCAAATGGTAATACGTGTGAACGTATAACGTTATATAGTATTACGTTATAACGTATAACGTACTATAGCATTACCCTATAACGTATAACGTGATATAGTATTACGTTATAACGTATAACGTTATGTAGCATTACGTTATAACGTATAACGATATATACTATTACGTTATAACGTATAACCTTATATAGCATTACGTTATAAAGTATAACGTTATATAGTATTACGTTACAACGTATAACTTTATGTAGCATTACGTTATAACGTATAACCTTATATAGTATTACGTTATAACGTATAACGTTATATAGTATTACGTTATAGCGTGTAACGTCATATGGTATTACGTTTTAACGTATAACGTTATATAGTATTACGTTATAACGTATAACGTACTATAGCATTTCCTTATAACGTATAACGTGATATAGTATTACGTTATAACGTATAACGTTATGTAGTATTACGTTACAACGTATAACTTTATGTAGCATTACGTTATAACGTATAACCTTATACAGTATTACGTTATAACGTATAACGTTATATAGTATTACGTTATAGCGTGTAACGTCATATGGTATTACGTTTTAACGTATAACGTTATATAGTATTACGTTATAACGTATAACGTACTATAGCATTTCCTTATAACGTATAACGTTATATAGTATTACGTTATAACGTGTAACGTGCTATAGCATTTCGTTATAACGTATAACGTTAAATAGTATTACGTTATAACGTATAACGTTATATGGTATTAAGTTATAACGTATCACGTTATGTAGCATTACTTTAGAACGTATAAAGTTATTTACTATTACCATGTAACGTATAACGTTATATAGTATTACGTTATAACGTATAACGTTATGTAGTATTACGTTATAACGTATAACGTTATATAGTATTACGTTATAACGTATAACGTTATATAGTATTACGTTATAACGTATAACGTACTATAGCATTTCCTTATAACGTATAACGTTATATAGTATTACGTTATAACGTATAACGTCATATGGTATTACGTTATAACGTATAACGTTATAAAGTATTACGTAATAACGTATAACGTTATATAGTGTTACGTTATAGCGTGTAACGTCATATGGTATTACGTTATAACGTCTAACGTTATGTAGCATTAAGTTATAACGTATAACGTTATTTGCTATTACCATGTAACGTATAACGTAATATAGTATTACGTTATAACGTATAACGTCATATGGTATTACTCTATAACGTGTAAGGTTATATGGTATTACGTTATACTGTGTAACGTCATATGGTACTACGTTTTAACGTATAACGTCAGATGGTATTATGTTTTAACGTATAACGTTATATGGTATTACGTTATAACGTATAACGTCATATGGTATTACGTTATAACGTATAACGTTATATAGTATTACGTTATAACGTATAACGTTATGTAGCATTACGTTATAACGTATAACGTTATATAGCATTACGTTATAACGTATAACGTTATGTAGCATTACGTTATAACGTATAACGTTATGTAGCATTACGTTATAACGTATAACGTTATGTAGCATTACGTTATAACGTATAACGATATATACTATTACGTTATAACGTATAACCTTATATAGTATTACGTTATAACGTATAACGTTATATAGTATTACGTTATAGCGTGTAACGTCATATGGTATTACGTTTTAACGTATAACGTTATATAGTATTACGTTATAACGTATAACGTACTATAGCATTTCCTTATAACGTATAACGTGATATAGTATTACGTTATAACGTATAACGTTATATAGTGTTACGTTATAACGTATAACGTTATGTAGCATTAAGTTATAACGTATAACGTTATATACTATTTCCATGTAACGCATAACGTACTATAGCATTTCCCTATAACGTATAACGTGATATAGTATTACGTTATAACGTATAACGTTATGTAGCATTACGTTATAGCGTATAACGTTATGTAGCATTACGTTATAACGTATAACGTTATGTAGCATTACGTTATAACGTATAACGTTATATAGTATTACGTTACAACGTATAACTTTATGTAGCATTACGTTATAACGTATAACGATATATACTATTACGTTATAACGTATAACCTTATATAGTATTACGTTATAACGTATAAAGTTATATAGTATTACGTTATAGCGTGTAACGTCATATGGTATTACGTTTTAACGTATAACGTTATATAGTATTACGTTATAACGTATAACGTACTATAGCATTTCCTTATAACGTATAACGTGATATAGTATTACGTTATAACGTATAACGTTATATAGTGTTACGTTATAACGTATAACGTTATGTAGCATTACGTTATAACGTATAACGTTATATAGTATTACGTTATAACGTGTAACGATATATAGCATTACGTTACAACGTATAACGTTATGTAGCATTACGTTATAACGTATAACGTCATATGGTATTCCGTTTTAACGTATAACGTTATATAGTATTACGTTATAACGTATAACGTACTATAGCATTTCCTTATAACGTATAACGTTATATGGTATTACGTTATAACGTATTACGTTATGTTGCATAACGTTAGAGCGTATAACGTTATTTACTATTACCATGTAACGTATAACGTTATATAGTATTACGTTATCACGTATAACGTCGTATGGTATTACGTTATAACGTATAACGTTATAAAGTATTACGTTATAACGTATAACGTTATATAGTATTACGTTATAGCGTGTAACGTCATATGGTATTACGTTATAACGTATAACGTTATGTAGCATTACGTTATAACGTATAACGTTATATAGCATTACGTTATAACGTATAACGTTATGTAGCATTACGTTATAACGTATAACGTTATGTAGCATTACGTTATAACGTATAACGTTATGTAGCATTACGTTATAACGTATAACGATATATACTATTACGTTATAACGTATAACCTTATATAGTATTACGTTATAACGTATAACGTTATATAGTATTACGTTATAGCGTGTAACGTCATATGGTATTACGTTTTAACGTATAACGTTATATAGTATTACGTTATAACGTATAACGTACTATAGCATTTCCTTATAACGTATAACGTGATATAGTATTACGTTATAACGTATAACGTTATATAGTGTTACGTTCTAACGTATAACGTTATGTAGCATTAAGTTATAACGTATAACGTTATATACTATTTCCATGTAACGTATAACGTACTATAGCATTTCCCTATAACGTATAACGTGATATAGTATTACGTTATAACGTATAACGTTATATAGTGTTACGTTATAACGTATAACGTTATGTAGCATTACGTTATAACGTATAACGTTATATAGTATTACGTTATAACGTGTAACGATATATAGCATTACGTTACAACGTATAACGTTATGTAGCATTACGTTATAACGTATAACGTCATATGGTATTCCGTTTTAACGTATAACGTTATATAGTATTACGTTATAACGTATAACGTACTATAGCATTTCCTTATAACGTATAACGTTATATGGTATTACGTTATAACGTATTACGTTATGTTGCATAACGTTAGAGAGTATAACGTTATTTACTATTACCATGTAACGTATAACGTTATATAGTATTACGTTATAACGTATAACGTCGTACGGTATTACGTTATAACGTATAACGTTATAAAGTATTACGTTATAACGTATAACGTTATATAGTATTACGTTATAGCGTGTAACGTCATATGGTATTACGTTATAACGTATAACGTTATGTAGCATTAAGTTATAACGTATAACGTTATGTAGCATTAAGTTATAACGTATAACGTTATTTCTATTACCATGTAACGTATAACGTAATATAGTATTACGTTGTAACGTATAACGTCATATGGTACTACGCTATAACGTATAAGGTTATATGGTATTACCTTATAACGTATAACGTCATATGGTATTACGTTATAACGTATAACGTTATATGGTATTACTTTATAACGTATAACGTTATATAGTATTACATTATAACGTATAACGTCATGTGGTATTACGTTTTAACGTATAACGTCATATGGTATTCCGTTTTAACGTATAACGTTATGTAGCATTACGTTGTAACGTATTACGTTATATAGTACTACGTTATATCGTGTAACGTTATATGGTATTACGTTATAACGTATAACGTTATGTAGCATTAAGTTATAACGTATAACGTTATTTCTATTACCATGTAACGTATAACGTAATATAGTACTACGTTATAACGTATAACGTCATATGGTATTACGCTATAACGTATAAGGTTATGTGGTATTACGTTATAACGTATAACGTCATATGGTATTACGTTAGAAGGTATAACGTTATATAGTATTACGTTATAACGTATAACGTTATATGGTACTACGTTATCACGTATAACGTTATATGGTATTAAGTTATAACGTATCACGTTATGTAGCATTACTTTAGAACGTATAACGTTATTTACTATTACCATGTAACGTATAACGTAATATTGTATTACGTTATAACGTATAACGTTATATAGTACTACGTTATAGCGTGTAACGTCATATGGTACTACGTTTTAACGTATAACGTCAGATGGTATTATGTTTTAACGTATAACGTTTTATGGTATTCCGTTATAACGTATAACGTCATATGGTATTACGTTATAACGTATAACGTTATATAGTATTACATTATAACGTATAACGTTATATAGTATTACGTTATAACGTATAACGTTATATAGTATTACGTTATACTGTGTAACATCATATGGTACTACGTTTTAACGTATAACGTCAGATGGTATTATGTTTTAACGTATAACGTTATATGGTATTACGTTATAACGTATAACGTCATATGGTATTACGTTATAACGTATAACGTTATATAGTATTACGTTATAACGTATAACGTTATATAGTATTACGTTATAACGTATGACGTTATATAGTATTACGTTATAGCGTGTAACGTCATATGGTACTACGTTTTAACGTATAACGTCAGATGGTATTATGTTTTAACGTATAACGTTATATAGTATTACGTTATAACGTATAACTTTATGTAGCATTACGTTACAACGTATAACGATATATACTATTACGTTATAACGTATAACGTACTATAGCATTTCCTTATAACGTATAACGTTAAATAGTATTACGTTATAACGTATAACGTTATATGGTATTAAGTTATAACGTATCACGTTATGTAGCATTACTTTAGAACGTATAAAGTTATTTACTATTACCATGTAACGTATAACGTTATATAGTATTACGTTATAACGTATAACGTTATGTAGTATTAAGTTATAACGTATAACGTTATATAGTATTACGTTATAACGTATAACGTCATATGGTATTAAGTTATAACGTATCACGTTATGTAGCATTACTTTAGAACGTATAACGTTATTTACTATTACCAAGTAACGTATAACGATATACAGTATTACGTTATAACGTATAACGTCATATGGTATTACGTTATAACGTATAACGTTATATAGTATTACGTTATAACGTATAACGTTATATAGTATTACGTTATAACGTGTAACGTGCTATAGCATTTCGTTATAACGTATAACGTTAAATAGTATTACGTTATAACGTATAACGTTATATGGTATTAAGTTATAACGTATCACGTTATGTAGCATTACTTTAGAACGCATAAAGTTATTTACTATTACCATGTAACGTATAACGTTATATAGTATTACGTTATAACGTATAACGTTATGTAGTATTACGTTATAACGTATAACGTTATATAGTATTACGTTATAACGTATAACGTTATATAGTATTACGTTATAACGTATTACGTCATATGGTATTACGTTATAACGTATAACGTTATAAAGTATTACGTTATAACGTATAACGTTATATAGTGTTACGTTATAGCGTGTAACGTCATATGGTATTACGTTATAACGTTTAACGTTATGTAGCATTAAGTTATAACGTATAACGTTATTTGCTATTACCATGTAACGTATAACGTAATATAGTATTATGTTATAACGTATAACGTCATATGGTATTACTCTATAACGTATAAGGTTATATGGTATTACCTTATAACGTATAACGTCATATGGTGTTACGTAAGAAGTTATAACATTATATGATATTACGTTATAACGTATAACGCTTTATGGTACTACGTTATCACGTATAACGTTATATAGTATTACGTTATAACGTATAACGTTATGTAGCATTACGTTATAACGTATAACGTTATATAGCATTACGTTATAACGTATAACGTTATATAGTATTACGTTATAACGTGTAACGTGCTATAGCATTTCGTTATAACGTATAACGTTATATAGTATTACGTTATAGCGTATAACGTTGTATGGTATTAAGTTATAACGTATCACGTTATGTAGCATAACTTTAGAACGTATAACGTTATTTACTATTACCAAGTAACGTATAACGTTATACAGTATTACGTTATAACGTATAACGTACCATAGCATTTCCTTATAACGTATAAGGTTATATAGTATTACGTTATAACGTATAACGTTATATAGTATTACGCTTTAACGTATAACGTCAAATGGTAATACGTGTGAACGTATAACGTTATATAGTATTACGTTATAACGTATAACGTACTATAGCATTACCCTATAACGTATAACGTGATATAGTATTACGTTATAACGTATAACGTTATGTAGCATTACGTTATAACGTATAACGATATATACTATTACGTTATAACGTATAACCTTATATAGCATTACGTTATAAAGTATAACGTTATATAGTATTACGTTACAACGTATAACTTTATGTAGCATTACGTTATAACGTATAACCTTATATAGTATTACGTTATAACGTATAACGTTATATAGTATTACGTTATAGCGGGTAACGTCATATGGTATTACGTTTTAACGTATAACGTTATATAGTATTACGTTATAACGTATAACGTACTATAGCATTTCCTTATAACGTATAACGTGATATAGTATTACGTTATAACGTATAACGTTATATAGTATTACGTTACAACGTATAACTTTATGTAGCATTACGTTATAACGTATAACCTTATATAGTATTACGTTATAACGTATAACGTTATATAGTATTACGTTATAGCGTGTAACGTCATATGGTATTACGTTTTAACGTATAACGTTATATAGTATTACGTTATAACGTATAACGTACTATAGCATTTCCTTATAACGTATAACGTTATATAGTATTACGTTATAACGTGTAACGTGCTATAGCATTTCGTTATAACGTATAACGTTAAATAGTATTACGTTATAACGTATAACGTTATATGGTATTAAGTTATAACGTATCACGTTATGTAGCATTACTTTAGAACGTATAAAGTTATTTACTATTACCATGTAACGTATAACGTTATATAGTATTACGTTATAACGTATAACGTTATGTAGTATTGCGTTATAACGTATAACGTTATATAGTATTACGTTATAACGTATAACGTTATATAGTATTACGTTATAACGTATAACGTACTATAGCATTTCCTTATAACGTATAACGTTATATAGTATTACGTTATAACGTATAACGTCATATGGTATTACGTTATAACGTATAACGTTATAAAGTATTACGTTATAACGTATAACGTTATATAGTGTTACGTTATAGCGTGTAACGTCATATGGTATTACGTTATAACGTCTAACGTTATGTAGCATTAAGTTATAACGTATAACGTTATTTGCTATTACCATGTAACGTATAACGTAATATAGTATTACGTTATAACGTATAACGTCATATGGTATTACTCTATAACGTATAAGGTTATATGGTATTACGTTATACTGTGTAACGTCATATGGTACTACGTTTTAACGTATAACGTCAGATGGTATTATGTTTTAACGTATAACGTTATATGGTATTACGTTATAACGTATAACGTCATATGGTATTACGTTATAACGTATAACGTTATATAGTATTACGTTATAACGTATAACGTTATGTAGCATTACGTTATAACGTATAACGTTATATAGCATTACGTTATAACGTATAACGTTATGTAGCATTACGTTATAACGTATAACGTTATGTAGCATTACGTTATAACGTATAACGTTATGTAGCATTACGTTATAACGTATAACGATATATACTATTACGTTATAACGTATAACCTTATATAGTATTACGTTATAACGTATAAGGTTATATAGTATTACGTTATAGCGTGTAACGTCATATGGTATTACGTTTTAACGTATAACGTTATATAGTATTACGTTATAACGTATAACGTACTATAGCATTTCCTTATAACGTATAACGTGATATAGTATTACGTTATAACGTATAACGTTATATAGTGTTGCGTTATAACGTATAACGTTATGTAGCATTAAGTTATAACGTATAACGTTATATACTATTTCCATGTAACGTATAACGTACTATAGCATTTCCCTATAACGTATAACGTGATATAGTATTACGTTATAACGTATAACGTTATGTAGCATTACGTTATAGCGTATAACGTTATGTAGCATTACGTTATAACGTATAACGTTATGTAGCATTACGTTATAACGTATAACGTTATATAGTATTACGTTACAACGTATAACTTTATGTAGCATTACGTTATAACGTATAACGATATATACTATTACGTTATAACGTATAACCTTATATAGTATTACGTTATAACGTATAAAGTTATATAGTATTACGTTATAGCGTGTAACGTCATATGGTATTACGTTTTAACGTATAACGTTATATAGTATTACGTTATAACGTATAACGTACTATAGCATTTCCTTATAACGTATAACGTGATATAGTATTACGTTATAACGTATAACGTTATATAGTGTTACGTTATAACGTATAACGTTATGTAGCATTACGTTATAACGTATAACGTTATATAGTATTACGTTATAACGTGTAACGATATATAGCATTACGTTACAACGTATAACGTTATGTAGCATTACGTTATAACGTATAACGTCATATGGTATTCCGTTTTAACGTATAACGTTATATAGTATTACGTTATAACGTATAACGTACTATAGCATTTCCTTATAACGTATAACGTTATATGGTATTACGTTATAACGTATTACGTTATGTTGCATAACGTTAGAGCGTATAACGTTATTTACTATTACCATGTAACGTATAACGTTATATAGTATTACGTTATCACGTATAACGTCGTATGGTATTACGTTATAACGTATAACGTTATAAAGTATTACGTTATAACGTATAACGTTATATAGTATTACGTTATAGCGTGTAACGTCATATGGTATTACGTTATAACGTATAACGTTATGTAGCATTACGTTATAACGTATAACGTTATATAGCATTACGTTATAACGTATAACGTTATGTAGCATTACGTTATAACGTATAACGTTATGTAGCATTACGTTATAACGTATAACGTTATGTAGCATTACGTTATAACGTATAACGATATATACTATTACGTTATAACGTATAACCTTATATAGTATTACGTTATAACGTATAACGTTATATAGTATTACGTTATAGCGTGTAACGTCATATGGTATTACGTTTTAACGTATAACGTTATATAGTATTACGTTATAACGTATAACGTACTATAGCATTTCCTTATAACGTATAACGTGATATAGTATTACGTTATAACGTATAACGTTATATAGTGTTACGTTCTAATGTATAACGTTATGTAGCATTAAGTTATAACGTATAACGTTATATACTATTTCCATGTAACGTATAACGTACTATAGCATTTCCCTATAACGTATAACGTGATATAGTATTACGTTATAACGTATAACGTTATGTAGCATTACGTTATAGCGTATAACGTTATGTAGCATTACGTTATAACGTATAACGTTATATAGTATTACGTTACAACGTATAACTTTATGTAGCATTACGGTATAACGTATAACGATATATACTATTACGTTATAACGTATAACCTTATATAGTATTACGTTATAACGTATAAAGTTATATAGTATTACGTTATAGCGTGTAACGTCATATGGTATTACGTTTTAACGTATAACGTTATATAGTATTACGTTATAACGTATAACGTACTATAGCATTTCCTTATAACGTATAACGTGATATAGTATTACGTTATAACGTATAACGTTATATAGTGTTACGTTATAACGTATAACGTTATGTAGCATTACGTTATAACGTATAACGTTATATAGTATTACGTTATAACGTGTAACGATATATAGCATTACGTTACAACGTATAACGTTATGTAGCATTACGTTATAACGTATAACGTCATATGGTATTCCGTTTTAACGTATAACGTTATATAGTATTATGTTATAACGTATAACGTACTATAGCATTTCCTTATAACGTATAACGTTATATGGTATTACGTTATAACGTATTACGTTATGTTGCATAACGTTAGAGAGTATAACGTTATTTACTATTACCATGTAACGTATAACGTTATATAGTATTACGTTATAACGTATAACGTCGTATGGTATTACGTTATAACGTATAACGTTATAAAGTATTACGTTATAACGTATAACGTTATATAGTATTACGTTATAGCGTGTAACGTCATATGGTATTACGTTATAACGTATAACGTTATGTAGCATTAAGTTATAACGTATAACGTTATGTAGCATTAAGTTATAACGTATAACGTTATTTCTATTACCATGTAACGTATAACGTAATATAGTATTACGTTGTAACGTATAACGTCATATGGTACTACGCTATAACGTATAAGGTTATATGGTATTACCTTATAACGTATAACGTCATATGGTATTACGTTATAACGTATAACGTTATATGGTATTACTTTATAACGTATAACGTTATATAGTATTACATTATAACGTATAACGTCATGTGGTATTACGTTTTAACGTATAACGTCATATGGTATTCCGTTTTAACGTATAACGTTATGTAGCATTACGTTGTAACGTATTACGTTATATAGTACTACGTTATATCGTGTAACGTTATATGGTATTACGTTATAACGTATAACGTTATGTAGCATTAAGTTATAACGTATAACGTTATTTCTATTACCATGTAACGTATAACGTAATATAGTACTACGTTATAACGTATAACGTCATATGGTATTACGCTATAACGTATAAGGTTATGTGGTATTACGTTATAACGTATAACGTCATATGGTATTACGTTAGAAGGTATAACGTTATATAGTATTACGTTATAACGTATAACGTTATATGGTACTACGTTATCACGTATAACGTTATATGGTATTAAGTTATAACGTATCACGTTATGTAGCATTACTTTAGAACGTATAACGTTATTTACTATTACCATGTAACGTATAACGTAATATTGTATTACGTTATAACGTATAACGTTATATAGTACTACGTTATAGCGTGTAACGTCATATGGTACTACGTTTTAACGTATAACGTCAGATGGTATTATGTTTTAACGTATAACGTTTTATGGTATTCCGTTATAACGTATAACGTCATATGGTATTACGTTATAACGTATAACGTTATATAGTATTACATTATAACGTATAACGTTATATAGTATTACGTTACAACGTATAACGTTATATAGTATTACGTTATACTGTGTAACATCATATGGTACTACGTTTTAACGTATAACGTCAGATGGTATTATGTTTTAACGTATAACGTTATATGGTATTACGTTATAACGTATAACGTCATATGGTATTACGTTATAACGTATAACGTTATATAGTATTACGTTATAACGTATAACGTTATATAGTATTACGTTATAACGTATAACGTTATATAGTATTACGTTATAGCGTGTAACGTCATATGGTACTACGTTTTAACGTATAACGTCAGCTGGTATTATGTTTTAACGTATAACGTTATATAGTATTACGTTATAACGTATAACTTTATGTAGCATTACGTTACAACGTATAACGATATATACTATTACGTTATAACGTATAACGTACTATAGCATTTCCTTATAACGTATAACGTTATATAGTATTACGTTATAACGTATAACGTTATATGGTATTGCGTTATAACGTGTAACGATATATAGCATTACGTTACAACGTTAACGTTATATAGTATTACGTTATAACGTATAACGTTATATAGTATTACGTTTTAACGTATAACGTCAAATGGTAATACGTGTGAACGTATAACGTTATATAGTATTACGTTATAACGTATAACGTACTATAGCATTTCCTTATAACGTATAACGTTATATAGTATTACGTTATAACGTATAACGTTATATGGTATTGCGTTATAACGTGTAACGATATATAGCATTACGTTACAACGTTAACGTTATATAGTATTACGTTATAACGTATAACGTTATATAGTATTACGTTTTAACGTATAACGTCAAATGGTAACACGTGTGAACGTATAACGTTATATAGTATTACGTTATAACGTATAACGTACTATAGCATTTCCCTATAACGTATAACGTGATATAGTATTACGTTATAACGTGTAACGATATATAGCATTACGTTACAACGTATAACGTTATGTAGCATTACGTTATAACGTATAACGTCATATGGTGTTCCGTTTTAACGTATAACGTTATATAGTATTACGTTATAACGTATAACGTACTATAGCATTTCCTTATAACGTATAACGTTATATAGTATTACTTTATAACGTATAACGTCATATGGTATTACGTTATAACGTATAACGTTATATGGTATTACGTTATAACGTATAACGTTATATAGTATTACATTATAACGTATAACGTCATGTGGTATTACGTTTTAACGTATAACGTCATATGGTATTCCGTTTAAACGTATAACGTTATATAGTATTACGTTATAACGTATAACGTACTATAGCATTTCCTTATAACGTATAACGTTATATAGTATTACTTTATAACGTATAACGTTATATGGTATTACGTTATAACGTATTACGTTATGTTGCATAACGTTAGAGAGTATAACGTTATTTACTATTACCATGTAACGTATAACGTTATATAGTATTACGTTATAACGTATAACGTCGTATGGTATTACGTTATAACGTATAATGTTATATAGTATTATGTTTTAACGTATAACGTTATGTAGCATTACGTTGTAACGTATCACGTTATATAGTACTACGTTATATCGTGTAACGTTATATGGTATTACGTTATAACGTATAACGTTATGTAGCATTAAGTTATAACGTATAACGTTATTTCTATTACCATGTAACGTATAACGTAATATAGTACTACGTTATAACGTATAACGTCATATGGTATTACGCTATAACGTATAAGGTTATATGGTATTACGTTATAACGTATAACGTTATATGGTACTACGTTATCACGTATAACGTTATATGGTATTAAGTTATAACGTATCACGTTATGTAGCATTACTTTAGAACGTATAACGTTATTTACTATTACCATGTAACGTATAACGTAATATTGTATTACGTTATAACGTATAACGTTATATAGTACTACGTTATAGCGTGTAACGTTATATGGTACTACGTTTTAACGTATAACGTCAGATGGTATTATGTTTTAACGTATAACGTTTTATGGTATTCCGTTATAACGTATAACGTCATATGGTATTACGTTATAACGTATAACGTTATATAGTATTACATTATAACGTATAACGTTATATAGTATTACGTAATAACGTATAACGTTATATAGTATTACGTTATACTGTGTAACGTCATATGGTACTACGTTTTAACGTATAACGTCAGATGGTATTATGTTTTAACGTATAACGTTATATGGTATTACGTTATAACGTATAACGTCATATGGTATTACGTTATAACGTATAACGTTATATAGTATTACGTTATAACGTATAACGTTATATAGTATTACGTTATAACGTATAACGTTATATAGTATTACGTTATAGCGTGTAACGTCATATGGTACTACGTTTTAACGTATAACGTCAGATGGTATTATGTTTTAACGTATAACGTTATATAGTATTACGTTATAACGTATAACTTTATGTAGCATTACGTTATAACGTATAACGATATCTACTATTACGTTATAACGTATAACCTTGTATAGTATTACGTTATAACGTATAACGTCATGTGTTATTACGTTATAACGTATAACGTCATGTGTTATTACGTTATAACGTATAACGTCATGTGTTATTACGTTATAACGTATAACGTTATGAAGCATTAAGTTATAACGTATGACGTTATATACTTTTACCATGTAACGTATAACGTAATATAGTATTACGTTGTAACGTATAACGTCATATGGTATTACGTTTTAACGTATAACGTTATGTAGCATTACGTTATAACGTATTACGCTATATAGTATTACGTTATAACGTATAACGCTATATGGTATTACGTTATAACGTATAAGGTTATATGGTATTACGTTATAACGTATAACGTTATATAGTATTACGCTATAACGTATAACGTTATATGGTATTGCGTTATAACGTGTAACGATATATAGCATTACCTTACAACGTTAACGTTATATAGTATTACGTTAAATCGTGTAATGTTATATGGTATTACGTTATAACGTATAACCTTATGTAGCATTAAGTTATAACGCATAACGTTATTTACTATTACAATGTAACGTATAACGTAATATAGTATTACGTTATAACGTATAACGTCATATGGTATTACGCTACAACGTATAAGGTTATACGGTATTACGTTATAACGTATAACGTCATATGGTATTACGTTAGAAGGTATAACGTTATGTAGCATTACGTTATAACGTATAAGGTTATATGGTATTACGTTGTAACGTATAACGTTATATAGTATTACGTTATAACGTGTAACCTGCTATAGCATTTCGTTATAACGTATTACGCTATATAGTATTACGTTATAACGTATAACGGTATATAGTATAACGTTATAACGTATAAGGTTATATAGTATTACGTTATAACGTATTACGTTATATAGCATTACGTTATAACGTATAACGTTATAAGGTATTAAGTTATAACGTATAACGTTATATGTTATTATGTTATGACGTATAACGTTAAATAGTATTACGTTATAACGTATAACGGTATATAATATAACGTTATAACGTATAAGGTTATATAGTATTACGTTATAACGTATTACGTTATATAGCATTACGTTATAACGTGTAACGTACTATAGCATTTCGTTATAACGTATAACGTTATATGGTATTACGATATAATGTATAACGTACTATAGCATTTCCTTATAACGTATAACGTTATATAGTATTACGTTATAACGTATAATGCCATATGGTATTACGTTATAACGTATAACGTTATGTAGCATTACGTCATAACGTAAAACGTTATTTACTATTACCATGTAACGTATAACGTGATATACTATTACGTTATAACGTGTAACGCCATATGGTATTACGTTATAACGTGTAACGGACTATAGCATTTCCTTATAATGTATAGCGTCATATGGTATTACGTTATAACGTATAACGTCATATGGTATTACGTTATAACGTATAACGTTATATGGTATTACGTTATAACGTATAACGTTATATAGTATTGCCTTATAGCGTGTAACCTCATATGGTATTACGTTTTAACGAATAACGTCATATCGTATTATGTTTTAACGTATAACGTTATATAGTATTACGTTATAACGCATAACGTACTATAGCATTTCCTTATAACGTATAACGTCATATGGTATTACGTTATAACGTATAACGTCATATGGTATTACGTTATAACGTATAACGTCATATGGTATTACGTTATAACGTATAACGGTATATGGTATTACGTTATAGCATATAACGTTATGTAGCATTACGCTATAACGTATAACGTTATTTACAATTACCATGTAACGTATAACGTTATATCGTATGACGTTATAACGTATAACGTCATATGGTATTACGTTATAACGTATAACGTCATATGGTATTACGTTAGAAAATATAACGTTATATAGTATTACGTTATAACGCATAACGTACTATAGCATTTCCTTATAACGTATAACGTCATATGGTATTACGTTATAACGTATAACGTCATATGGTATTACGTTATAACGTATAACGTTATGTAGCATTAACTTATAACGTATAACGTTATTTACTATTACCATGTAACGTATAACGTAATATAGTATTACGTTATAACGTATAAGGTTATATGGTATTACGTTATAACGTATAACGTCATATGGTATTACGTTAGAAAATATAACGTTATATAGTATTAAGTTATAACGTATAACGTTATTTACTATTACCATGTAACGTATAACGTAATATAGTATTACTTTATAACGTATAACGTCATAGGTATTAAGTTATAACGTATAAGGTCATATGGTATTACGTTATAACGTATAACGTCACATGGTATTACATTATAAGGTAGAACGTTATATAGTATTACCTTTTAACGTATAACGTTATATAGTATTACTTTATAACGTATAACGTACTATAGCATTTCATTATAACGTATAACGTTATATAGTATTACGTCATAAAGTATAACGTTATATGGTATTAAGTTATAACGTATCACGTTATGTAGCATTACTTTAGAACGTATAACGTTAATTACTATTACCATGTAACGTATAACGTTATATAGTATTACGTTATAACGTATAACGTCATATGGTATTACGTTATAACGTATAACGTTATATAGTATAACGTTATAACGTATAAGGTTATATAGTATTACGTTATAACGTATAACGTTATATAGTAATTACGTTATAACGTATAACGTTATAGAATATAACGTTATAACGTATAAGGTCATATAGTATTACGTTATAACGTGTAATGCAGTATAACATTTCGTTATAACGTATAACGTTATATAGCATTTCGTTATATAGCATTTTCGTATGACGTTATATAGTATTACGTTATAACGTATAACGTTATTTACAATTACCATGTAACGTATAACGTAATATACTATTACGTTATAACGTATAACGTTATATAGTATTACGTTTTAACGTATAACGTCATATGGTATTACGTTTTAACGTATAACGCCATATGGTATTATGTTTTAACGTATAACGGTATATAGTATTACGTTATAACGTATGACGTTATATAGTATTACGTTATAACGTATAACGTTATTTACTATTACCATGTAACGTGTAACGTCATATGGTATTACATTCTAACGTATAAGGTTATATGGTATTACGTTATAACATATAACGTCATATTGTATTACGTTAGAAGGTATAACGTTATATAGTATTACGTTATAACGTATAACGATATGTAGCATTATGTTATAACGTATAACGTTATATAGCATTACGTTATAACGTGTAACGTACTATAGCATTTCGTTATAACGTATTACGCTATATAGTATTACGTTATAACGTATAACGGTATATAGTATAACGTTATAACGTATAAGGTTATATAGTATTACGTTATAACGTATTACGTTATATAGCATTACGTTATAACGTATAACGTTATAAGGTATTAAGTTATAACGTATAACGGTATATGGTATTACGTTATAGCATATAACGTTATGTAGCATTACGCTATAACGTATAACGTTATTAACTATTACCATGTAACGTATAATGTTATATACTTTTACGTTATAACGTGTAACGATATATAGCATTACGTTACAACGTATAACGTTATATACTATTACGTTATATCGTATAACGATATATGGTATTACGTTATAACGTATAACGTTATGTAGCATTAACTTATAACGTATAACGTTATTTACTATTACCATGTAACGTATAACGTAATATAGTATTACGTTATAACGTATAAGGTTATATGGTATTACGTTATAACGTATAACGTCATATGGTATTACGTTAGAAAATATAACGTTATATAGTATTAAGTTATAACGTATAACGTTATTTACTATTACCATGTAACGTATAACGTAATATAGTATTACTTTATAACGTATAACGTCATAGGTATTAAGTTATAACGTATAAGGTCATATGGTATTACGTTATAACGTATAACGTCACATGGTATTACATTATAAGGTAGAACGTTATATAGTATTACCTTTTAACGTATAACGTTATATAGTATTACTTTATAACGTATAACGTACTATAGCATTTCATTTTAACGTATAACGTTATATAGTATTACGTCATAAAGTATAACGTTATATGGTATTAAGTTATAACGTATCACGTTATGTAGCATTACTTTAGAACGTATAACGTTATTTACTATTACCATGTAACGTATAACGTTATATAGTATTACGTTATAACGTATAACGTCATATGGTATTACGTTATAACGTATAACGTTATATAGTATAACGTTATAACGTATAAGGTTATATAGTATTACGTTATAACGTATAACGTTATATAGTAATTACGTTATAACGTATAACGTTATAGAATATAACGTTATAACGTATAAGGTCATATAGTATTACGTTATAACGTGTAATGCAGTATAACATTTCGTTATAACGTATAACGTTATATAGCATTTCGTTATATAGCATTTTCGTATGACGTTATATAGTATTACGTTATAACGTATAACGTTATTTACAATTACCATGTAACGTATAACGTAATATAGTATTACGTTATAACGTATAACGTTATATAGTATTACGTTTTAACGTATAACGTCATATGGTATTACGTTTTAACGTATAACGACATATGGTATTATGTTTTAACGTATAACGGTATATAGTATTACGTTATAACGTATGACGTTATATAGTATTACGTTATAACGTATAACGTTATTTACTATTACCATGTAACGTGTAACGTCATATGGTATTACATTCTAACGTATAAGGTTATATGGTATTACGTTATAACATATAACGTCATATTGTATTACGTTAGAAGGTATAACGTTATATAGTATTACGTTATAACGTATAACGATATGTAGCATTATGTTATAACGTATAACGTTATATAGCATTACGTTATAACGTGTAACGTACTATGGCATTTCGTTATAACGTATAACGTTATATAGTATTACGTTATAACGTATAACGTTATATGGTATTAAGATATAACGTATCACGTTATGTAGCATTACGCTATAACGTATAACGTTATATAGTACTACCTTATAAGGTATAACGTTATGTAGCATTACGTTATCACGTATAACGTTATATAGCGTAACGTTATAACGTGTAACGTACTATAGCATTTCGTTATAATGTATAACGTTATATAGTATTACGTTATAACGTGTAACGCAGTATAACATTTCGTTATAACGTATAACGTCATATGGTATTACGTTATAACGTACAACGTTATATAGTATTACGTTATAACGTGTAACGCAGTATAACATTACGTTATAACGTATAACGTTATATAGCGTAACGTTATAACGTGTAACGTACTATAGCGTTTCGTTATAATGTATACCGTTATATAGTATTACGTTATAACGTGTAACGCAGTATAACATTACGTTATAACGTATAACGTTATATAGCATTACGTTATAACGTGTAACGTACTATGGCATTTCGTTATAACGTATAACGTTATATAGTATTACGTTATAACGTATAACGTTATATGGTATTAAGTTATATCGTATCACGTTATGTAGCATTACGCTATAACGTATAACGTTGTATAGTATTACGTTATAACGTATAACGTTATATAGTATTACGTTATAGCGTGTAACGTCATATGGTATTACGTTTCAACGTATAACGTTATATACTATTACGTTATAACGTATAACGTCATATGGTATTACGTTATAACGTATAACGTTATATAGTATTACGTAATAACGTATAACGTTATATAGTATTACGCTATAGCGTGTAGCGTCATATGGTACTACGTTTTAACGTATAACGTCATATGGTATTATGTTTTAACGTATAACGTTATATAGTATCACGTTATAACGTATAACGTACTAAAGCATTTCCTTATATAACGTGTAACGTACTATGGCATTTCGTTATAACGTATAACGTTATATAGTATTACGTTATAACGTATAACGTTATATGGTATTACGTTATAACGTATAACGTTATAGAATATAACGTTATAACGTATAAGGTCATATAGTATTACGTTATAACGTGTAATGTAGTATAACATTTCGTTATAACGTATAACGTTATATGGCATTTCGTTATATAGCATTTTCGTATGACGTTATATAGTATTACGTTATAACATATAACGTTATTTACAATTACCATGTAACGTATAACGTAATATAGTATTACGTTATAACGTATAACGTTATATAGTATTACGTTTTAACGTATAACGTCATATGGTATTACGTTTTAACGTATAACGTCATATGGTATTATGTTTTAACGTATAACGGTATATAGTATTACGTTATAACGTATGACGTTATATAGTATTACGTTATAACGTATAACGTTATTTACTATTACCACGTAACGTGTAACGTCATATGGTATTACGTTCTAACGTATAAGGTTATATGGTATTACGTTATAACATATAACGTCATATGGTATTACGTTAGAAGGTATAACGTTATATAGTATTACGTTATAACGTATAACGTTATATGGTACTACGGTATCACGTATAAGGTTATATAGTATTACGTTATAACGTATAACGTTATACACTATTACGTTATAACGTATAACGTTATGTAGCATTATGTTATAACGTATAACGTTATATAGCATTACGTTATAACGTGTAACGTACTATGGCATTTCGTTATAACGTATAACGTTATATAGTATTACGTTATAACGTATGACGTTATATGGTATTAAGATATAACGTATCACGTTATGTAGCATTACGCTATAACGTATAACGTTATATAGTACTACCTTATAAGGTATAACGTTATGTAGCATTACGTTATAACGTATAACGTTATATAGCGTAACGTTATAACGTGTAACGTACTATAGCATTTCGTTATAATGTATAACGTTATATAGTATTACGTTATAACGTGTAACGCAGTATAACATTTCGTTATAACGTATAACGTCATATGGTATTACGTTATAACGTACAACGTTATATAGTATTACGTTATAACGTGTAACGCAGTATAACATTACGTTATAACGTATAACGTTATATAGCGTAACGTTATAACGTGTAACGTACTATAGCATTTCGTTATAATGTATAACGTTATATAGTATTACGTTATAACGTGTAACGCAGTATAACATTACGTTATAACGTATAACGTTATATAGCATTACGTTATAACGTGTGACGTACTATGGCATTTCGTTATAACGTATAACGTTATATAGTATTACGTTATAACGTATAACGTTATATGGTATTAAGTTATAACGTATCACGTTATGTAGCATTACGCTATAACGTATAACGTTGTATAGTATTACGTTATAACGTATAACGTTATATAGTATTACGTTATAGCGTGTAACGTCATATGGTATTACGTTTTAACGTATAACGTTATATACTATTACGTTATAACGTATAACGTCATATGGTATTACGTTATAACGTATAACGTTATATAGTATTACGTTATAACGTATAACGTTATATAGTATTACGCTATAGCGTGTAGCGTCATATGGTACTACGTTTTAACGTATAACGTCATATGGTATTATGTTTTAACGTATAACGGTATATAGCATTACGTTATAACGTATGACGTTATATAGTATTACGTTATAACGTATAACGTTATTTACTATTACCATGTAACGTAAAACGTTATATAGTATTATCATATAACATGTAACGATATGTAGCATAACTTTATAACGTATAACGTTATGTAGCATTACGATATAACGTAAAACGTTATTTACTATTACCATGTAACGTATAACGTTATATAGTATTACGTTATAACGTATAATGTCATATGGTATTACGTTATAACGTATAACGTTATATGGTGTTGCGTTATAACGTATCACGTTACATAGTATTACGTTATAACGTGCAACGTGCTATAGCATTTCCTTATAACGTATAACGACATATGGTATTACGTTATAACGTATAACGTTATATAGTATAACGTTATAACGTATAAGGTTATATAGTATTACGTTATAACGTATAACGTTATATAGTAATTACGTTATAACGTATAACGTTATAGAATATAACGTTATAACGTATAAGGTCATATAGTATTACGTTATAACGTGTAATACAGTATAACATTTCGTTATAACGTATAACGTTATATAGCATTTCGTTATATAGCATTTTCGTATGACGTTATATAGTATTACGTTATAACGTATAACGTTATTTACAATTACCATGTAACGTATAACGTAATATAGTATTACGTTATAACGTATAACGTTATATAGTATTACGTTTTAACGTATAACGTCATATGGTATTACGTTTTAACGTATAACGTCATATGATATTATGTTTTAACGTATAACGGTATATAGCATTACGTTATAACGTATGACGTTATATAGTATTACGTTATAACGTATAACGTTATTTACTATTACCATGTAACGTGTAACGTCATATGGTATTACGTTCTAACGTATAAGGTTATATGGTATTACGTTATAACATATAACGTCATATGGTATTACGTTAGAAGGTATAACGTTATATACTATTACGTTATAACGTATAACGTTATATGGTACTACGGTATCACGTATAAGGTTATATAGTATTACGTTATAACGTATAACGTTATATAGTATTACGTTATAACGTATAACGCCATGTAGCATTATGTTATAACGTATAACGTTATATAGCATTACGTTATAACGTGTAACGTACTATGGCACTTCGTTATAACGTATAACGTTATATAGTATTACGTTATAACGTATAACGTTATATGGTATTAAGATATAACGTATCACGTTATGTAGCATTACGCTATAACGTATAACGTTATATAGTATTACGTTATAACGTATAACGTTATATAGTACTACCTTATAAGGTATAAAGTTATGTAGCATTACGTTATAACGTATAACGTTATATAGCGTAACGTTATAACGTGTGACGTACTATAGCATTTCGTTATAATGTATAACGTTATATAGTATTACGTTATAACGTGTAACGCAGTATAACATTTCGTTATAACGTATAACGTCATATGGTATTACGTTATAACGTACAACGTTATATAGTATTACGTTATAACGTATAACATTATATACTATTACCATGTAACGTAAAACGTTATATAGTATTATCCTATAACATGTAACGATATGTAGCAGAACTTTATGACGTACAACGTTATATAGCATTAAGATATAACGTAAAACGTTATTTACTTTTACCATGTAACGTATAACGTTATATAGTATTACGTTATAACGTATAATGTCATATGGTATTACGTTATAACGTATAACGTCATATGGTATTACGTTATAACGTATCACGTTATATAGTATTACGTTATAACGTGTAACGTACTATAGCGTTTCCTTATAACGTATAATGTTATGTAGCATTACGTTATAATGTATAACTTTATATAGTATTACGTTATAACGTATAATTTTATATGGTATTATGTTATAACGTAAAAAGTTATTTACTATTATCATGAAACCTATAACGTTATATAGTATTACGTGATAACGTATAATGTCATATGGTGTTACGTTATAACGTATAACGTCATATGGTATTACGTTATAACGTATAACGTTATATAGTATTACGTTATAACGTGTAACGTTATTTACTATTACCATGTAACGTATAACGTTATATACTTTTACGTTATAATCTATAACGTTATTTACTATTACCATGTAACGTATATTGTTATATACTTTTACGTTATAACGTATAACTTTATATGGTATTATGTTATAACGTATAACGTCATATGGTGTTACGTTATAACGTATAACGTTATTTACTATTACCATGAAACGTATAATGTTATATAATTTTACGTCATAACATGTTACGATATGTAGCATTACTTTATAACGAATAAAGTTATGTAGCATTACGTTATAATGTATAACGTTACTTACGATTACCGTGTAACGTATAACGTTATATAGTATTACGTTATAAAGTATGATATCATATGGTATTACGTTATAACGTATAACGTCATATGGTATTACGTTATAACGTAAGACGTTATTTACTATTACGATGTAACGTATAACGTTATGTAGCATATCGTTATAAAGTATAACGTTATATAATATTACGTTATAACGTATAACGTTACTTACTATTACCATGTAACATATAACAATATATTATTTTACGTTATAACATGTAACGATATGTAGCATTACTTTATAACGAATAAAGTTATGTAGCATTATGTTATAATGTATAACGTTACTTACCATTACCATGTAACGTATACCGTTATATAGTATTACGCTATAACGTATAACGTCATATGGTATTACGTTATAACGTATAATGTCATGTGGTACTACGTTATAATGTATAACGTTACTTACCATTACCATGTAACGTATAACGTTATATAGTATTACGTTATAACGTATAACGTTATATGTTATTACGTTATAACGTATAACGTTATATAGTATTACGATTTAACGTATAACGCTATTTACTGTTACCATGTAACGTAAAATGTTATATACTTTTACGTTATAACGTGTAACGTTATATGGTATTACGTTATAACGTATAACGTTATGTAGCATTACGTTATAACGTAAAACGTTATTACCATGTAACGTATACCGTTATATAGTATTACGTGATAACGTATAATGTAATATGGTATTACGTTATAACGTATAATGTCATGTGGTACTACGTTATAATGTATAACGTTACTTACCATTACCATGTAACGTATACCGTTATATAGTATTACGTTATAACGTATAACGTCATATGGTATTACGTTGTAACGTATAACGTCAAATGGTATTACGTTATAACGTATAAGGTCATATGGTATTACGTTATGACGTATAACGTCATATTGTATTACTTTATAAAGTATAACGTTATGTAGCATTACGATTTAACGTAAAACGCTATTTACTATTATCATGTAACGTATAACGTTATATAGTATTACGTTATAATGTATAATGTCATATGGTATTACAATATAACGTATAACGTTATATAGTATGACGTTATAACGTATAACGTTATATAGCGTAACGTTATAACGTGTGACGTACTATAGCATTTCGTTATAATGTATAACGTTATATAGTATTACGTTATAACGTGTAACGCAGTATAACATTTCGTTATAACGTATAACGTCATATGATATTACGTTATAACGTACAACGTTATATAGTATTACGTTATAACGTGTAACGCAGTATAACATTACGTTATAACGTATAACGTTATATAGCGTAACGTTATAACGTGTAACGTACTACAGCAATTCGTTATAACGTATAACGTCATATGGTATTACGTTATAACGTATAACGTTATATAGTATTACGTTATAACGTGTAACGTTATTTACTATTACCATGTAACGTATAACGTTATATACTTTTACGTTATAATGTATAACGTTATTTACTATTACCATGTAACGTATATTGTTATATACTTTTACGTTATAACGTATAACTTTATATGGTATTATGTTATAACGTATAACGTTATATGGTATTACGTTATAACGTATAACGTCATATGGTATTACGTTATAACGTACAACGTTATATAGTATGACGTTATAACGTGTAATGTACGATAACATTTCTTTATAACATATAACGTCATATGGTATTACGTTATAACGTATAATGTCATGTGGTACTACGTTATAATGTATAACGTTACTTACCATTACTATGTAACGTATACCGTTATATAGTATTACGTTATAACGTATAACGTCATATGGTATTACGTTATAACGTATAACGTCAAATGGTATTACGTTATACCGTATAAGGTCATATGGTATTACGTTATGACGTATAACGTCATATTGTATTACTTTATAAAGTATAACGTTATGTAGCATTACGATTTAACGTAAAACGCTATTTACTATTATCATGTAACGTATAACGTTATATAGTATTAAGTTATAATGTATAATGTCATATGGTATTACAATATAACGTATAACGTTATATAGTATTACGTTATAACGTGTAACGTTATATAGTATTACGTTATAACGTGTAACGTTATTTACTATTACCATGTGACGTATAACGTTATATACTGTTACGTTATAACGTACAACGTTATTTACTATTACCATGTAACGTATAACGTTATATAGTATTACGTTATAACGTATAATGTCATGTGGTACTACGTTATAATGTATAACGTTACTTACCATTACCATGTAACGTATACCGTTATATAGTATTACGTTATAACGTATAATGTCATGTGGTACTACGTTATAAAGTATAACGTCATATGGTATTACCTTATAACGTATAACGTTATATAGTGTTACGTTATAACGTGTAACGTTATTTACTATTACCATGTGACGTATAACGTTATATACTTTTACGTTATAACGTATAACGTTATTTACTATTACCATGTAACGTATAACGTTATATAGTATTACGTTATAACGTGTAGCGTCGTATGGTACTACGTTATAACGTATAACGTCATATGGTATTACGTTATAACGTATAACGTCATATGGTATTACGTTATAACGTATAACATTATATACTATTACCATGTAACGTAAAACGTTATATAGTATTATCTTATAACATGTAACGATATGTAGCATAACTTTATAACGTACAACGTTATATAGCATTACGAGATAACGTAAAACGTTATTTATTATTACGATGTAACGTATAACGTTATGTAGCATATCGTTATAATGTATAACGTCATACGGTATTACGTTATAACGTATCACGTTATATAGTATTACGTTATAACGTGTAACGTACTATAGCGTTTCCTTATAACGTATAATGTTATGTAGCATTACGTTATAATGTATAACTTTATATAGTATTACGTTATAACGTATAACTTTATATGGTATTATGTTATAACGTATAATGTCATGTGGTACTACGTTATAATGTATAACGTTACTTACCATTACCATGTAACGTATACCGTTATATAGTATTACGTTATAACGTATAACGTCATATCGTATTAGGTTATAACGTATAATGTCATGTGGTACTACGTTATAATGTATAACGTTACTTACCATTACCATGTAACGTATACCGTTATATAGTATTACGTTATAACGTATAACGTCATATGGTATTACGTTATAACGTATAACGTCAAATGGTATTACGTTATAACGTATAAGGTCATATGGTATTACGTTATGACGTATAACGTCATATGGTATTACTTTATAAAGTATAACGTTATGTAGCATTACGATTTAACGTAAAACGCTATTTACTATTATCATGTAACGTATAACGTTATATAGTATTACGTTATAATGTATAATGTCATATGGTATTACAATATAACGTATAACGTTATATAGTATTACGTTATAACGTATAACGTGTAACGTTATTTACTATTACCATGTGACGTATAACGTTATATACTTTTACGTTATAACGTACAACGTTATTTACTATTACCATGTAACGTATAACGTTATATAGTATTACGTTATAACGTATAATGTCATGTGGTACTACGTTATAATGTATAAGGTTACTTACCATTACCATGTAACGTATACCGTTATATAGTATTACGTTATAACGTATAACGTCATATGGTATTACGTTATAACGTATAACGTCAAATGGTATTACGTTATAACGTATAAGGTCATAGGGTATTACGTTATGACGTATAACGACATATGGTATTACTTTATAACGTATAACGTTATGTAGCATTACGATTTAACGTAAAACGCTATTTCCTATTATCATGTAACGTATAACGTTATATAGTATTACGTTATAATGTATAATGTCATATGGTATTACCATATAACGTATAACGTTATATAGTATTACGTTGTAACGTATAACGTTATATGTTATTACGTTATAACGTATAACGTTATATAGTATTACGATATAACGTATAACGCTATTTACTATTACCATGTAACGTAAAACGTTATATACTTTTCCGTTATAACGTGTAACGTTATATGGTATTACGTTATAACGTATAACGTCATATGGTATTACGTTTTAACGTATAACATTATATACTATTACCATGTAACGTAAAACGTTATATAGTATTATCTTATAACATGTAACGATATGTAGCATAACTTTATAACGTACAACGTTATATAGCATTACGATATAACGTAAAACGTTATTTACTTTTACCATGTAACGTATAACGTTATATAGTATTACGTTATAATGTATAATGTCATATGGTATTACCATATAACGTATAACGTTATATCGTATTACATTACCACGTATAACGTTATATAGTATTACGTTATAACGTGTAACGTTATTTACTATTACCATGTGACGTATAACGTTATATACTTTTACGTTATAGCGTATAACATTATTTACTATTACCATGTAACGTATAACGTTATATAGTATTACGTTATAACGTATAATGTCATGTGGTACTACATTATAACGTATAACGTCATATGGTATTATCTTATAACGTATAACGTTATATAGTGTTACGTTATAACGTGTAACGTTATTTACTATTACCATGTGACGTATAACGTTATATACTTTTACGTTATAACGTATAACTTTATATGGTATTACGTTATAGCGTATAACGTTATGTAGAATTACGTTAAAACGTAAAACGTTATTTACTATTATCATGTAACGTGTAACGTTATATCGTATTACGTGATAACGTATAATGTCATATGGTGTTACGTTATAACGTATAACGTCATATGGTATTACGTTATAACGTATAACGTTATATAGTATTACGTTATAACGTGTAACGTTATATGGTATTACGTTATAACGTATAACGTTATGTAGCATTACGTTATAACGGATAACCTTATATACTATTACCATGTAACGTAAAACGTTATATAGTATTATGTTGTAACATGTAACGATATGTAGCATTACTTTATAACGTATGCCGTTATGTAGCATTACGATATAACGTAAAACGTTATTTACTATTACCATGTAACGTATAACGTTATATAGTATTACGTTATAACGTATAATGTCATATGGTATTATGATATGACGTATAACGTCATATGGTATTACGTTATAACGAATAACGTTATGTAGCATTACGATATAACGTAAAACTATATTTACTATTACCATGTAACGTATAACGTTATATAGTATTACGTTATAACGTTTAATGTCATATGGTATTACGTTATAACGTATAACATCATATGGTATTACGTTATAACGTATAACGTTATGTAGCATGATGATATAACGTAAAACGTTATTTACTATTACCATGTAACGTAAAACGTTATATAGTATTATGTTATAACATGTAACGATATGTAGCATTACTTTATAACGTATAACGTTATGTAGCATTACGATATAACGTAAAACGTTATTTACGATTACCATGTAACGTATAACGTTATATAGTATTACGTTATAACGTATAATATCATATGGTATTATGTTATAACGTATAACGTCATATGGTATTACGTTATAACGAATAACGTTATGTAGCATTACGATATAGCGTAAAACAATATTTACTATTACCATGTAACGTATAACTTTATAGAGTATTACGTTATAACGTATAATGTCATATCGTATTACGTTATAACGTATAACATCATATGGTACTACGTTATAACGTATAACGTTATGTAGCACTACGATATAACGTAAAACGTTATTTACTATAACCATGTAACGTAAAACGTTATTTACTTTTACGTTATAAGGTATAGCGTCATATGGTATTACGTTATAACGTATAATGTCATATGGTATTGCGTTATAACGTGTAACGTTATATGGTATTACGTTATAACGTATAACGTTATGCAGCATTACGATTTAACGTAAAACGTTATTTACTATTACCATGTAACGTAAAACGTTACATAGTATTATGTTATAACATGTAACGATATGTAGCATTACTTTATAACGTGTAACGTTATGTAGCATTACGATATAACGTAAAACGTTATTTACTATTACCATGTAACGTAAAGCGTTATATACTTTTACGTTATAACGTATAACGTCATATGGTATTACGTTATATAACGTATAACTTTATATAGTATTACGTTATAACGTGTAACGTACTATAGCATTTCCTTATAACGTATAACGTTATATAGTATTACGTTATAACGTATTACGTTATATGGTATTACGTTATAACTTATAACCTTATATACTATTACCATGTAACGTATGACGTTATATACTTTTACGTTATAACGTGTAACGTTATATGTTATTACGTTATAACGTATAACGTTAGGTAGCATTACGTTATAACATAAAACGTTATTACGTAACCATGTAACGTATAACGTTATATAGTATTACGTTATAATGTATAATGTCATATGGTATTACGTTATAGCGTATAACGTCATATGGTATTACGTTAGTTGTCGATCTTCCAGGGCGGAAGCCGTGTTGCCTGTCTGAGGCCAGCTCGTGTTGGTGGAAGAGCGTTGACATCCTGGTAGCCATCAGTCTCTTCAGCAATTTGCCCGCCATGGAGAGCAGGTAGATTGGTCTGTAGGACTTCGGGCTACTTCTGTCCCTTTCCAGTCCTTCAGGGATGGTTATCTGGTTTCCCACTTTCCATATCCTTCGGAAGGTCCCCCAAGCGAGGTATCCGTTCACTGTCCTTAGTATTTCCTGGTGGAACACTCCCTAGGCGTACCGAATAACTTCCACTTCGATCATGTCCGGTCCAGGGCATTTCCGGAGGGTCTCCGTGTTCCGCCTGATCGTGGCTTGTTCCGCCGTGTCCGTGGATTCTTGGTCGTCGGTTAGGAGGGCTGTCAGCGTCGCTTCTGCGGTTGATCCCCAATTGGTGTTCTCCCCTTGTGGCGTTTGCAGCGTGAATGCCGTTTCTTTTCTCCTAATTTTCCCTGTTCATACATGATCATCCTCTGTTTCTTCCTCTGCGGAGTGCTAGCCTTCAGACCGGCTTCCTTAAGCTTTGCATTCTCCGTGAAGGCTTTGAGGCCTCTCCGGTTTCGTCGTTTCTACGGCTAGCCCGTTTCCTCTTATCTGCCGGATGGCAGTGACCTGTATTCCCTTTTTGCGGAGGTTGTCGGGCGTGAATACTGCATCGCGTGCCTCCACGCTGGACTTGTATTCGCTCTCCTCTTTATTGGGGCGGATTAGTACCACGTTTAGGAGGTGCGGACAGCGTTAAACTCCTGGGGCCCTCGGAGAATGGCCTCAACGGCAGCTGCCGGAGCTAACCTCTCGCAATTGTCTAGCTGCAGGACGCGCCGCGGGTCCGCCCACGCCGGACAAAACTCCAGAATGTGTTGCGCCGTGTCCTCCTCTTCCCGCAGTGGTGACAGATGGAAGTCACCACCCGCCGGATCTTCAGCAGATACTCACCGAAGACTCCGTATCGGGTGAGCATCTGCGACGTCCTGAAGGTGAGCGGAACCCAGCATTGATCTCTGCAAGCATCCATCTTGGGAAGCACGGCGCGGACGGCTCGGTGTGGCCGCCTGGCGTCCCCCCCCCCCCACAGCTGGGTGCGCCATCGCTCCCAGATCTCCAGCTTCGCCTCTTCCCGGACGTTCGAGGCCGAGAGGTCGTTGGGCGGCGGCATCGTCGTGGAAGGCGGTGCTCTCAGTTTTTCCCACACCCGGCGGAGCCAGAGGGCCCGCAGCTCGAACGATGGCGACGCCGCCAGCACTGTCGCTGACTCGTAGGATATTGTCCGATATCCTCTGGCTATGCGGATAGCGGTCCTCCTCTGCAGTCTCCTCTCCAGGTTACGACTGCGACGGTTGGCCATCAGGTCTTGGGCCCACACCGGTGCCCCGTAGAGGACCCTGGACTGGACCACTCCCTCGTAGAATCGGGTGACACCCGATCCTGCTCCGCCGCTGTTCGGAAGAAGGCCGCGCAAGGTGTTTGCTGCGGTCGTCACCCTCGGGACCAGGAGCTCGAAATGAGGTCCGAACGTCCACTGACTGTCGATGATGAGGCCCAGGTACCTCATACGACGGTTCACCGGCACCGCTTCGCCGTTTATGGTCACGGTCAGTGCCGTCCGGAGGGGATCCCCTGCGGCGGTGATCGAAGAACCACAGGGCATCCGACTTGGCCGAAGGCACGCTCAATCCCAGTCGCTAGATAGCGTGCACCGTGCACGCCACGGCGTCTTCCGTGAGAATCACGGTCTCGTTCACCACCGTCCTCCGGCTAGCACCAAGGTATCGTCGGCGCAGCAGACCAGGGCCGTGCCCGGGGGCATCGGGCACCGAAGGACGGTATCGTAGGCCGTGATCCACAAGATCGGCCCCAGCACCGAAACCTGCGACACGCCGCGCTCCACGCGTCTTCTCTCTTCCCCGTTCCTCCCGGCGAAGGTGATCCACCTGTCGTTCAGGTAGGCTCCGATGACCTCGACTAGGTACGCCGGCACCTCGAAGTGCCGCAGAGCCTAAATTATCGTCACCCATAGCTTTGAAGGCATTGCTGACGTCCAGGGAGACCGCCTGCGCCACCCCGTAACAGGAAACCATGTCCTCCGCCATGCTCCGCACCCGCTTCACAGCTTCCACCGTGGAGTTACCCCGGCGAAAGCCGTACTGGCTGTCGTGCCATCCGGACTCCCGCCCCGAAATATGGGCCTCCAGGTGGGCGGCGATCACCCTCTCGAAAAGCTTCCCGATCTCGTCCAGCAGGCATATCGGCCTGTACGCCGACGGCGAGTCTGGCGGACGACCCTCCTTTCGCAGCAGGAAAATTCTCGCCGTCCGCCACGTCCGCGGGTAGATGCCCTCCCTCAGGCATCGGCTGAACAGATGACGCACGCGGGGGGGGGGGGAACTACCTCCATCGTCTCTGCTCAGACCCTCTCCGGAACTCCGTCCAGACCCAGTGCCACGTCGCGGGACGCCATCCTCTCAGTCGCCGCGAGAAGCTCCTCCTGCGTGACTCGTAGCTCCTCGAACCGCTCCGACGACCTCATCGCCACCGTTGTCGTTGACGACGTCTCGTCTTCGCCGGGGAAGAGGGACGATCCCGACCGCCCGGCGTCGCTGTCCTGACGCGGGAACAGCGTCCCAATTACCTTGGCCAGCAGCACTGGATCCATGTTGGAGGTCAGCGGGCGGACCGCGGGTCGTAACTTCCTCCTTACTTCCTAGACTGGTCGTCCCTCGGGCGTCCCAGTTCCACGCTGAGATGATGGCTGCCGCCAGAAACATCTTCCTGTCCAACTCCTTCAGGCTCCATCTGGGTGGTGGTGATGGGCCAGAGCGGCCTGCTCCACCTTGGGCGTCACGGTTGTTGTTCTTGTCTAGAAGGTTATGCGATTACTTTTACAAGAGGATAATTTCTCGCAACGTTTTATCCACCCACTGCATAGACATTTCAACAACCACTGTATGGAATCTCGCGCGATTGTGGAGCACCGTGTATTTCGTCAGGTGATGCTGGAATAGAAATCGCATTATTATCCTAATGTATACCTGGATATTTTTTATTTGCAGTCTTACCGTTTGAGATGACGTGGGACAGACGGAGTGAGGGAGTTCTTATTCTCAATGATGCTGAAACGCAACACACGATTGGGTACCCCATGTTCTCTAGTCTCTGCACCTTTCATTGGTTTGTTTTATTAACTGTATCGGCACCAATGCATTCGGCTCCTTTACAATTTTTTGTAGAAATATAATTTTGTAGTAATATAATTTCGTACTATTAATGAGCGTTCGAAATATATTTGAAGAATTTATGATTTGATATTTTTTATTTTCAAATGTATGGCAATTTACATAAAACATTATGTACTTTGTATGTCTTAGAGTTTAAAGAAAATTTGTATTACATGTTAACTTATAGATTTAATAGTACCGTTTCCAGTATTCGCTCCATTATTCTGAACGTCAAGGATTTGTATATTTGCTTAATTAATCAACAGTTTTGTAGACTTCTGAATAAATGAAAAGAAATTAATTACATTTGGAAAATGTCTACAATTTTGCCGTAATCTTCTTCTTCGCCACATTAGTCCTTTGCAGTCCAGCATACTACACATAACAAACTTCTGTCGCAGGTAAGAGATCCGCAGATGTGTCCAGGCTGTTGGCCGTCATCTGGGACGATATTTGTCCTGCTGTGTATGAGATAAGGAGTGACGAGAGAAGACTGGTATGGGATAAACAAAGAGGAAAATTCTTTGTTTTTAGCAAATCGTGCATGAAGTTTTCTGACAATGATTTGCACCATGATCACGTTGTACATAAACGTCTCATCACTCCGTGCTTTCGTATGTTGAACATTCAAACATCAACTAATTCGAAAATCGTCTGACGCGCGAGACACATAGGCTTATTGTGACGAACTACAGCAAATTATAGCAAGTCACGTTTGGTGTGCAAAATCCCCTTTGTACGTTACCTGTGCAAATGTGTTTTCTCAGGGCCAGATAACTTTTTTCAACGCTTGTACCACCAAGTTGTATGTATGTTACTCTGGCTTATCAATATGCCTTGTTCAAAGTTGAGAGCTGAATACTGTCACAGCTCTCTATCTTCCCATGTGCATTATGATAATAGGAGCGTTTTGAAGTATGGAGTAAATTGAATGCATCTGTGTTAAATTTAGATGATCCAGAATGGCGAATTATTGCAAGTAGCACAACTAATCAAAATAATAGACATGCACATATATGAAATATGTTTAATATGGATAGGAAATTACTTTGAAATTTGATAAGCATTGCAATAAAATGTCGGATCGGAAGTCATATTCCTAGATACTTATTTTCAAAGATTTCAATATTCTCTTCACTTATCCATTGATTTTTCTTAGAACAACTGAAGAATTTCACATGTTATTAGATTAACAAATAAAATGTATTATTGCTTACAAATTGGTATGCAGAGGAGTAATGGAAATAAAAGGCCGGTTTATATTACAGTTCAAGTGACGCAAGAAACTACAATAATATTTATACAAATTGCGGATTGGTGGATACTGTGAAAAATCTTTTACATACTGATAGTAGGAAAGCAGTGATGGCAAATGAGGGCAACCGTCGTTCCGAAACGAATTTGAATCTTCCGACTCCCCCGACCAGTATAAATATGCGGACACGATCACCAGCGAGATTATTATCGAGCGATTATTGATCTGACTTAGCGAGCTAGTTTACGAGTAAACGTTTACTGTCAAATGTGGCTTTAGCGAACCTTTGTAGTGTACCTACAGGCGATTCAATTCAACGGAAATAAATCTCCAGTAAGGGCGCCTATCGACGTTGCAATTTATTTTAAGTAATTGATTTAAAATATTTCGGAAGGTTGCAACTGTGAACAACGAAATAATCTCTGCAATCCAAGACAACACATCCTCATCTGCCACATAAATATTTCATCGATACAATTTGTCTTTAAATGGAATTATTATATTCCTACTTGTGGCGTCTGCTCCCATAATGGCATAAGTTTCAGTACATAAGCCTACAGTCCATTGCCTCCTGAATTCAATAATTGACTCAGGGCTTTAGAAAGAAATATATATGTAAGAAATATATGTGTAAGAAATATATATCTCGTTTTCTCAAGTATAGGTACTTAACTATCCAAAGTATAGAAGGAGTCGAAGTACTGTGGGAATGTGATAAATAGTGCTAGTGGGTTTGGAAACGTTATGACATATTTCAATATCGTTGACGCCATCACGAAATCAAGTATGACGCTACGTCAGACTATAAGCATGCGGGGAGATGCAGGACGCGAAGAATAGCCTCTCGCGACGTAGCGCCGGGCTAGGAAGGTGTCTCGGGACGGGTATGAGCGGAGACGATGCGGATCGTTGCCCCCCGGGCTACGACACCTGTTTCTCGGTGTCTGATGGAGGGTGCCTACCGATTTAAAACATAGTTGATTTTGTTTAAATACAAGTTATGGTTTCCCCGGCGTAGGGGTATAAAGAGCAAATGTCATACACGAATTATTTATAAACGACATAAGGAATATGGGAGCAATGATTTGAAATAGTATTTCTGTATTCAGATTGCCTCTTTTTCACAATGCTATTATAACATAAATGTCATAATACAAACTCGGATGATAACTAAATGGCTTATTTCGTTAGAAAAGATTTTTGAAATTATGAATTAAATGTGAAACTTCCAATAATTCTGAGCTACGAAATTTACGTGTTCTATTCTATTATAAAAGATACATGTCCGTTAGTTAGAC